>CM038671.1:439306250-439625052 GCA_021605145.1 Aegilops bicornis | reverse complement strand
ATATTTGAGTGTAAAGCAACTTGGGGAAGGCTATAGATCAAGATTCTTGTGGTTGGAATGGAATGTCTTGGTCTCAACACAAGAGTAGGTGGTTCTCTCTTAGAAAATGTATGCTGGAAGTGTAGACACGTTCTGATAGCTTTTCCACGAATGAAGAGTGGGTGGAGGGGTATATATAGCCTCCACACAAAATCTAGCCGTTACACACAATTTACCAAACTCGGTGGGACCGAATCATGAAACTCGGTCGGACCGATTGAGTTCAAAATGTGAATGTTAGGAATTTCGGTGGGACCGAAATGATCAACTCGGTGGGACCGATGTGCTAGGGTGAGGGTAAAACCTCAACTCGGTTTGACCGATTACACAAACTCGATGGGACCAATTTTTGGTAATAAGCTAAACAGAGAGTTGGTCAAGCAAACTCGGTGGGACTGATTGCATATCTCGGTGAGACCGAAATAATTACAATAGGCAACAGAGAGTTTGCAAGCCCATCTTGATGAGACCGAGATCCCAAATGTGAGACCAAACTGATTAGGGTTTCTGGCAGTGGCTATGTCAAGTGAACTCGGTGGCGCCGAATAGATCAAATTGGTGGGGCCAAGTTTGACTTTTGGTTTGGAACATATGTGGATATGAGAAAGTGGTTGAGGGCTTTGGAGCATATCACTAAGCACTTTGAGTAAGCAAGCCATTAAGCAACACCTCATCCCCTTTTAATAGTATTGGCTTTCGTATGGACTCAATGTGATCTTGGATCACTAAAATGAAAATGTAGAGTCTTGAGCTTTTGCCAATCTTCTGTCCTTAGCATCTTGAAGGGGTTCCACATCCTCTTGTCCACGCCACTCCACTGTTGAACTTATCTGAGATATACTAGATAAAAGTATAAGTCCAACAAGAGATATGTTGACATTAATTACCAAAACCACCCAGGGAGCACTTGTGCTTTCAATCTCCCCTTTTTGGTAATTGATGACAGCATACATCAAAGCTTTTAGATAAGGATATAAAGAATAGCAAGTAAAGCTTTGGAAAGACATGTAACATGCATAGGCTCCCCCTATATGTATGCAATCATGTCAATATGGAATATAAGTGCATGTGAATGCATAAGCATGACAAGCCAAGCAATGAGTTAGATGTATCTTGGCTATATGCATCAGAGCAAATGGTGTGAATATAGGAATTGTACCTTCATGTTCATGAGTCCTTCTTGCAAACAATATGTACATCAGCAAGAGATCTTCATGCACATGAGTGTGATGCATATACTTACCTTGTGGTCTTGAGCTGGCTTTGGAAGAGATGAACCTGAGTAAACAAGGTTAGATAACACAGAGACACCTACTAAACAGAGCAAGAACCGCAAACCACAAGAGTACCAAGATTGGGATGACATGTAGAGAGTGAGAACTAGGTACTCCTATTAGATATAGACATGTCCCCAAAGGTAAAGATATGCAATGAATTCAAAGATTTCCTTCCCTTAGATGTCTTTCTCCCCTGAATCTTATATGGGATAATGGGAGAATATAGGGAAACAAAAATAAGAGCAAAACAAATCAGATCACAATAATCATAACACAAACTAACATGTCTTTACCCTCTTAAAGACATGTGACTTCTCTCCTCTTGAATACCAAGCATCTGGGGTCTCTCTCCCTTGTGACTAAGCACTCTCCCCCTTTGATGTGATTAAGCTTTGATGTGAGCTCTCTCCCCCCCTTTGACATCAATTTCCAAGAAGGGTCTTCTGGAATGTGAGTCGAATAGGTTTGGTCCTTAAGTCACATGACAAAGCAGTAAGTAGAATGTGATGCAGGTAGAGGACAAGAATCATTGAGTGGAGCTGGAACAAGTATGCAGGATGCAAATGGCAAATTGTCTTCTCAGTGTTGAAATCGGTAACATCGAGTTGTGTTTTCTTCGGTGGCACCGAAATGGTTCGGTTTGACCGAAAGAGACAGGTCGGTGTGTCTGAGTTCAACACAGAGAGGGAGCAATTGTCATCTCAGCTCACTAGGCAAATAAGATCTCACGAAGATTTGCAAAGAATTTACTGAAGGATTTTCAATGAATTGGATGCAGGAAATGCAGAGCAAAACTGAGAAAATAAATAAATCTAGATGAAGTTTTTTTATAAAAGGGAAACTCACATGCAAGAGAAACACTAGAGAACTTCATCTAGAATTTATCGGCAGCGAAGTCACCTATGTTAGAGTATATTGACTGAGGAGTCAAGTGAGAGCACTTGATCGTAGGTCATACTCATCGTTTAAGCTCAAAATGGGGTTACCATTTTTTGTTTAAGCATTTTGATGTATTCACATCTTGTTGAGCTGCTTTGACCCAAGTCTTGGGGTAAAGCTTCTCTAAGATGGAATATCATACCTTGGGTGTTGGTGTTGATCTTGATCATGTAGTTGAACTTTGTGGGATGCTCAAGGTTGATGTAGCTCATCAATGGTTGGGAGCACCACTTGAAGTTTGAGTTCATCTACCTACATGGGTTAGTCTTGCAAGGAAGAGCACTTGTGTATCTAAAATGACAATCATGAATTTTGATACCAAATGAAATTTGATATAGAGTAATTGTCAAGGATATGTGGAAATGTTTCACGCTTCCTCGTCTTCAACCACCATATTGTAGAGACTTGGTGATGTAGAGATTGCTCAAGATGTGAGTGATTTGCAATCTTATAGATTTCGATTCATCCAAGTACCTACATGGGTTAGATAGCATGGAAGGGTGAAAATATATCCAAGACATATGATCATCATAAGAGAAATATCAAGGATTAGTCATAGGCTCATGCCTTGCATGTATCCAAATGGAGTTTCTACTCCAAGTTTTAAGCATCAATGATGTTCAATTCACCTCTCAAACGGCAAAATACTTTCTCATCAAGCGGTTTGGTGAATATATCCGCCAATTGCTTATCGGTACGAACATGCTTAAGATTAGTATCACCTTTAGCAACATGATCTCGAATGAAATGATGACGAACTTCAATGTGCTTAGTTTGAGAATGTTGCACGAGATTGTGAGCAATCTTAATAGCAATTTCATTGTCACAAAGCAATGGAACATGTTTCACATAGATCCCATAATCTTTAAGATTTTGGGTCATCCAAAGTAATTGAGCACAATATGAACCGGCGGCAATGTATTCCGCTTTGGCGGTGGATAAGGATACCCAGTTTTGTTTCTTGGAGGACCAAGACACAAGAGATCTACCAAGAAAGTGACAAGTACCTGAAGTGGACTTTCTATCAACCTTGTCACCGGCATAGTCCGAATCAGAGTAGCCAACAAGATCAAAAGAAGACCTCTCAGGATACCAAATGCCAAAATTTGGTGTATGAATTAAGTATCTCACTATCCTTTTCACAGCCTTAGGATGACATTCTTTGGGGGGTGCTTGATATTGTGCACACATGCACACACTTAGCATAATATCGGGACAGGAGGCACATAGATATAACAATGAACCAATCATAGAGTGGTAAACATTTTGGTCAACCGATTTGCCATCCTTGGTCAAGTCAAGATGTCCACTAGTAGGCATGGTCGTTTTCATACCTTTGCTTTCTTGCATGTTGAACTTCTTGAATAAGTCCTTTGTGTACTTTGTTTGAGAAACAAAGGTGCCCTCCTTAGTTTCTTGATTTGCAAAACAAGAAAGAACTTGAGTTCACACATCATAGACATCTGAAACTTCTTTGACATTAGCTTCCCAAACTTTTCACTAAAATGAGGTTTATTCGAACCAAATATGATATCATCAACATAAATTTGGCACACAAATAATTCACCATTAACCCTTTTAGTAAAAAGAGCAGAATCTATCTTTCCAATCTCAAAGCCTTTTTCAATAAGGAACTTGGTCAAGCATTTATACCACGCTCTAGGAGCTTGTCTTTGTGAAGTTTGTAAACATGGTCGGGTTTCTTAGGATTGACAAAGCCGGGAGGTTGCTTAACATAAACGTCCTCCTCAATTTCACCATTTAGAAAAGCACTTTTAATGTCCATTTGGTACAAAGTGATATCATGGTGATTAGCATAGGCAAGTAAGATGCGGATGGACTCAAGTCTAGCAACGGGGGCATATGTCTTACCATAGTCCATACCTTCGACTTGAATGGGGCCTTGGGTGACAAGACGTGCTTTGTTGCGAACGACTTGTCCATCTTCGTCTTGTTTGTTGCAAAACACCCATTTGGTACCGATGATGTTGTGATTGTTGTCGAGCTTCTCGACCAAAGCCCACACTTGGTTTCTCTCAAAGTTGTGTAGCTCTTCATACATAGCATTTATCCAATCCGGATCTTCCAATGCTTCTTCAAACTTCATAGGTTCAATGCTAGAGATGAATGAATAATGCTCACAAAAATTAGCCAAACGAGTTTTAGAGCGAGTGATTCTCCCGGTTTGGATGTCATTGAAAATTTGTTCGACGGGATGGTCTCTTGAGACTCTTGCTCGAACTCGTGAGAGCTTTTGCTTGGGTCGGGGTGGAACATCTTCTTCATCATCTTGTTCTTGTTCTTGGCCTTCTTCATTGTTGACGTTGTCATTCTCTTGTCGTGGTGGAGAAGGAGGTTGATGAGGTTCATCTTGGTGTACTTCCTTGTTTTCTTCATGTTGGTGTGTCCCACTTGTGGATGCTTCCATGTCAACTCTTGGTTCACCTTGTCGTGAGGTGGAAGCTTCCACTTGGACGGATGAGGTACTCTCCAATACCTCCGTTGGACGAATCTTGCCAATAGACAAGTCTTGGATTGCTTCCGAAGGGTCTTTGTCTCCTACATCAATTGGCAATTGCTCTAATTGCAAGCCGTTAGATTCATCAAACTTCACATCTACCATCTCTTCAACCTTTCGGGTGAAATTGTTGTAGACACGATAAGTGTGAGAGTTTGAGCCATAACCAAGTAGGAAACCCTCATGAGATTTAGGAGCAAATTTAGAACGACGATGCTTATCAAGAATATAGCACTTTGAGCCGAATACTCGAAAGTATCCAACTTGGGGTTTGTTACCGATGAGAAGCTCGTACGCCATCTTGCCGAGTAGCTTGTGAAGATACAAGCGATTTGTTGCATGACAAGCTGTCTCAACCGCTTCCATCCAAAAGTGTTTTGGTGTCTTGTACCCATCAAGCATCGTTCTCTTCATCTCAATAAGAGTCTGCTTCTTCCTCTCAACAACTCCATTTTGTTGAGGCGTGTACGTAGCTGAGAACTCGTGTGAGATCCCTTATTCGTCAAGAAAGGTATCCACATTTGCGTTCTTGAACTCCGTTCCATTGTCACTTCAAACCTTCTTGATCTTCACTTCAAATTGATTTTGGGCCTTTCTAGCGAAGTTCTTGAAAATCTTTTGGACCTGCGATTTATCATCAAGAAGGAACACCCACGTAAACCTTGAAAAATCATCGACTATGACTAAACCAAATGAGTTTCCACCGAGACTCTTGTAGGCATTGGGACCAAAGAGATCCATATGAAGTAGCTCGAGCGGTCTTCTCGTGGTCATGATGTTCTTCACGGGGTGACTTCCTCCAACTTGTTTTCCTGCTTGACAAGCACTTCACAATCTATCCTTGTCAAATATAACATCTTTTACTCCAAGGATATGATCACTTTTAATAAGCTTATCAAGATTTTGCATGCCCACATGACCTAATCTTCTATGCCACAACCAACCTTTGGAAGATTTAGCAATTAAGCAAGTTCTAGGTTGAGCCTTTTCAGTGAAATCAACAATGTAAAGACCATATTATGATTATCTCTACAAAACACTTGGCAATCTACTTCAGTGAATAGGACACTGAAGCCAAAATCAGCAAGTCTAGATACGGAAAATAGATTATAACCAAGAGATTCAACGAGCATAACATTTTGTATGGAGCTCTCATGTGAGATGGCCACCTTACCAAGGCCAACCACCTTACCCTTTGAGTTATCACCAAATGGGACATACTTTCGAGGGCCGTCGGTTTCAGCTAGCTCACGAAACATATCCTTGTCTCCGGTCATGTGATCAGTACATCCACTATCAAGGACCCATTCCTTTCCTCCAGCCATGTAGCTGCGAAGATTAGCCATGAGACCAAAGTGACTCATAGACTCATCGAGATCGAAGTCACTATCATCATCCTCATTATAGTATCCATGTTCAACATCGTCTTGTGATGGATCAATTCCTAAAGAGAGTGATTCATTAGATAAATGATCATCACAATGTTCATCTTTATGAATTATAATGACTTCGGAGATCATATTACCAATGACTCCAGAAGAAAATATGCCCTAGAGGCAATAATAAAGTTGTTATTTATATTTCCTTATATCATGATAAATTTTTATTATTCATGCTAGAATTGTATTAACCGGAAATACAGTACATATGTGAATACATAGACAAAACAAAGTGTCCCTTGTATGCCTCTACTAGACTAGCTCGTTAATCAAAGATGTTTACGTTTCCTAACCATAGACATGTGTTGTCATTTGATGAACGGGATCACATCATTAGAGAATAATGTGATGGATAAGACCCATCCGTTAGCTTAGCATTATGATCGTTGAGTTTTATTGCTATTGCTTTCTTCATGACTTATACATGTTCCTCTGACTATGAGATTATGCAACTCCCAAATATCGGAGGAACACCTTGTGTGCTATCAAACATCACAACGTAACTGGGTGATTATAAAGATGCTCTATAGGTGTCTCTGATGGTGTTTGTTGAGTTGGCATAGATCGATATTAGGATTTGTCACTCCATGTATCGGAGAGGTATCTCTGGGCCCTCTCGGTAATGCACATCACTATAATCCTTGCAAGCAATGTGACTAATGATTTAGTTGCGGGATGATGCATTACAGAACGAGTAAAGAGACTTGCCGATAACGATATTGAACTATGTATGATGATACCGACGATTGAATCTCGGGAAGTAACATACCGATGACAAAGGGAACAACGTATGTTGTTATGCCGTTTGACCGATAAAGATATTCGTAGAATATGTAGGACCCAATATGAGCATCCAGGTTCTGTTATTGGTTATTGACCGGAGATGTATCTCGGTCATGTCTACATAGTTCTCCAACCCATAGGGTCCGTACGCTTAACATTCAATGACGATTTGTACTATGAGTTAGGTGATTTGATGACCGAAGCTTGTGCGGAGTCCCGGATGAGATCACGGAGATGAAGAGGAGTCTCTAAATGGTCGAGAGGTAAAGATTAATATATTGGAAGGTTTCATTTGGACATCGGAATGGTTCCAAGTGGTTCGGGCATTTTTCCGGAGTACCGGGAGGTTACCGGAACCCCTCGGGAGAAGTTATGGGCCTTATGGGCCATAAGAGGGAATTACACCAGCCCACAAGGGCTGGTGCGCCCCCTTGGGCAGGAGGCCGATTAGGACTAGGAGAAGGGGGCCGCACCCCTTTCCTTCTCCTTCTCGCCTCCCCTTTCCTACTTTGTGTGGGAGGTGGAATCCTACTAGGACTAGGGAGTCCTAGTAGGACTCCACACCTTGGCACGCCCCCCTAAGGCCGGCTGCCTCTCCCTCTCCCTCCTTTATATACGGGGGCAGGGGGGCACCCTAGAACACACAAGTTGATCTTTTAGCCGTGTGCGGTGCCCCCCTCCATAGTTACACACCTCGGTCATATCGTCGTAGTGCTTAGGCGAAGCCATGTGCCAGTAACTTCATCATCACCGTCGCCACGCCGTCGTGCTGACGGAACTCTCCCTCGGCCTCAACTGGACCAAGAGTTCGAGGAACGTCACTGAGCTGAACGTGTGCTGATCGCGGAGGTGCCGTACGTTTGGTACTTGGATCGGTTGGATCGCGAAGACGTTCGACTACATCAACCGCGTTACTAAACGCTTCCGCTTTCGGTCTACGAGGGTACGTAGACACACTCTCCCCGCTCGTTGCTATGCTTCTCCTAGATTTGATCTTGCGTGTTCGTAGGCAATTTTTTTTTTTTGAAATACTATGTTCCCCAACAGTGGCATCCGAGCCAGGTCTATGCATAGATGTTATATGCACGAGTAGAACACAAAGAGTTGTGGGAGGTAATAGTCATACTGCTTACCAGAATGTCATACTTTGATTCAGCGGTATTGTTGGATGAAGCGGCCCATATCGACATTACATGATCGCGTTCATGAGACTGGTTCTACCGCCGTGCTTTGCACACAGGTGGCTAGTGGGTGTCTGTTTCTCCAACTTTAGTTGAATCGAGTTTGACTACGCACGGTCCTTGTTGAAGGTTAAAACAGCACGCTTGACGAAAAATCATTGTGGTTTTGATGCGTAGGTAAGAACAGTTCTTGCTAGAAGCCCGTAGCAGCCGCAAAACTTGCAACAACAAAGTAGAGGACGTCTAACTTGTTTTTGCAGGGCTTGCTGTGATGTGATATGGTCAAGACGTGATGATATATAAATTGTTGTATGAGATGATCATGTTTTGTAACAGTTATCGGCAACTGGCAGGAGCCATTTGGTTGTCGCTTTATTGTATGAAATGCAATCGCCATGTAATTGCTTTACTTTATCACTATGCGGTAGCGATAGTCGTAGAAGCAATAGTTGGCGAGATGACAACGATGCTTTGATGGAGATCAAGGTGTCAAGCCGGTGACGATGGTGATCATGACGGTGCTTTGGAGATGGAGATCAAAGGCACAAGATGATGATGGCCATATCATATCACTTATTTGATTGCATGTGATGTTTTTCTTTTTATGCATCTTATTTTGCTTAGTACGAGGGTAGCATTATAAGGTGATCTCTTACTAAATTTCAAGGTACAAGTGTTCTCCCTGAGTATGCACCATTGCTACAGTTTGTCGTGCCGAGACACCACGTGATGATCGGGTGTGATAAGCTCTACGTTCACATACAACGGGTGCAAGCCAGTTTTGCACATGCAGAATACTCGGGTTAAACTTGAAGAGCCTAGCATATGCAGATATGGCCTCGGAACACTGAGACCGAAAGGTCGAATGTGAATTATATAGTAGATATGATCAACATAGTGATGTTCACCATTGAAAACTACTCCATCTCACGTGATGATCGGACATGGTTTAGTTGATATGGATCACGTGATCACTTAGATGATTAGAGGGTGTCTATCTAAGTGGGAGTTCTTAAGTAATATGATTAATTGAACTTTAATTTATCATGAACTTAGTCCTGATAGTATTTGCATAACTATGTTGTTGATCAATAGCTTGTGATGTAGCTCCCCATTTATTTTTGATATGTTCCTAGAGAAAAACTATGTTGAAAGATGGTAGTAGAAATGATGCAGACTAGGTCCGTGATCTGAGGATTATCCTCATTGCTGCACAGAAGAATTATGTCCTTGATGCACCACTAGGTGACGGACGTATTGCAGGAGCAGATGCAGACGTTATGAATGTTTGGCAAGCTCGGTATGAAAACTACTTAATATTTTAGTGTGCCATGCTTTATGGCTTAGAACCGGGACTTCAAAAACGTTTTGGACGCCACGGAGCATATAAGATGTTCCAAGAGCTGAAATTGGTATTTCAGACTCATGCACGAGTCGGGAGGTATGAGACCTCTGACAAGTACTTTGCCTACAAGATGGAGGAGAATAGCTCAACCAGTGAGCATGTGCTCAGATTGTCTGAGTACTACAATCACTTGAATCAAGTGGGGGTTAATCTTCCAGATAAAATAGTGATTGTCCGAGTTCTCTAGTCACTATCACCAAGTTACTGGAACTTCGTGATGAACTATAATATGCAAGGGATGCCGAAAACGATTCCCGAGCTCTTCGTGATGCTGAAATCGACGAAGGTAGAAATCAAGAAAAGCATCAAATGTTGATGGTTGACAAGACCACTAGTTTCAAGTAAAAGGGCAAGGGAAAGAAAGGGAACTTCAAAAAGAATGGCAAGCAAGTTGCCACTCCCATGAAGAAGCCCAAAGCTAGACCCAATCCTGAAACTGAGTGCTTCTACTGCGAAAGAAGTGGTCACTGGAATCGGAACTGACCCAAATACTTGGCGGATAAGAAGGATGGAAAAGTGAACATAAGTATATATGATATACATGTTATTGATTGTACTTTACTAGTGTTCATAGTAGCCCCTGGGTATTTGATACTGGTTTAGTTGCTATGATTAGTAACTCGAAACAGGTGTTACAAAATGAACAAAAGACTAGTTGAGGGCAACGTGACGATGTGTGTTGGAAGTAATTCCAAGGTTGATAAGATCACCATCGCACACTCCATTTACCTTCGGGATTAGTGTTGAACCTAAAATAAATGTTATTTGGTGTTTGCGTTGAGCACAATATGATTTGATCATGTTTATTGCAATATGGTTATTCAGTTAAAAGAATAATTGTTATTTTCTTTACATGAATAAAACCTTCTATGGTCATACACCCAAGGTGAATGGTTTATTGAATCTTGATCGTAGTGATACACATATTCATAATAATGATGCCAAAAGATGTAAAGTTGATAATGATGGTGCAACATATTTGTGGCACTACCGTTTAGGTCATATTGGTGTAAAGCACATGAAGAAACTCCATGCTGATGGGCTTTTGGAATCACTTAATTACGAATCACTTGATGCTTGCAAACCATGCCTCATGGGCAAGATGACTAAGACTCCGTTCTCCGGAACAATGGAGCGAGCAACTGACTTATTAGAAATAATACATACTGATGAATGCGATCCGATCGGTGTTAGGCTCGCGGCGGGTATCGTTATTTTCTGACCTTCACAGATGATTTGAACAGATATGGGTATATCTACTTGATGAAACATAAGTCTGAAACATTTGAAAGGTTCAAAGAATTTCAGAGTGAAGTGGAAAATCATCGTAACAAGAAAATAAAGTTTCTACGATCTGATCGCGGAGACGAATATTTGAGTTACAAGTTTGGCCTTCAATTAAAACAATGTGGAATAGTTTCACAAACTCATGCCACCTGGAACACCACAACATAATGGTGTGTCCGAACGTCGTAAATGCATTACTTTATTAGATATGGTGCGATCTATGATGTCTCTTACCGATTTATCACTATCGTTTTGGGGTTATGCATTAGAGACAGCTGCATTCACATTAAATAGGGCACCATCTAAATCCGTTGAGACGACACCATATGAACTGTGGTTTGGCAAGAAACCTAACCTATCGTTTCTTAAAGTTTGGGGCTGCGATGCTTATGTGAAAAAGCTTCAACCTGATAAGCTCAAACCCAAATCGGAGAAATGTGTCTTCATAGGATACCCAAAGGCAAGATATTCGATGCTAAGAATGGATCCTTTCTAGAGAAGGAGTTTCTCTTGAAAGAAGTGAGTGGGAGGAAAGTAGAACTTGATGAGGTAATTGTACCTTCTCTCGAGTTGGAAAGTAGTTTATCACAGAAATCAGTTCTGGTAATGCCTACACCAATTAGTGGGGAAGTTAATGATGATGATCATGAAACTTCAGATCAAGTTACTACCGAACCTCGTAGGTAAACCAGAGTACGTTCCGCCACAGAGTTGTACGGTAATCCTGTTCTGGAAGTCATGTTACTAGACCATGACGAACCTGCAAACTATGAGGAAGTGATGATGAGCCCAGATTCCGCAAAATGGCTTGAGGCCATGAAATCTAAGATGGGAACAATGTATGAGAACAAAGTATAGACTTTGATTGACTTGCTCGATGATCGGTGAGCCATTAAGAATAAATGGACCTTCAAGAGGAAGACGGACGCTGATAGTAGTGTTACTATCTACAAAGCTTGAATTGTCGCAAAAAGTTTCCGACAAGTTCAAGGTGTTGACTACGATAAGATTTTCTCACTCGTAGCAATGCTTAAGTCTGTCCGAATCATGTTAGCAATTGCCACATTTTATGAAATCTGGCAAATGGATGTCAAAACTGCATTCCTTAAATGGATTTCTTTGAAGAGTTGTATATGATGCACCAAGAAGGTTTTGACAATCCTAAAGGTGCTAACAAAATGTGCAATCTCCAGCGATCCATCTATGGAATGGTCCGAGCATCTCGGAATTGGAATATACGCTCTGATAAGTTGATCAAAGCATACAGCTTTATACAGACTTGTGGCGAAGCCTGTATTTACAAGAAAGTGAGTGCGAGCACTACAGCCTTTCTGATAAGTATATGTGAATGACATATTGTTGATCAGAAATGATGTAGAATTTTCTGGAAAGCATAAAGGAGTGTTTGAAAGGAGTTTTTTCAAAGAAAGACCTCGGTGAAGCTGCTTACATATTGGGCATCAAGATCTATAGAGATAGATCAAGACGCTTGATAAGATTTTTCAATGAGTACATACCTTGACAAGATTTTTTGAAGTAGTTCAAAATGGAAAAGTCAAAGAAGGAGTTCTTGCCTGTATTGCAAGGTGTAAAGTTGAGTAAGACTCAAAACACGACCACAGCAGAAAATAGAAAGAGAATGAAAGTCATTCCCTATGCCTCAGCCATAGGTTCTATAAAGTATGTTATGTTGTGTACCAAACCTATTGTGTACCTTGCCATGAGTTTGGCAAGGGGGTACGATATTGATCCAGGAGTGGATCACTTGACAGCGGTCAAAATTATCCTTAGAAGACTAAGGAGATATTTCTCGGTTATGGAGGTGATAAAGAGTTCATCGTAAAGAGTTACGCCGATGCAAGCTTTTACACCGATCCAGGTGACTTTGAGTCTTAATCTGGATACATATTGAAAGTGGGAGCAATTAGCTAGAGTAGCTCCATGCAGAGCATTGTAGACATAGAAAATTTGCAAAATACATACGGCTCTGAATGTGACAGACCCATTGACTAAGCTTCTCTCACAAGCAAAACATGATCACACCTTAGTACTCTTTGGGTATTAATCACATAGCGATGTGAACTAGATTATTGACTTTAGTAAAACCCTTTGGGTATTAGTCACATGGCGATGTGAACTAATCACATGGTGATGTGAACGATTGGTGTTAAGTCACATGGCGATGTGAACTAGATTATTGACTCTAGTGCAAGTGGGAGACTGGAGGAAATTTGCCCTAAAGGCAATAATAAAGTTGTTATTTATATTTCCTTATAGCATGATAAATGTTTATTATTCATGCTAGAATTGTATTAACTAGAAACTTAGTATATGTGTGAATACATAGGCAAAAGAAAGTGTCCCTAGTATGCCTCTACTAGACTAGCTCGTTAATCAAAGATGGTTAAGTTTCCTGACCATAGACATGTGTTGTCATTTGATGAATGGGATCACATCATTAGAGAATGATGTGATGGATAACACCCATCCGTTAGCTTAGCATTATGACTGTTGAGTTTTATTGCTATTGCTTTCTTCATGACTTATACATGTTCCTCTGACTATGAGATTATGCAACTCCTGAATATCGGAGGAACACCTTGTGTGCTATCAAACATCACAACATAACTGGGTGATTATAAAGATGCTCTACAGGTGTCTCCGATGGTGTCTGTTGAGTTGGCATAGATCGAGATTAGTATGTGTCACTCCGAGTATCGGAGAGGTATCTCTGGGCCCTTTCGGTAATGCACATCACTATAAGCCTTGCAAGCAATGTGACTAATGAGTTAGTTGCGGGACGATGCATTACGGAACGAGTAAAGAGACTTGCCGGTAACGAGATTGAACTAGGTATGGTGATACCGACGATCGAATCTCAGGCAAGTAACATACCAATGACAAAGGGAACAACGTATGTCGTTATGCGGTTTGACCGATAAAGATCTTCGTAGAATATGTAGGAGCTAATATGAGCATCCAGGTTACACTATTGGTTATTGACAGGAGATGTATCTCGGTCATGTCTACTTAGTTCTCGAACCCGTAGGGTCCGCACGATTAATGTTCGATGACGATTTGTACTATGAGTTATGTGATTTGATGACCGAAGCTTGTTTGGAGTCCCGGATGAGATCATGGACATGACGACGAGTCTCGAAATGGTCAAGAGGTAAAGATTCATATATTGGAAGGTTGAATTTGGACATCGGAATTGTTCCAAGTGGTTCGCGCATTTTTCCGAAGTACCGGGAGGTTACCGGAACCCCCCGGGAGAAGTTATGGGCCTTATGGGCCATAAGAGGGAAGCACACCAGCCCACAAGGGGCTGGTGCACCCCCCTTGGGCAGGAGGCCGATTAGGACTAGGAGAAGGAGGCCGGCCCCCCTTTCCTTCTCCTTCTCCCTCCCCCCTTTCCTACTCCGTGTGGGAGGTGGAATCCTACTAGGACTAGGGAGTCCTAGTAGGACTCCACACCTTGGCACGCTGATGTCTACTACGCAACCTTCTTCTTGTAGACGTTGTTGGGCCTCCAAGTGCAGAGGTTTGTAGGACAGTAGCAAATTTCCCTCAAGTGGATGACCTAAGGTTTATCAATCCGTGGGAGGCGTAGGATGAAGATGGTCTCTCTCAAACGACCCTACAACCAAATAACAAAGAGTCTCTTGTGTTTCCAACACACCCAATACAATGGTAGATTGTATAGGTGCACTAGTTCGGCGAAGAGATGTTGATAGAAGTGCAATATGGATGGTAGATATAGGTTTTTGTAATCTGAATATATAAAAACAGAAAGGTAACTAATGATAAAAGTGAGCACAAACGGTATTGCAATGCGTTGAAACAAGGCCTAGGGTTCATACTTTCACTAGTGCAAGTTCTCTCAACAATAATAACATAATTGGATCATATAACTATCCCTCAACATGCAACAAAGAGTCACTCCAAAGTCACTAATAGTGGAGAGCAAACGAGTAGATTATGGTAGGGTACGAAACCACCTCAAAGTTATTCTTTCTGATCAATCTATTCAAGAGTCTGTAGTAAAATAACACGAAGCTATTCTTTGCGTTTGATCTATCATAGAGTTCATACTAGAATAACACCTTAAGACACAAATCAACCAAAACCCTAATGTCACCTAGATACTCCAATGTCACCTCAAGTATCCGTGGGTATGATTATACGATATGCATAACACAATCTCAGTTTCATCTATTCAACCAACACGAAGAACTTCAAAGAGCGCCCCCAAGTTTCTACGGGAGAGTCAAGACGAAAACGTGTGCCAACCCCTATGCATAAGTTCACAAGGTCACTGAACCCGCAAGTTGATCACCAAAACATACATCAAGTGAATCAATAGAATACCCCATTGTCACCACGGGTATCCCATGCAAGACATATATCAAGTGTTCTCAAATCCTTAAAGACACAATCCAATAAGATAACTTCAAAGGGAAAACTCAATCCATCACAAGAGAGTAGAGGGGGAGAAACATCATAAGATCCAACTATAATAGCAAAGCTCGTGATACATCAAGATCATACAACCTCAAGAACACGAGAGAGAGAGAGAGATCAAACACATATCTACTGGTACATACCCTCAGCCCTGAGGGTGAACTACTCCCTCCTCGTCATGGAGAGCGTCGTGATGATGAAGATGGCCACCGGTGAGGGATCCCCCTCCGCCAGGGTGCCGGAATAGGGCCCCGATTGGTTTTTGGTGGCTACAGAGGCTTGCGGCGGCGGAACTCCCGATCTATTTTGTTCCCCGATGTTTTTAGGGTATATGGATATATATAGGCGAAAGAAGTCGGTAAGGGGAGCCACGAGGGGCCCACGAGGGTGGGGGCGCGCCCAGGGGGGCAGGCGCGCCTCCCTGCCTCGTGGCCACCTCGAAGCTTCCCTGACTTCAACTCCAAGTCTCCTGGATCACGTTCGTTCCAAAAATCACGCTCCCGATGGTTTCATTCCGTTTGCACTCCGTTTGATATTCCTTTTCTGCGAAACACTGAAACAAGGGAAAAACGAATACTGACACTGGGCTTTGGGTTAATAGGTTAGTCCCAAAAATAATATAAAAGTTCATAGTAAGGCCCATTAAACATCCAAGATGGATAATATAATAGCATGAATACTTCATAAATTATAGATACGTTGGAGACGACAAGCATCCCCAAGCTTAATTCCTGCTCGTCCTCGAGTAGGTAAATGATAAAAGAAATAATTTATGAAGTGTGAATGCTAGCAGGTGCACAAGTTTGATCAATGATAATTTCAATCACCTTTTCTAGCATCATCATAAGTCATAACAATAGCTCAAGTCATAATGCTTCTCATGATCAAGTAACAAGCTATTCACATGTTAAAGTATAGATCATAAACCTTCTTTTAAACAAACAAACCGCGTTATTAGTCATCAAACAATTACAATTCATCTTATTTTCAGGAAGAGTCTATGTGAGAGCTTTGATTTAGCAAACTCCACATACTCAACTATCATTTAGTCTTTCACAATTGCTAACACTCACGCGATATTTATGGGTTCAAAGTTTAATCAGACACAGAGAAAGATAGGGGCTTATAGATTCGCCTCCCAACCTTTTACCTCAAGGGTAATGTCAACAATAATAGCTCATGATGCCTTACATCCAATTGGATATATATATCGGAATCTTTCCAACACAATGTGTGTCGGCGTTCTGGGAACGGGGGTCTCCAGACTTGCCTGCCTGCGGCCCACGGCGTGGCTGTGCTAGCTGGCCTGTACGGCCCATCTTCATCAACGAGGCATTCAAGACCCTCGCAAGGGGCCAAGCCTCGCGAGGCGGACGACACAAGACTTCCTCGGGAGCGGCCTCACTAGGCTGCCTCGCGAGGAGCAAAGAAATCAAGGCAGGGCAAACCTCGCGAGGCTCTCGTGACGTGAGCCATGACGATCAAGATCAGGCGGGCGCCAGCGCGCGCAGCGTCCTTGTTTCCTCTTTGGTGCTAAGGAGGCAAGCGCAGGCGCGGAGTACCGAGGCATCAAGCAAAGGTTTCCATATCAGTGCAACGAGACCAAGACCAGTAGGACGGCAGGACGGAGGTCACCATGGAGCCCAAGACGGCGTCACCACCAGAGCCTTTTGCACGCGAAGACTGCTTTTGTCAGGATAAGCTGTACTAGTTGTCCCCTTTCAAATTGGCCGTTGTTGGCTCCCTTCCCGCTCAATATTTGGGAAGAGGACCAGGGCCTATATAAGTAGAACTAGCTGCCACAGTAGAGGGGATCGATTCCACCACACATCCTCACATCCACAAGCTCGTTGAGCACAAGAACACCTCAACGTCAGGAGGCTGTTCTTCCGCTTGTACTATTCATCATCAGCCCAAGAGGCAATCCACCACCACCACACTGGAGTAGGGTATTACACCACAACGGTGGCCCGAACCAGTATAAATCTTGTGTCTTTGTGTTGTGAGTTCGTCGAGTTCATCCGCGAGATCTTAGCGAGCTAGGGCATAGATCGTTAGGGAGGAAATCTCCGCGCGCACCCAGTGTTTGAACCTTGAGGGTTTTGCCGGAACCCATGATCCGACATTTGGTGCACCAGGTAGGGGTGCGCCAGAGCTTCTTTCCCGCCAATCGACCCGCCGACACTCTGCGGCTCCGATGTCCGGCGACCCGAGGGCCGACTCCGACCGCTGGGCAGCCTGGCCGGCCCGCGCGGCGCCACCTGCCCGTGAAGACCTCAACCCCACGCTCCAGGCAGCCCGAGCGCCTCCTAACGCTGCGGGGTGCGGGCGGCGCGACCAGGTGTCGTCCACCCTCACTCCACGACAAGCGCGAGCCACTGCAAGGGCCGCAAGCCATGCCGCAGCAATGGCGCCACACACCCGGCGGGAGCAGGCGAACATGCGGGCCGCACTCATGGTGGCGCGGGAGTTGCTGCGGTGCCGACTGATGGAGAGCGGCCGGGATGCACTGCTGGAACGTGTTGCTGAGCTGCTGGATGTGGTGGCGTTAGGAGCACCGCCCTTCTGCTATCTGCTCCCTTCTCGGGCCGCTACTGGACCTCACGACGGGCCTCGCCACAACTACGCGCCTTCGGGTGCGCCTGGGGGCTTCATCGACACCAGGACGGCCGGCGGCGCCGGGGGCCCCGTTGCCCCCACGCCGCCTCTGATGAGCATGGGCACGAGCGTTGCCCCTCATGGTCCTAGCGTGGCGTCATGCTATCACCCTCAGGACGCTGCGCTGGGCCGGGCGACATGGAGTGTGGGGCACTACGGCGAGGTGTTTGGGGTAACGGCCCCGGAAGCCTGCGTGCCCCGCATGATGGACCAGGCGCCAGAGGACGACCCTGGCTCGTTTCTTGGGCCAGGTTGGGAGGAGGAGGCATTAGGAGCAGAAGCCTTCCAAGAGCCGCCGGAAAGCCCCGCCAACCGCGCCTTCGACAACAGATACATGGTACCACTACTCCCTCAGGAGCAAGGTTACGCCAACCATGAGTCGCTGGAGAATCAGGTCACCGCAGCAGCTGGCGGCCCCAGCTCGGCGACCTCCCTCCCGCCAGGTGGATCATGCTGGGGGCCTCAGGAGAGAAGCCGGGAGCCAGATCCCTCGCCGCGTCGAGCGGAGCAAGGTCCCCCCCCCCCCCGGAGGTAGGCCCTCTGCTGGGGAGGGGCTGAAAAGCCTACCCCCGGCAGAGGACCCGCGGTCGCCGAGGGTGCCGCTGGCGTCCCCTTTCCCCTTTTTGTGCCGTTCTGGTCACCGGTCGGCTCAAAGGTGGTCGAGGGCGGCGCAAGGTGGGGCCCTTGTCTGGCAATATGAAGCAAGGTCGGTACCTATGAAGAAGGCCCAGTGCCTGTGAAGATCGCCGCCCGTGACACTCTCACGTAATAATGAGTGGGGATGTACACGCCCCGGAGTCTCCGGGGAGCCGCCCTCGGGCCTCGGGGCTCCCTCCCACGCCTAGTGGCAGCACTTAGCTCTGCGCTGGTGAGAAGACTTGAAGACAAGAAGACTAGACTAGGTGCCGGACGCGGCCATTTGCTATGAATCCCTTTTCGTAGCCTTGCCTTTTAGATTTGGATTTAAGTTGAAGTTGAGTTTTCATTGATGCGCGTTGGGGGTGCCTTTTCTCATTCGGAGTGATTTCTCGTTATCTGGTTCTCGCCTTGTTTTGGACTCACACACCATGCCTTCCAATCGCGAGTCCCTGGCTAGCTGGACTGGGCGAGGCACATGTGCGCCACGCGTGCGCGCTGACGCCACGACTGGTGCTCACCTCTCACGAGGTCCCCTCGGGTGGATTGACGGGCTCTCCAGGAGTCCCGAAAGCTCATGACCTCACGATTCAGTTCGTGACCCGCCCCAACTAAGGTAAGCCATGGTGGGAACTTGCCACCAGGTTTAGGGTTTCGCAAAGGTGCACACTCAATTCGACATAAGAGAATGAAGGCAGCGGTTTATTTACATGAGGGGATCCCCCTCTCAAAATGCTCCCACAATTCTTAGGGACCATGCCCAAGTTTTTGTGTACAGGATAAAGCAGTAAAGGAGCAAGGGATCAGCCAGATATGTCACTCGCCGTGTCCTCCTCATCGTCTTCAGACGCATCACTGGCGTCGCTGCCACCATCGTTGATGTTGCCTCCGCCTTCACTAACGCCGGCATCACCATCATCGACCACGTCGCCTTTGTCTGCGGCGACCACCACCGCGTCGTCTTCGGAAGCGAAGGCTCTGACCAGCGCATCCACATTGTCCTCCACCCACCGCGCCAGGTCGCCACGGATGGCCTACGGTATGGGAGCAATGGCAGCGTCGAATTCGAAGTCAGGAAGGTGTTCCGGAGATGACTGAAGACGCGGGAGAATGCGCGCCCGAGCAGGCCGTGGCTCCTCTCTTCCATGAGCTGGCGAGCTCTATCGGGCCGAGCCTCTAGGCGCGCCACCACGTCACCAAAGAAGCGCAGATGACTGGCGTAGTCATTTGAATGCGGCTGCAGAGCATTCTCGTCACAGACATGGCCCAACGCCACGTTGGCCCTGACCCTGAGGTCCTGGAGCATGGGGGCATGCTCACGCTCCAGCGTCTGCCGTAGGAGCAAGTCCTCCCGACTCTGCCGAGCAACGGACTCGGCGTCATCAACCCGCTTCTGAAGGGAGAGCAGCTCGGCGCGGGCAGAAGCCAGTTCTGCCTGCGCCGTAACCAGGGTGATGGTCATGGCCCCCTCGCACCACTCCACTTCGGCCAGCTTGAGCCTGAGGGCGGCGGCCCTACCCGCATCCTCCGTCCACGCAAGCTTCAACTTCAAGTCATACCTACCCTCCAGATCTGCACGAGCCTCGGCCACCCGGCGATCAACCTCCTCCTGAGCCTTGGCCTCGTGTGCGTGAACGACATCTTCCGCTTGGGCAACTTGGCGCTCCCTCGTCTCCAGCAGTTCAAGCTCAAGGCTGCGCTCCACGGCCTCCAGAGCCAGCGCCTCCTCGCGCTTTCGGACCCCTTCTTCCTCGGCGGGCATCCCCCTCAGCGACGCAAGGGTGGCCTTGCGCGCCTCCACCTGCTACTCCAGGGACGCACTCCAAGCCTGGAGCTCCCGTGCGCGCTTCTCCGCAGCCTCGCGGCGGCGGTCAGCCTCGCGAGCCTCCTCCAAGGCTCGGGTGCAAGCCTCACAGGAAACTTTGAGGGATGCTTTGGCCTTCGCATTGTCAAGATCATGCTGGTAGCAGCCAAGGTTGATGGCCACCCTCAGTTTACACCGTTCCTCCACCAGCCGAAGACCCTCAGCCTCAAGGCGCGAGTCGACACCCGCGAGTTCTTCACCAAGTCGGGTCATCGCACCCATTGCCTCCCGAAAGAGCTCATGACGAACGATGCTCCGCCTGTGCTCGGACTCCAATGCATGCCCCACCTCGTCCTCCGCCATGGGGGCTGCAGGCGGGGCGTGAAGCAGCGCACCCCCTCTCAGCAGGGGGATGGGGGCTGGTGCCGCTCCAGGTGCCAGCCCAACCCCATGAGGGGCACCGGCCAGTCGGGGCCCGCTGCTTGAGGAGGAGCTGAAGGCCGAAGCCAACCAGCTGCTATTCATGACCGGAGGAGGAGCCTGGGGAACGCCCGCCGAGCTCCAAGCCATACCGTGGAGGAAGGGCAACAGAGCCGCAGATTCAAGGCGCCATGGAGGCGAGCGCACCCCCTTGGCCGGCCCAGCTCCAGGTGCTGCGTGCAGGCTCGGGATGCTCAAGGCGACGGGGGTGTCGAGGAAGGCGGGGATTGCTTCTCGGGGGACTTAACGGCCCTGGCAGAAGGGGTCCTGAAGATCCAGCGTCAGGAAGGAAAGCAGCAATTAAGAGAACACAAGGTGCCGTACATACTCGTCGACGACGATGTACTTTCGTCACTTCAATGGCCCGAAGATACCGCTGCCGTCCAGAGATCCTTTCCTCTTGCAGAGTTCCTCGAAGTTCACACAAAGCCGGCCGAAGCGTTGTATGTGGCGTCCAGTGCGGGGCGCAGCCGGAGAAGTGCTCGAGAGAACGACTTCAGGGGCGCTTGGTTGCAGAGAACAGTCGGGCGCCGTCTCACGCGGCCTCCCGAGGCATCCGGAGTTACGGCCTCGGGAGCTGCGTGCTGCATCGTCTCGGCGACCAACGTCTCAGGATCAATGGTTCCTAAGGACGACGCCCCATGAGCCCCGAGCGGCGTCTGCACATCAGCACTCATGCCGCCAGCCACTGGCGGCGCTCGTCCCCCTGCATCCACGTTTGGGATGAGCTCGGCGCCGGCGACGAGAAAGGGAACCACGCTGACAGGGTTCTCGCGGGACCCTACCAGGCCGTTCGGACGCAGCCCCCACTCGTCAAAGGGAGGCATGCTCCCTGCAAACTCATCCTTGTTCTTGTAGCGGTGCAGTAGACAGTTCTTCCCAGGCAAGTCGTCCGGCAAAGGGACACCTGTCAGGACTTCAAGCACCATTTGCCGCGTTCCGAGGGGGAGCCCGGACTCCTGAAACCTCATATGGTCCTGACTGCTGAGCAAGGTCCACATCGGGCGGGAACGGCGCTGAAGCGGAGCGACTCGGCGCTTGATGAACTCCTTCACCACCATCGGCGCGGTCACGCCGCGATCCTTCAGCCTCCTCAGCCTGAGCCAGACAGGGACAAGACGGGAGCTCGCGAGCCTCTCGTGGCCCCAACCGGAGTTGGGAACGGCAGGCGCTGACGGGGTGTGGAGCAGAGGGCTGAGCACACCGGCATCGACAAACACTCACCGTGTCCGAAACTCTCTCGTAGATGGAGGAAGCTCGAAGTCGATCCCCGAGCCCGCCGTCGTGGCCACGGCCAGGAAGCTCACGCACCCCGAGCTTTGCCAAGGGTCAATCAAATGCAACGAGAAGAAATGGCGGAAGAGGGCCACAGAAGGAGCAATGCCCACCATTGCTTCACACGCAAAGGCAAAGACAGCAAGGAGAGTCACGGATTGAGGGTTGAGATGCAGCATATGAATCTGGTAATGTTCAAGCACCGCATTAAAGAAGGCGGAGAAAGGGGGAATCAGGCCTGCCCAAAGGGCACCAATGAAAATTGGGACCTCGGTGGCCGCCCGAACAATGCGAGCGCGAGATGCAGACCAAGCCACCGTCTTCCCCCACTCGTTGAAACTGGTGGCGAGCATGGGACGCACCTTGTCCATGGCCTCGTCGTCGAGCACCAAGGATCGGCCGACTGCGGGCTCGACGGCTGAAGGCACGCTAGGCAAAGACAGAGGCTTCTTCCCCTTGTCTGCTTGTTTCGGCGCCATGGCGATGAAGCAGGTGGAGTGCAGATCAGATTGGAGAGGAGGAGCAGAGTCTCGAGGAAGCAGAGGAGCTGGGGGAGCAAGGTGTGGGCGATGGGAGAATGGCTGTGTAGGTTGCGGGGGACGCATAGCCAGGCGGATTCCAAGGCAGCATGGGGAAGCGGAGACGCCCACGCCCAATCAACCGCCACGCGTCGACCAAGGCCGCAGGCTTTTGGGGCCCGCGGTGCTCCGCGCTTGACCTTTGGCTTCGCCTCGAAGCCAAGCCCGAGCGCGCCTTGGGCCCGGGGGCTACTGTCGGCGTTCTGGGAATGGGGGTCCCCAGACTTGCCTGCCTGCGGCCCACGGCGTGGCTGTGCTAGCAGGCCTGTACGGCCCATCTTCATCAACGAGGCATTAAAGACCCTCGCGAGGGGCCAAGCCTCGTGAGGCGGACGACACAAGACCTCCCCGGGAGCGGCCTCACTAGGCGGCCTCGCGAGGAGCGGAGAAATCAAGGCAGGGAAAACCTCGCGAGGCTCTCGGGACGTGAGCCATGACGATCAAGACCAGGCGGGCGCCAGCGCGCACAACATCCTGTTTCCTCTTTGGTGCTAAGGAGGCAAGCGCAGGCGCAGAGTACCGAGGCATCAAGCAAAGGTTTCCATATCGGTGTAACGAGACCAAGACCAGCAGGACGGCAGGACGAAGGTCACCATGGAGCCCAAGACGGCGTCACCACCAGAGCCTTTTGCACGCGAAGACCGCTTTTGTCAGGATAAGCTGTACTAGCTGTCCCCTTTCAAATTGTCCGTTGTTGGCTCCCTTCCCGCTCAATATTTGGGGAGAGGACCAGGGCCTATATATGTAGAACCAGCCGCCACAGTAGAGGGGATCGATTCCACCACCCATCCTCACATCCACAAGCTCGTTGAGCACAAGAACACCTCAACCTCAGGAGGTTGTTCTTCCCCTTGTACTGTTCATCATCAGCCCAAGAGACAATCCACCACCACCACACTAGAGTAGGGTATTACACCACAACGGTGGCCTGAACCAGTATAAATCTTGTGTCTTTGTGTTGTGAGTTCGCCGAGTTCATCCGCGAGATCTTAGCGAGCTAGGGCGTAGATCGGTAGGGAGGAAATCTCCGCGCGCAACCCAGTGTTTGAACCTTGAGGGTTTTGCCGGAACCCGTGATCTGACAATGTGCTTGCCAAAGGATAAAATGTAAAAAGGAAAGGTGAAGATCGCCATGACTCTTGCATAAGGTAAACGACAAGAATAAAATATAGGCCCTTCGCAGAGGGAAGCAGAGGTTGTCATGCGCTTTTATAGTTGGATGCACAAAACCTTAATGCGAGGGAACATCACATTATTGCCACTTGTGATAGGGACCTTTATTATGCAGTTCGTCGCTTTTATTGCTTCCATATCACAAGATCATATAAAGCTTATTTTCTCCACACTAAAATATCATACATATTTAGAGAGCAATTTTTATTGCATGCACCGATGACAACTTACTTGAAGGATCTTACTCAATCCATAGGTAGGTATGGTGGACTCTCATGGCAATACTGGTTTAAGGGATGTTTGGAAGCACAAGTAGTATCTCTACTTGGTGCAAAGGATTTGGCTAGCATGAGGGGGAAAGGCAAGCTCAACGTGTTGGGTGATCCATGACAATATACTTTATTTCGGATATAAGAAAACATAACCCATTACGTTGTCTTCCTTGTCCAACATCAACCTTTTAGCATGTCATATTTTAATGAGTGCTCACAATTAAAAAATATGTCCAAGATAGTATATTTATATGTGAAATCTCTCTTCCTTCAATATTCTCTCATGAATTGTTCAAGTGACCAATACAATGTTTGCTAACCTTCAATAAATTTACCACCTCCACTTCTTATATATAAAGTCATTACTCCCCATGGGATAAGCATATGAAACATATATAATTTCAGATTTATGATATTCAATTCATTCAACCATTTACTCATAGAATATAAGTGAAGCACACGAGTAAATGACAAACTACTCCAAAAAGATATAAGTGAAGATCAATGAGTAGTTAAATAATTATGTAGCTATGTGAAGACTCTCTCTCATTTAAGAATTTCAGATCTTGGTATTTTATTCAAACAGAAAGCAAGGCTAACGAAAATAAAATGACACTCCAAGCAAAACACATATCATGTGGTGAATAAAAATATAGCTCCAAGTAAAGTTACCGATGAACGAAGACGAAAGAGGGGATGCCATCCGGGGCATCCCCAAGCTTAGGCTTTTGGTTTTCCTTGAATATTACCTTGGGGTGCCTTGGGCATCCCCAATCTTAGGCTCTTGTCACTCCTTATTCCATAGTCCATCAAATCTTTACCTAAAACTTGAAAACTTCACAACACAAAACTTAACAGACGATCTCGTGAGCTCCGTTAGCGAAAGAAAACAAAACACCACTTCAAGGTACTATAATGAACTCATTCTTTATTTGTATTGGTGTTAAATCTAATGCATTCCAACTTATCTATGGTTTGTAAACTATTTTACTAGCCATAGATTCATCAAAATAAGCAAACAACACACGAAAAACAGAATCTGTCAAAAACAGAACAGTTTGTAGTAATCTATAACTAACGCAAACTTCTGGAACTCAAACAATTCTACCAAAATAGGACGACCTAGTTAATTTGATTATTGATCTTCTGCAATTAGAATCAGTATTTTATCATGTTCTGGTGATTTTAAACAATTGTTTTCGTGAACAGAAAGTTTCTGGAATTTTCAGCAAGATCAAATAATTATCATCCAAGAAGATCCTATAGGTCTTACTTGGCACAAACACTAATTAAAACATAAAACCACATCTAACCAGAGGCTAGATCAAAAATTTATTACTAAACAGAACCAAAAAGCAAGAAACAAAAATAAAATTGGGTTGCCTCCCAACAAGCGCTAACGTTTAACGCCCCTAGCTAGGCATGGTGATTTCAATGATGCTCACATGAGAGAGCATCATGAAGAATATGACTAGCACATTTAAGTCTAACCCACTTCCTATGCATAGGGATTTTGTGAGCAAACAACTTATGGGAACAATAATCAACTAGCATAGGAAGGCAAAACAAGCATAACTTCAAGATTTTAAGCACATAGAGAGGAAACTTGATATTATTGAAATTCCTACAAGCATATATTCCTCCCTCATAATAATTTTCAGTAGCATCATGAATGAATTCAACAATATAACTATCACACAAATCATTCTTTTCATGATCTACAAGCATAGAAATTTTATTACTCTCCAAATAAGAAAATTTATTCTCATGAATAGTGGTGGGAGCAAACTCAACAAAATAACTATCATGTGATTGAAAATTAGGATCAAGATGACAAGTTTCATGGTTATAATTATTCTTTATAGCATACATGTCATCACAATAATCATCATATATAGGGGCATGCTTTCATCATAGTAAATGTGCTCATCAAAACTTGGTGGACAACAAATATCATCTTCATCAAACATAGCATCCCCAAGCTTGTGGCTTTGCATATCATTAGCATCATGGGTATTCAAAGAATTCATACTAACAACATTGCAATCATGCTCATCATTCAAAGATTTAGTGCCAAACATTCTAATGCGTTCTTCCTCTAGCAATTGAGCACAATTATCAGAATCCTTATTTTCACGAAAGATATTAAAAAGATGAAGCAAATGCGTTAACCTCAATTCCATTTTTTGTAGTTTTCTTTTATAAACTAAACTAGTGATAAAACAAGAAACAAAAAGATTCGATTGCAAGATCTAAAGATATACCTTCAAGCGCTAACCTCCCCGGCAACGGCGCTAGAAAAGAGCTTGATGTCTACTATGCAACCTTCTTCTTGTAGACGTTGTTGGGCCTCCAAGTGTAGAGGTTTGTAGGACAGTAGCAAATTTCCCTCAAGTGGATGACCTAAGGTTTATCAATCCGTGGGAGGCGTAGGATGAAGATGGTCACTCTCAAGCAACCCTGCAACCAAATAACAAAGAGTCTCTTGTGTCCCCAACACACTCAATACAATGGTAGATTGTATAGGTGCACTAGTTCGGCGAAGAGATGGTGATATAAGTGCAATATGGATGGTAGATATAGGTTTTTGTAATCTGAATATATAAAAACAGAAAGCTAACTAATGATAAAAGTGAGCACAAACGGTATTGCAATGCGTTGAAAAAAGGCCTAGGGTTCATACTTTCACTAGTGCAAGTTCTCTCAACAATAATAACATAATTGGATCATATAACTATCCCTCAACATGCAACAAAGAGTCACTCCAAAGTCACTAATAGCGGAGAACAAACGAAGAGATTATGGTATGGTACGAAACCACCTCAAAGTTATTCTTTCTGATCAATCTATTCAAGAGTCCGTAGTAAAATAACACGAAGCTATTCTTTCCGTTCGATCTATCATAGAGTTCGTACTAGAATAACACCTTAAGACACAAATCAACCAAAACCCTAATGTCACCTAGATACTCCAATGTCACCTCAAGTATCCGTGGGTGTGATTATACGATATGCATCACACAATCTCAGATTCATCTATTCAGCCAACACAAAGAACTTCAAAGAGTGCCCCAAAGTTTCTACCGGTGAGTCAAGACGAAAACGTGTGCCAACCCCTATGCATAGGTTCATGGGCGGAACCCGCAAGTTGATCACCAAAACATACATCAAGTGGATCACGTGATATCCCATTGTCACCACAGATAAGCACGACAAGACATACATCAAGTGTTCTCAAATCCTTAAAGACTCAATCCGATAAGATAACTTCAAAGGGAAAACTCAATCCATTACAAGAGAGTAGAGGGGGAGAAACATCATAAGATCCAACTATAATAGCAAAGCACGCGATACATCAAGATCGTACCACCTCAAGAACACGAGAGAGAGAGAGAGATCAAACACATAGCTACTGGTACATACCCTCAACCCCGAGGGTGAACTACTGCCTCCTCATCATGGGGAGCACCGTGATGATGAAGATGGCCACCGGTGAGGGATCCCCCCTCCGGCAGGGTGCCGGAACAGGGTCCCGATTGGTTTTTGGTGGCTACAGAGGCTTGCGGCGGAGGAACTCCCGATCTATTCTGTTCCCCGATGTTTTTAGGGTATATGGATATATATATAGGCGAAATAAGTGGTATGGGGAGCCACGAGGGTGGGGGCGCGCCCTCGTGGCCACCTCGAAGCTTCCCTGACTTCAACTCCAAGTCTCCTGGATCACGTTCGTTCCAAAAATCACGCTCCCGAAGGTTTCATTCCCTTTGGACTCGCTTGATACTCCTTTTCTGCGAAACATCAAACAAGGAAAAATGTAAACCGCACTTTGGCTCTGGGTTAATAGGTTAGTCCCAAAAATAATATAAAAGTGCATAGTAAGGCCCATTAAACATCCAAGATGGATAATGTCGGTGTCAAAACCGGCGGATCTCGGGTAGGGGGTCCCGAACTGTACGTCTAGGCGGATGGTAACACGAGACAAGGGACACGATGTTTTTACCCAGGTTCGGGCCCTCTCGATGGAGGTAAAACCCTACTCCTGCTTGATTAATATTGATGATATGGGTAGTACAATAGTAGATCTACCACGAGATCAGAGAGGCTAAACCCTAGAAGCTAGCATATGTTATGATTGTGGTTCGTCCTACGGACTAAAACCCTCCGGTTTATATAGACACCGGAGAGGGTTAGGGTTACATAGAGTCGGTTACAAATGGGAGGAGATCTACATATTCGTATCGCCAAGCTTGCCTTCCATGCGAAGGAAAGTCCCATCCGGACACGGGACGAAGTCTTCAATCTTGTATCTTCATAGTCCAGGAGTCCGGCCAAAGGTCATAGTCCGGCCATCCGGACACCCTCTAATCCAGGACTCCCTCAAGAGCCTCGAACCAGGCTTCAATGATTTATGAGTCCAGCGTGCAGATTGTCTTCGGCATTGCAAGGCGGGTTCCTCCTCCGAATACTTCATAGAAGATTTTGAACACAAGGATAGTGTCCGCTCGCAAAATAATTTCCACATACCACCGTAGAGAGAATAATACTTACACAAATCCAATCCCATCGACGTATTTCGCAGCATGACATCACACCACGGCCAAGCCTTTATTCAATCATTTTTACTTGTCCCACCTCAACAGACTTAGCGAGGCGGTTTCCTTGGCACGCCTTGTCGAGCAGTAGATCGTGTCCCCTTATTCCGGGATTCTCATCAATACGGGTGGGTAACCCAACCATGCCATTAATTTACTTGCTTGGGAGATAAGCGAGTTTTACACGGCTGGTGGGGGCACATAGTTGCGTCCGCCCATATAAGGGATAAGGATCCACCTTTTCCATCTACGCCTTCTTCCTCCTTTGCTTATCCATTTTCAAGACTCGAGCTCCAAATACCAAGTCCGCACATCCCACCTCTACCTTCTCCAGCCATGTCCGGAGCGGGAGGCAAGTGGATGGTCTCCTCCGTCACGGAGGGGCACATTAAAAGCTGAGGAAGGCCGGATACTTGTCCAATGACATCGCGCACCGGCTTCCCGACAAGGGGCAGCTCATTCCCACCCCAAGGCCCGATGAGAGGGTGGTGTTCCTCACCCACTTCCTCCACGGACTAGGTTTCCCACTTCACCAATTTGTCCGGGGACTCATGTTCTACTACGGCCTGGATTTCCACGATCTGGCCCCGAACTTCATCCTCAATATCTCGACGTTCATCGTCGTGTGCGAGGCCTTCCTCTGCATCCAGCCCCACTTCGGCTTATGGCTGAAGACCTTCAATGTCAAACCGAAGGTGGTGGGCGCCGCCAAGCGGAGTGCGGAGGCGCCATGGTGGGCAAGATGCCAAATGTTACATGGCTCGAGGGCTCCTTCGTGGAGACCATAAAGGGGGTGGCAATCGGGGTGGTTCTACATCACCGAGCCGCGTGACCCTGAATGGGCGGCGGCCCCCGAATTCCGATCTGGCTTGCCTACACGGCTCACCTCCTGGAAAGAGACGGGCTTGTCGTGGGGTAATTCGGAGGAGCTGTCCGGACTCCAAACATGCGTCCAAAACCTGGTGAGCAAGAAGCTCAAACTCGTCAACGTAGTCCATGTTATGCTCATCCACCGGATCCTCCCGTGCCAACAACGGGCTTTCAGCTTGTGGGAGTTTGATCCGACACAACACCAAACCCTGAGCAGGCTCTTCGAAACTACGTACGAAGATGCCTGGAAGGTGTTGTTCATGGGCGTCGAGGCTCCCGCATCCGCTACCGAGGATCGCGGATTCAGCGCGCAGCATCAAGCCAACGTGGTAAGCTATTTTGCCCTTTACGGGACACTTGTTTTTCATAGTTTGACTCTATGCGGGATCTAAACTCCCTTACCTTTGACAGGATTGGCAGAGGACGTCCGGGCAGATTGACTGTCCGGCTCCCTTGCCAGAAGACCCAGCGGATGCCCGTTTGACGGGGCTGCTGGTTCCGACACCTTACGTGGTGCCGGAGAAGAAGGCCAAGAAGAAGGCCACGGGAACTCGAAGGAGTTCCCGGTGCCAGGTGGTGTCGGACTCATCGTCCGATGACTCCGAGGTGGACTCCTCCTCTGAAGACGAGGAGGAAGAAGAAGAAGCCTCTCCCCCTCCAGCGGGGGCAGGAATGAAAAGGAAGGCCGCCCCAACTGAGGGGACCGGAGGGTCCAAAAAGGGAAGAACCCTTCCTCCGGACTACTCCACCAACGCTGACGATGGCGAAGAGGAGTGGCCATCCAGGGCCAAGCCCCTGGCAAAATCGTAAGTATCCGGATACCAGAATAACTCACGGCGTTCCTCTGTTGCATGATCTTCCGACGCCGAATATAATCATGCAGTCCGCCCAAGGCCGGGCTCGGCAACCGTCGAGCGGCTCCCTGGGTTCGTCGGATGTGAATAGCACTTCACTTTCGGCCGCCTCCTCCCCTCGCCCAGCTGATGACACCGAGGGGGAGTCCCAAAAGGGTCCAAGCCAGGAGGAGGTGGTCCTGGAGGCGCGGCAAGGTGACCTCCCGGACTCCAGGCGCAAAGGGGATAAGACCCCCAAGGGCTCCAAGTACGGCCCTAGGCCGGACGCCGCACCGGAACCTTCAATGGTTCCGGAATCCGGTAGGCGGCCCCCTACTAAGAAGGGCAAGCCTATGATGCCGGTGACCTCCGTCCAACCAGAGGCACCGGATAATCTGCTGGAGGTGCTTAACGGCGCCTCCATCGACGAGGAGCACCGCACTATTATGAGTGTGGTGATCCAGAAGGTTCAGTCCGCCAAGAGCGGGCTGATCAAGTTCGTGCTGCCTTCTAACAGGCTTTGAGGTATGTATTTATGATATGAAAAAATATCACCGCATAGACAGTAGCCCCTGATGCTCAGTTTGGTGTTCGGAAAGAAAAGCCGAACTGAGGATCAAAAAGATATACGCAGGAGTCTAACATAAGTATGTCAATATGGGAATGCAGGCTGTGTTGTCGACCTCTGCCAGACCGATCATGGAGGTCGATGTATTGAAGCAGAGCCTCGAGCGGTCCGAGAACGAGCTCGACCTTGCCAAGAAGCAGCTCGAGGACAAGGAAGGTAAGTAATACCTTATGTAAGTATATAAAAAAGATGTGGTTGCAAAAATGACAGGACTAACGTGGTTATTACATAGGGCCACAACCCATGTGGCAACCTCAAGGAAAGCGCTGTCCAAGGCCGAAGAAAATGCGGCCGTGGAACGTACCCAGCGAGAGAAGCAGGAGGCGCGGGTGGCGGAGGTGCAGCAAGAGCTCCAGGCTCTCATGGAAAAACACAAGAGTTTGGAGATTGACTCAAAGACTCGAGAGTCCGAGCTTGCCTCGGCGCTTGAGAGCGCCAAATCTGCCAAGGTCGAAGCCCAAAATGCCCTCTAGGAAATTGAGGCGATGAAGAAGATAGCGGCGGGTAAGGCATTCTTTATGCAAAGCAAGCACGTGAAAGTGAATTACTTGTTACTTACCAGAGTCCGGAGCTCTCCAGGAGCATTCGCAGCTCTTCCCCGAAGTGTGTCCGACGTTGCCGCATTCTACCGAGCCGAAGAGGGGAGCTCGACAGAGAAGGTGTTCGGTCTCAAGATGTCGAGGCCGGACACCAGTGTTTTGAGTGACCAAATCAAGCCGTTGGTCGAGCTCCATAAGGTGGCCGAACAGGCCATGAAGGGTCTCTTAGTCCGGTGTGGCTCGGGAAGCCATGCAGGACTACTTGGCCGGCAAGGCGGCCGGTGGATGCATGTCCAAGGCTTGAAGTCATCGAGCGATTCAGATGCATCGAAGGTGCCCAGAGGTTCTTTGCCAAAGGCGAAGTGCACTGGGCAAGATGGACGCCGAGAAGCTTGTGAAGGACGGACCACCGCCGGGCAAGGAGCATCGCAAGCCCGAGATGTATTATGAGGGCGTCTCAAGGGTGTCCGCCAGATAGCGGATGAGTGCTCCAAAGATGTAATTTTGAGTAAACTCGCATTTGTGATCCTCACGCTGAAAACTTGTTCATATGCGCTAAGCAACGCTTTTGAATTTAAAATATTACCTTACGTGCGGCGTCTATTAAATTTGAGAGATGGCGAGTCGTCGGCTTCGCCCCCATGCCACGAGTCTTTGGGGTGTTCGGGATAAACTTGAGCGCTCTTTTTCCCATTATTGGGTCCTCCGAGGGAGGCGCTCAACACAACGAACAAGGCAATCAGACTATAATGCTTGAACACTCTCACTTAGCCATAGAATTCTATAATTTTAAATTTCGGCGAAGCCCCTAGTATTCGGAAGACCGAGTTCGGGGCGCTATCCATGCCTGGGCCGGACAAAGCTGACTCCTCGCTCTAAGAGGCGTAAGTCTTTAGGGACTCGAAAAACCTCTCGAACAGCGACTAGCTCTAGCCCTATCATGACGGTCAGTTTTAGCTTTATCCATTGAGGTGCTTAGCCCAGCTCAACCGGGGCACAATCACAGTGGTTCTCCCAGTGCTACCTTAGCCGATATAACGGAACGTAAGGTACCAAAACATGGGAGCCGGGCAAACCCAACTATTGACCCAAGACATGATTCGGAGCTGATGCATATAATGCTATAAGTTCGGGGTGCCGCACTAATGAGAGTGTTCGGACTTCTAACACCATATTCTGGGGTACGTAAGCCCCTGGTGTATTGGCCGTACCAAAGTGTACGGTTGCATAATGTCATAACTGAACATATTTTTATAAAAAAGGAATGCAATAATAGACAAAAGCTATGTATTGTTTATTCGAAAAGTCTGCGGTAAAAGAAGAACGATACAAAGAGTGCGATAAGAAAGAGATGGGACTATTTGACACGTCCCCCTCCAGGGGCGAGCTGCGGGATGATATGTGAAACAAGTATACTACTTGTTATAAAGACCACCTGGACACTCGACGTAGCTTTCTGCCTCCCTGGCTGTTGCATCGTGTGTTCAATGATTATACTGCCGGACAGGCCTTCCGGAAAGTGGAGTCCTGAAAGTAAGAAAAAAACAATGACAAAATCGGGAGCCCCTTGTGCGGTTGAGCTGCATTTTGGGCGTGCCGTGGTCGTGCCCCTCCCCCTATGCCCATGGTATTTCCAGAGCGTAGTTATGTACGCGTAGAACTGGTTTTGCAATTTTGCGAGGGCTAGGGTTGGAGTCGCATTTCTACGCGTGCTCGGAACGTGCCAGGCGGTCTTGTTGTAGGTTACTCCGGGCGCGCTTGACGGTGTCTGGTCGTTTAATGGCCGGACTGGAGAATTGCCTTGAGAGGCTGCTTTGTACTTCCGCCGCGAGGGCCGCCGTATGCTCCTCTGTTCGGAGAGAGCGTTCGATGTCTCCATTGACCGTAATGACTCCTCGAGGGCCTGGCATCTTGAGCTTGAGGTATGGTAGTGCGGCACCGCATTGAACTTTGCAAATGCGGTTCGTTCGAGCAGTGCGTGATAGCCACTGAGGAACGGGACTATGTCGAAGATTAACTCCTCGCTTCGGAAATTATCCGGGGATCCAAAGACCACCTCAAGTGTAAGTGAGCCTGTACAATTGGCCTCTACACCTGGTATGACGCCTTTAAAGGTCGTCTTTGTGGGTTTAATCCTTGAGGGATCTATGCCCATTTTTCTCACTGTATCCTGATAAAGCAGGTTCAGTTCCGCCGCCGTCCATAAGGACTCTAGTGAGGTGAAATCCGTCAATGATTGGGTCTAGAGCCAATGCAGCGAATCCGCCATGGCGGATGCTAGTGGGGTGGTCCCTTCGATCAAAAGTGATCGGGCAGGAGGACCATGGGCTGAACTTTGGGGCGCCTGGCTCCAACGCATATACGTCCCTGAGTGCACGCTTCCGCTCCCTTTTGGGGATGTGGGTTGCGTATATCATGTTCACCGTCCGCACTTGTGGGGGGAAACCCTTTTGTCCCCTATTGTTCGGCGGTTGGGGCTCCTCCTCGTCATCGCTATGCAGCCCCTTGTCATTGTTTTCGGCGTTTAACTTGCCTGCTCGCTTGAACACCCAACAATCCTCGCCGGTGTGGTTGGTTGGTTTTTCGGGGTGCCGTGTATCCGCACGAGCGATCGAAAGTATTCGGTCCAAATTGACGGCCCGGAGTATTTCTTTTGAATGGCTTTTTCCGCTGACCGGGTTTAGAGCCTCTGAATCCGGCATTAATCGTCAGATCCTCAGCATTGTCGCCGCACGCGGGCGCTTTTGCTTGTTGCGACGCCGACCTGCCAATGCTGTCCTTGGTATACAAATTACGGGGCTCTTGGTCATGTTATTACTATGAGCTAGCCAGCTGTCTTCTCCCGCAAAGCGGGTCATGAGTGTCGTGAGGGCTGCCATGGATTTCGGCTTTTCCTGTCCTAGGTGCCGGGCAAGCCACTCGTCACGGATGTTATGCTTGAAGGCTGCAAGGGCCTCTGCGTCCGGACAGTCGACTATTTGATTTTTCTTCGTTAGGAACTGTGTCCATAATTGTATGGCCAATTCCTCTGGCTGCCGAATTATGTGGCTTAGGTCATCGGCGTCTGGTGGTCGCACATAGGTGCCCTGGAAGTTGTCGAGGAATGTGGCTTCCAGGTCCTCCCAACAACCAATTGATTCTGCTGGCAAGCTGTTAAGCCAATGTCGAGCTGGTCCTTTAAGCTTGAGTGGGAGGTATTTGATGGCGTGTAGATCATCGCTGCGGGCCATGTGGATATGAAGGAGATAATCCTCGATCCATACCACCGGATCTGTTGTGCCATCGTATGATTCGATGTTTACGGGTTTGAAACCCTCGGGGATTTGATGATCCATTACTTCATCTGTGAAGCATAGTGGGTGTCTTGGCGCCTACGTATTGGGCTATATCACGACGTAGCTCAAATGAGCTTTGTCTACTGTGTTCGGCCCGGCCGGATTTACCATATCCGGCATGACGGTTATCGTCACGTGTCGTGGGGCGCCCACGCGATCCATAGATCGATCTTGTTTGCCTTGCCCTATCCTCCAATATATCTCGCAGGTCTGGTGCATTTCCCCGTGCCTTATTCTTTGAGCGACGCCGGGGTGCGGCTTGAGTGGAGGGCCGAGAGGCTTCTCTGTCGTGGCTACGAGGTGGCCGGTCGGCCGCATCATGCGCTGGTGATATAGGCCTAGGTGCTTCCTCCTCTAATCGGGGTAGCAGCCTGCATTTTGGGTAGCTCTTGGAGGGGCGTTCGAGTTCGTACTCTTCGGCCGCAAGAACATCAGTCCATCTGTCGGCTAGCAAGTCTTGGTCAGCTCTAAGTTGTTGCTGTTTTTTCTTGAGGTTGCTCGCCGTGGCCATAAGCTTGCGTTTGAAATGCTCTTGTTTGACGGGATCCTCAGGCACGACAAATTAAATGCGTCGTCGAGGCTTGCCTCGCCTTCGGAGGGAGGCATGTAATTATCGCCCTCTACCTCTCATCTGCCGCTTTCTCATGAGGGCTGGCTTCTCCATCCTCCTGTCTGAATCCTGCTTTGGAGGGGTTGTCTTCGGCACTATCCGGGGTGTTATTGTCTCCGGTGCGGAATAAATAAATATTCTTTGTGGCGGGATTTAGAGCGGCGCCATCGACGCCGGGCGCTTAGGCTGCTTCTTGGAGGGTCATCCTCCATTGTTCCATCACCATTCCTTCTTTTGGGATGTCCACCATGTATATGTCGTATGACGAGGTGGCCTTCCAAAGGCCCTGTAGGCGCTGGTTCTTGGTCGTCTCCTGCATCGTCGTCCATACCGTCGATGTCTTCAGAGTCGAAGTCGAGCATGTCGGTTAAATCATCGACAGTGTCTACGAAGTGGGTGGTGGGTGGGCTTTGAATTTCTTCTTTGTCCGCATCCCAACCTTGCTGACCATAGTCCGGCCAGGGCTCTCCTGGTAAAGAGAGAGACTTTAGTGAATTCAGAATGTCGCCGAAAGGAGTGTGCTGAAAGATGTCCGCGGCGGTGAACTCCATGATCGGCGCCCAATCGGATTCGATTGGCAGTGGCGCGGAAGGTTCAGAGTCCGGAGAGGAGCCCAGCACCTTGGAGTCACGAGCTTCGCAAAGGACATGTATGGTGTTCGGATCGATCGCCGTGGAAATTGCAGCCCCCGAGGCGGTGTCCAGCCACCCCTCCTCGATTGGCGCAGTCGGCTCCGAGCTAAGGGTCGGAGCGGACACTGGTGCGGCCTCCAGGGCACTGTTCGGCGGCAGAGCTAGATCATGCCCATCGTGGACAAAGGCGGGCGGCTTGGCGTGGCTCGAACTCGTCGAAGATCAAGTCTCCGCGACGCCGGCCAGATAGTTCAAACTTCCAAATCTGACCTGATGGCGGGGCGAGCTTCGATCTGCTCCAGATGGCTGCGTTAATTGGCCTGCAGTGCAAAGCCGCCGAATCTGAAGATCTGTCCAGGGAGAAAAGTCTCACCCTGGACCGCATCATTGTTGATGATCGGAGGAGCCATCGGGCCTAAAGGTGACGACATAGAGGAACTCTCAATGAAAGCACCAATGTCGGTGTCAAAACTGGCGGATCTCGGGTAGGGGGTCCCGAACTGTGCGTCTAGGCGGATGGTAACAGGAGACAAGGGACACGATGTTTTTGCCCAGGTTCGGGCCCTCTCGATGGAGGTAAAACCCTACTCCTGCTTGATTAATATTGATGATATGGGTAGTACAAGAGTAGATCTACCACGAGATCGAGAGGCTAAACCCTAGAAGCTAGCCTATGGTATGATTGTTGTTCGGCCCCACGGACTAAAACCCTCCGGTTTATATAGACACCGGAGAGGGTTAGGGTTACATAGAGTCGGTTACAAATGGGAGGAGATCTACATATCCGTATCACCAAGCTTGCCTTCCACGCCAAGGAAAGTCCCATCTAGACACGGGACGAAGTCTTCAATCTTGTATCTTCATAGTCCAGGAGTCCGGCCAAAGGTCATAGTCCGGCCATTCGAACACCCCCTAATCCAGGACTCCCTCAGATAATATATAGCATGAATACTTCATAAATTATAGATACGCTGGATACGTATCACACGCCCCCCTAGGGTCGGCTGCCTCGCCCTCTCTCTCCTTTATATAAGGGGGCAGGGGCACCCTAGAACACCCAAGTTGATCTTTTAGCCGTGTGCGGTGCGCCCCTCCATAGTTACACACCTCGGTCATATCGTCGTAGTGCTTAGGCGAAGCCCTGCACCGGTAACTTCATCATCACCGTCGCCATTTCGTCATGCTGATGGAACTCTCCCTCGGCTTCAACTGGATCAAGAGTTCGAGGGACGTCACCGAGCTGAACGTGTGCTGATCGCGGAGGTGCCGTACGTTCGGTACTTGGATCGGTTGGATCGCGAAGACGTTCGACTACATCAATTGTGTTACTAAACGCTTTCGCTTTCGGTCTATGAGGGTACGTAGGCACACTCTCCCCGCTCGTTGCGATGCTTCTCCTAGATAGGTCTTGTGTGTTCGTAGGCAATTTTTTTGAAATACTACGTTCCCCAACAATTCCAACATCTCCTTTGGCACACATGAGGTTAGTAAGCTCAAATAGACAATCACCAAACTTAGGATCATTGGAATTCATCTTACTCAAGGCAATAGACTTATGAAGAATTTCATCTAAGTTTTGCAAGGAATAGTTTGGAAATCATTCCTCAAGAAATCTCCATGTAGTGTAGGCACAATCAAGAGTAGGCAAGCAACCAATCAAGTTTCTAGGCAAACCTCTAGTGATAAGATTAACAGTTCTAAGGTTGCGGATCATCTCAATAGACTCATCAAGGGTAGGATGCAAAGGATCAATATGAGGTGCACAAGGGCTAGTAATGTACTTGTTCAAATGATATTCATCGAAAATCTCAAGCATCTAAATTTTCCATTCATGAAAGAACTCTCCATCAAGTATAGGCACTCTATGTCTAAGACTCCCCAACATAGACTCATCCATCTTCCTCCAATGGTGATTAAACCAAAGCAATGCAGACCAATGCTCTGATACCAATTGAAAGGATCGAGAAGAGGTGTCCAGAGGGGGTGATTAGACCCTCAACAAAGAAAAGTAGCAGTTTTTAATTTCTTCAAGTTAAAGTGTAGTTTTAGCACAAGTTTAAACATTCACAATACATTTCAAGCAAGCATGGCAAGAGTATATGAGCAGCGAAAAGTAAAGCATGCAAGTTGCAAGTATGTAATGGGATGGGATTGGAGTATCCAAACACAATTGGAGACACGAAGATTTTTTTCGTGGTTCCGATAGGTGGTGCTATCGTACATCCACGTTGATGGAGACTTCAACCCACGAAGGGTAACGGTTGCGCGAGTCCACGGAGGGCTCCTCCCACGAAGGGTCCACAAAGAAGCAACCTTGTCTATCCCACCAAGGCCATCGCCCACGAAGGACTTGCCTCACTAGGGTAGATCTTCACAAAGTAGGCGATCTCGTTGCCCTTACAAACTCCTTGGTTCAACTCCACAATCTTGTCGGAGGCTCCCAAGTGACACCTAACCAATCTAGGAGACACCACTCTCCAAAAGGTAATAGATGGTGTGTTGATGATGAACTCCTTGCTCTCGTGCTTCAAATGATTGTCTCCCCAACACTCAACTCTCTCTAACAGATTTGGATTTGGTGGAAAGATGATTTGAGTGGAAAGCAACTTGGGGAAGCCTAGAGATCAAGATTCTTGTGGTTGGAATGGAATGTCTTGGTCTCAACACATGAGTAGGTGGTTCTCTCTCAGAAAATGTATGCTAGAAGTGTAGGCACGTTCTGATATCTTTTTCCATGAATGAAGAGTGGGTCCATGGGTATATATAGCCTCCACACAAAATCTAGTCGTTACACACAATTTACCAAACTCGGTGGGACCGAATCATGAAACTCGGTCGAATCGATTGAGTTCAAAATGTGAATGTTAGGAATTTTGGTGGGACCGATATGATCAACTCGGTGGGACCAATGTGCTAGGGTTAGGGTAAAACCTCAACTCGGTTTTGACCGATTACACAAACTCGGTGGGACCGATTTTTAGTAATAAGCTAAACAGAGAGTTGGTCAAGCAAACTCGGTGGGACTGATTGGATATCTCGGTGAGATCGAAATAATTACAACGAAAAGTTTGCAAGCCCATCTTGGTGAGACCGAGATCCCATTGGTGAGATCGAACTGATTAGGGTTTCTAGCAGTGGCTATGTCAAGTGAAGTCGGTGGCGCCGGATAGATCAAATCGATGGGGGCCGAGTTTGACTTTCGGTTTGGAACATATGTGGATATGAGAAAGTGGTTGAGGGCTTTGGAGCATAACACTAAGCACTTTGAGCGAGCAAGCCATTAAGCAACACCTCATCCCCTTTTAATAGTATTGGCTTTCCTCTGGACTCAATGTGATCTTGGATCACTAAAATGAAAATGTAGAGTCTTGAGCTTTTGAGCTTTGCCAATCTTACATCCTTAGCATCTTGAAGGGGTTCCACATCCTCTTGTCCACGCCACTCCATTGTTGAACTTATCTGAAATATACTAGATAAAAGTATTAGTCCAACAAGAGATATGTTGACATTAATTACCAAAACCACCCAGGGAGCACTTGTGCTTTCAATCTCCCACTGTCAAAGTGCGATAAAAGGCCTCGAACTCTCCGTCAGAAGGGATCATGCATATGTTACAAAATTCAGTAAGTGGTATCTGACGGGTTTCAGCATATAAATTAAACTACACCTCAGGGGGATTATTCCAAGGAAAGAAAGTAAAACTTTGAACAAAGATGTTTGTGAGGATTTGATGCTGTTCACACTCATCTGCGATGAAGTCGGTGAGGCCGGCATTAGGAGCATTGCCTGAACTCCTAAAGGATTCCAGGCTCTTCCATGAACTGGGTATGCGGCCCTTCGCACGGTCGTACCTCCGCCAACCTCCGAAGATGGAGATCACTGTCAAACGACTCCCCAATAACACCCTTGGAGTTCTTCTTAGAAGCAAATTCTTAAAGATATTCATCCTTTTCCTATGAACAAAATTCTGAAATTTTCAGTCCATAAATTTTTCCAACAAAACTTCATAAAACTGATAGCAACTACTCATAGGGATGCATAGAGGCCATAGCAAACATTCAAACTACTTAGAACTCTAAGAATTTAACGTGCAAGCTCATCTACAGAAGCACCAAGAGTAGCTAATTATTCAAAATATAAACCACTAAAACAAAAACTAATTGGACAAACGGTGGAGTCACATACCAAGCAACAATTCCCCGCAACAGTTTCAAAAATGGAGCTTCGAGCAAAGAGATCGAACTCCGCGGGTTTGAGAGCAAGAACACGGGAGATAGAGCAATGGAGAATTTTTTCTGGAGGTAAGTGATGATGTGGTGTGAAGGGATAAGTGAGGGGGCCCACGTGAGGACCACAACCCACCAGGGCGTGCTTGGGGGTCCTGGCGCGCCCAGGTGGGTTGTGCCCACCTGGTGCACCTTCCTCTTATATTATTTGCACCAGAAATTCTTAAATATTCAGAAAAATTCGTATCAAATTTTTAGAGCATTCTGAAAACTTTTATTTTTGGGTCATTTTTTTGTTGCACGGAAAATTCAGAAAACAGACAAAACATGGCATTTTATTTTATTTAACTAATAAAAACATAAAACAAAAGGTAGGGATAGAAGGTAGTGCTTACTAAATTCATCAACTTCATACCGCTAAAAAATGATCCATTAATAAGGTTGATCAACTCTTATTAACAACCACTTTCGATTAGCATGAAACCGAAGAATTATCGTAAATCACTAAGTTACCTCAACGGGGATATGAATGTCCCCAACAATAAGCATTTCATATTTCTTTTTGACAGTAGGTAGAGGTATTTGAAAACTTCCAATTGTGATTGTCGGAGATTTTTCAATAACATTAATACCATTCACTTGGAATTGTTTCTTCGGGAAGTGCACCGTATGCTCATTACCATTGATATGAAAAGTGACCTTGCTTTTATTGCAATCAATAACTGCCCCTGCAGTATTCAAGAAGGGTCTACCAAGGATAATCGACATGTTGTCGTCCTCGGGCATCTCAAGTATAACAAAGTCAGTCAAAATAGTAACATTAGCAACAACAACGGGCACATCCTCACAAATACCAATTGGTATGGCAGTTGATTTGTCAGCCATTTGCAAAGATATTTCAGTAGGTGTGAGTTTATTCAAATCAAGTCTTTTATATAAAGAGAAAGGCATAACACTAACACCAGCTCCTAAATTGCACAAAGCAGTTTTCACATAATTCTTTTTGATGGAGCAGTATAGTTGGTATTCCCGGATCTCCAAGTTTTTTAGGTACTCCATCCTTAAAAGTATAATTAGCAAGCATAGTGGAGATTTCAGCTTTCAATATTTTTCTCTTATTAGTGATGATGTCTTCCATATATTTGCATAAGGAGGCATTTTAAGGATATCAGTCCAGCGAGTACGCAAAAAGACTGGCCTCGGCATTTCAGCAAAGCATTCAAATTCTTCATCATCTTTCTTTTTAGTTGACTTAGGTGGAAAAGGCATAGGTTTTTGAACCCACGGTTCTCTTTCTTTACCGTGTTTTCTAGCCACAAAGTCACTTTTGTCATACCTTTTATTCTTAGGTTGTGGGTTATCAAGATCAACATGTGGTTCTATCTCAACATCATTGTCTGGTTCTTTACTATTTGCTTGAGCAGCTTCATAAACCTCATCATTATCTTTTTTATTATCACTAGGTGAATGTTCATTACGAGACTGAGTTTCAGCATCAGAGATAGAAGTTTCATTATCATTATCAGGAGGTTTTTCTATTTCCGGTTCACTAGAAGCATGCAAAGTCCTATCATTTTTCTTCTTCTTTTTCTTTCTAGAAGGACTAGGTGCATCAGTTTTATCTCTTTGTGAATCTTAGTTCAATTCTTTTTGGGTGTCCCTCAGGATAAAGTGGTTCCTAAGTCATTTTACCTCCTCTAGTTGCAACTCTAACAGCAAAGTCATGTTTATTATTATTCATTTCATCAAGCAACTCTCTTTGAGATTTACCAACTTGTTCTAACTGAGTTTGAACCATAGAAGCATGCTTTCCAACACCTCTAACATCATTTGAGATTCTAAATAACAAGTCACTCAAGCTTCTAAATTAACATCCTCAGCTTTAATACCTTTTTCCTTCATAGATTTCTTTGCATCTTGTATATCTTCAGGACTGAGATATAATATACCCCTCTTCTTCAGAGTGGGTTTAGGAGGTGGTTCAGGCAGAGTCCAATCATCATAATTTTTCAATATATTATACAATAATTCTTCAGCTTGCCCAACAGTTCATTCCCTGAAAACACAACCAGCACAACTATCTAGGAAATCCCTAGAAGCATCAGCTAGTCCATTATAGAAGATATCAAGTATTTCATTTTTCTTAAGAGGATGATCAGGCAAAGCATTAAGTAACTGGCAAAGCCTCCCCCGAGCTTGTGGGACTCTCTTCTTTAATTTGCACAAAGTTAAATATTTCATGTAAAGTAGCTTCTTTCTTATCAGCAGAGAAATATTTTTTAGAGAAGTAATAAATCATATCTTGGGGACTACGCACATAACCAGGAGCAAGAGTATTGTACCAAGCTTTAGCTTCACCCTTTAATGAGAATGGAAATAATTTGAGAATAAAGTAATAGCAAGCAAAAAGGGTGGCTATGTCATTCAACTTAGTAAGATGTGCCACAACAGTTTCAGTTTCATAACCATGGAAAGGATCAGATTCAACCAAAGTAATTAACTCTGGGTCGACAGAGGATTCATAATCCTTATCATCAATAAAGATCGGTGAAGTAGCAAACTTAGGATCATATTTCATTCTAGCATACAAAGATTTTTCTTTATACTTGCATAACAATTTCTCTAGATCATCTCTATCCCTACAAACAAGATTATCTCTAGTTGTCTCCTCATTCATAACATAACCTTCCGGTACCTTAGGCAATTCATATCTAGGAAGGCTAGTTCTAGCAGGTGTTTCAGGAGTTTCAGTTTCAAGCTCATCATCAGATTCAACAACGTCATGTTGTAATACTCTAGCAATTTGTTCATCAAGAAATCCACCAAGTGGCACATCATCATTATCAAGCAAGGTACTAGCATCATCATAAGCTTCATTCATAGAAGAAGTAGCATCATCAATAACTTGCGACATATCAGAATTGATAGCATGTGGTGGTGTTGCAAGTTTACTTATAACAGAAGGTGAATCTAAAGCAGAACTGGATGGCAGTTCCTTACCTCCCCTCGTCTTAGAGGGATAAATCTTAGTCTTAGCATCCTTCAGATTCTTCATAGTGATAAATTGATAATAATCCCAAGTGACTAAACAAATATAGCTATGCTCCCCGGCAACGGCGCCAGAAAAAGTCTTGGTAACCCACAAGTATAAGGGATCACAACAGTTTTCGAGGGTAGAGTATTCAACCCAAATTTATACATTCGAACAAGGGGAGCCAAAGAATATTTGAAGGTATTAGCAGCTGAGTTGTCAATTCAACCACACCTGGAGTAGTATGATAGTTTTGATAATAGTGACAACAACAATGGTAACGGTGACAGTGATAGTAGTAGTTTTGTAGCAAGTGCAACAGTAACGATAGCAGTAGTAACTTAGGAGAAACAATATAGGATAAATTCATAGGCATTGGATCGGTGACTTGTTGGATGATATTCATCATGAGACAGTTATAACCTAGGGCGATACGGCACTAGCTCCAGTTCATCAATATAATGTAGGCATGTATTCTGTAAATAGTCATACGTGCTTATGGAAAGAACTTGCATGACATGTTTTGTCCTACCCTCCCGTGGCAGTGGGGTCCATATTGGAAACTAAGGGATATTAAGGCCTCCTTTTAATAGAGAACCGGAACAAAGCATTAACACGCGGTGAATACATGTACTCCTCAAACTACGGTTGTCGGTGTCAAAACCGGCGGATCTCGGGTAGGGGGTCCCGAACTGTGCGTCTAAGGCGGATGGTAATAGGAGGCAAGGGACACAATGTTTACCCGGGTTCGGGCCCTCACGGTGGAGGTAATACCCTGCTTCCTGCTTGATTGATCTACAAGAGTTGATCTACCACGAGATCGTAGAGGCTAAACCCTAGAAGCTAGCCTATGGTATGATTGTTGTTGTCCTACGGACAAAACCCTCTGGTTTATATAGACACCGGAGGGGGCTAGGGTTACACAGAGTCGATTACAAAGGGAGGAGATCTACATATCTGTATCGCCAAGCTTGCCTTCCACGCCAAGGAGAGTCCCATCCGGACACGACACGAAGTCTTCAATCTTGTATCTTCATAGTCCAATAGTCCGGCCAAAGGATATAGTCCGGCTGTCTGGATACCCCCTAATCCAGGACTCCCTCAGTAGCCCCTGAACCAGGCTTCAATGACGATGAGTCCGGCGCGCAGATTGTCTTCGACATTGCAAGGCGGGTTCTTCTTAAAACTCCGAATACCTGTGTAAATAGTGTCCGGCTTCTCATAAATATTTGTGCTTCTTGGCTTCCACGCCTAATAATAGCCATCTTCCACGTGTCAAATGAATGCGATAAGCAAGGGTGTTTTTACATTTACCACCCTAGTTATGTGAATAAACTTCCTATTTAAAGAGACGGGGATTCTCAGATCCAAACCACACCATCTTCCCTAAGTGAGCATTCATCGGAGCGCGCCTGAAAAATCCATCCCAACATGGCCATCCAACGCCGCTCCTCCTCTCGCTCCTGTAGCCCTAAGCCCGGAGATTGGATGAAGTGTTCCATCCCGCACAGCCAAGTAGTGAAGCTACAGACCCAGGGATTCCTCCCCCAGCGTACATGGTCCCTGTTCGAGCCGGGCTCGCCACTTATAATGGTGGAGAGCAAGCGGAGAGATTTCCCGACCCCTCCAAGGGGGAGCAGGTATGCCTCGTTCCTTATTTATTAAGGGGACTCGGATTTCCAATCCATCCGTTCCTATGAGGGCTCCTGGAGTTTTACGGCCTCCAGTTGCATAATCTCACCCCTGCCTCCATATTACACATCGCTGGTTATGTGGCCCTTTGCGAGCTGTTTCTGGGCTGCGAAGCTCATTTCGCGTTGTGGAAGAGGCTATTCTGCCTTGTGCCCCGTACACAGAGGGGCTCAATATATCAAGTAGGCGGAGCCGAAATATGGCGCATCACCGGGACCGGATACCTATCCGGTACCCCGAAGAAGACGTCCGAAGACTGGCCTTCAGAGTGGTTCTATATGGAGGACGTCCCCCTCCTGGATCCTATTAGGATTGGTCTTCTTGAGTTTGATAATGCTCCTTTGAAGAAGCGCCTAAGTTGGCGACCAAGGAGCCCTCAGGAGGAAGATGATAGAGACGTTTCTTACCTGATGGGCCGGATAAAGGCGCTGGCTCTATCAGGACTGACTACAACCGAGGTTATGTCAATATGAATTATGCGAGGGGTGCAGCCGCTTCAATATCGGGGCCACCCTATGTGGGATTTTAACGGGGAAGATGACACCACCCGCTGCGGCCGCAAGGGGCCGGACTCAGTTGCCGCTCTGGCAAAAATTCTGTCCGGTATGTACAAGGGAGAGGAAGAGGAGTTCCTCTGCATCAAGCTGCGGGACGGACTCTCCATGTACAATCCTCAGAGCTGGATAAGCTGCCACTTTTTATACCCATCCTTTCTGCATTTTTGCAATAAATATTTCATCTTGCCATTTCAGCGCAGGAGCTGCGTAAGGCGGTAAGGGAGATCAACAGCCCACCTCCACAACCAGAGGATCCTGAACGGTCCCTCGACCCCGGCCTCCAAGAGGATCCGGACATATTTCGTGGAGCTGATTGATAGGATATTTTATCAATTAAGCTGCGATGAGGCCATGGTGGCTATTATAGCCGACTATCCGGGGCTACTCCCTGCCTCGCAGGTAAGTGGGACCAGAGTCCCAACCTTTGAGAAGTATCCCTTTTCACGCACTTCACCTACCGTATCTGTACGGTGTTCTATAGGGAAGGTCCTCGGGGCACCATGCTGAGCCCGTGGTGAATCGCCAACGAGGGGCGCCGAAGCCAGGCAAGCTGAAAAGGAAGGCGGTCCGAACGGAGACGCCGGCACAGAGGTATTTTACAAAACCTCACTCCGTGATCAGCATATTTTAAAACGCAGTAATACCCATGTTCCGATGAAGGAAAAGCGCTAGCCGGACTATATCCGGAGAGATTGTCGATCGCGCCTCTACTAGCTAGGTGTCGTGGTTCTAAGTCTAACAGTAGAATGGGGGGTAGGAATGTAGAGGCAAGATCCTAGCTATGGAGGAGTTGTACACGCAAGTTTTACGAGTTCAGGCCCTTCTCGGAGGAAGTAATAGCCCTACGTCTCGGAGCCCGGAGGCGGTCGACTGGATTATGAGCGTGTGAGTTACGGGGGTGTGAACCCTTGTCCCAGAGGAGGGGGTGGCTTATATAGAGTGCGCCAGGACCCCAGCTCCCCTCCGTTACATAGGATTCAATCTACATAAAGAGGTGGCGTTACAGGTAACGCCTGTATTGAAGTGCTACAAATGATCATTAAATATATGAATAAATGCCCGACCGTTGCTGCGTAGAGCGGCTTTAGGTCTTTTTATATGTCGAGTGGTTTTATGGTTGAGTGACCTGGGTAAAGAGAGGTCTCTGAGTGAATGGTAGGTCGAGTGTACTTCACTCGGCACCTTTGCTGGATCCCTTGTTCTGATTCTTGAACTTCTTTGTTCTTAGGACAAGGACCTTAGGTAGGACGTATATGTCAGGCCTATTACCCTACCCCAGGTTTGTGTCCTCATCATTAGCCCCCGAATGGATCGAGGTTTGAGTGAAAAAGAAGGATGAAGTTGACCTTGCTTTTGCTCTTGCTTTGTCTTGTCTTTATCTCCTAGTGGAGGCCAGTTGTTAGAACTTTAGCTTCGTTCCAGTCGCCTTGATCGATTCAGAAATTGCCGACTGGTTTATACATGAAATCTTTGGCGTGATCGGTTGTAAAGGATCCCGGATTTCACGGGATTCGAAATTTTGGTGGAAGCACGCCAGGCGGAGCGCTCCGCGGTAAGTGGAGGAGATAAATAGGACGTTTCGATTTCCGCACCACCTTTTTCACCACGTATCCCGTGTGCGACTTTTGGGGGATTTGACAGGATCACTCGGACCCACGTGTCAGCCACTCGGAAGCAGGGCTTTAAAAGCGACGAGGCTGAGGCGTTTGCACTGTACGCGTCCATTTCCCTTCTTCTTCCCCTCGCATCTCCACTTCGTCCAGCCTATCCACTCTTGATGCCGCTGCTCCGCCGCCATGGGGAAGGAGAAAACGGAGGCACTAGAGCGTGCGAAGAAGGCAACGGGGGCGGGGAAGAACAAGAAGATGAATCAGGGGTCTTCATCACGCTTGGGGCTGCCGTCGGGTTGGATCCAAGGAGACTGGATCCGATCTTTGCTTCGGCAGGAGGACTTGGATGATTAGCCGAGTTAGGGCTGATCGTCCATAAGTTTGCACGTCTGCCAAGGGGGGAAGCGGAGCCGCAACCGCGACCGGGTGAGTGTGTTCTGCTTGCCACTCATGTCGACCGCGGCTTCTCGCTTCCACCAAATCCCTTCTTTCGAGGTTTCCTGAATTTCTTTGGTGCCCAACTCCACCATTTTACCCCCAATACCATCACATATCTTGCTTCATTCGTCTCCATGTGTGAGAATTTCCTGGGGTACCGACCGCACTGGATTCTTTTCAAGCACATCTTTACCATCCGATCCCAAACTGTGAAGAAAGCGAACTCGAACGACGAGAAGACCCACGTTATTCAGATGTGTGGGGATCTAGGCATTCAGAAGAGGAAGAGGAGTTCTTTCCCCCCCGATGACTCTTCCAGAGTCGATCAGGGGCTGGCAGTCGACCTGGTTCTACTACCAGGATATCGTGACCCAGGCCAGTCGAACGGGCTCCCCCTTTCTCTTCCGACCGTGTTCAAACTCCATCTTCATTGAAAGTGACTGCTGCGGGGAAGGCGGAGACAGGCATGCTAGTCGAGAAAGTAGTCCAACTTATCAACCAAGGTGTCACCGGTATGGATCTGCTCGAGGTGTTCCTCAGTCGACGGATCTAACCTCTCCAAGCTCATGACCACTCCATGTGGATGTACTCCGGGGCTGGTGACACTGCTTGGGTTCATCCGGAGGAGGTGGAGACCAAAACAGTGGCCGAGTGGTTGATGGGTATCACCGGGAACAAGGATAACCCCAGGGGCGCTAGGAGAGTTGACCCTTTCAGCGACAGCAACCTGCCAGACAAGGTCTGGTCATCATAACTGAATTTTTGAATGTATTTTCCGACTGATTGTTGATCCAACTGACTTATGATCGGTACCTTGTTTTGCAGATCTACACGGAGATATATTCAATGCCCAATGGTGAACAAGCTCTGGAGCAAGACCAAGAGGGCGAGCACAGTGCCAAGGAGAGCGGCGAGTGGGAGTCCCCAGCTGACGATGATGAAGACGAGAGCGACGAGTCGGGCGATGAGGAAGTGGCCGACTCACCGCCTTATTCTGAACGTCGATCCAAGCTGCGCCATGATCCCGCGAGCAAGCGCGGCAAAGCTGTGGCGTAGAGTGCTCCATCTCACAAGCGCGCTCGGTCCTCGACTCTAGAATTGGCTGAGAAGGTCACCAAGCAACCAAAAATTAATCCTTCGAAGGCTCAGAAGACCTTGCCTAGAATCAAGATGGACGTCCCTGTTGCCTCTGGGTAAACATCCTTCTCGTATTTTCTTGTTCCGACTGATTTTCCTGTTCCGACCGGTTTTCTTGTTCTGACCGAGTGGATGATGAACCTGTATAGCCCGACCTCAGCTGCGACTGATATGGAAAAATGACAAGACTCCAGCCGACGAGGAAGCTGACGACACCGTCACCTCCAAAGCCAGTAAGTCTTCCCGATTTGAATTCATTTGGTCGACTGGATGGTTTGTCAGTTATCCTTATGGCTTTCTCTGTTTATTGCAGTTCCACGAGACGTTGTTGTGCTCCCGGATGATGAAGAAGAAGTACCGCTGAGAGGGAGGAGGAGGAAGGACAAGGAACTGGGCGGGAAGGCGCCTGAAGTCCAGGTTCCTCGGTTGACTGTGACGCCTGGGACGACGGTCGAGCGATCGACAGATCCGGCTCGAACCAACGTCACCTTCGCTGTTCCGCTGTCGATTGATTGCCCCTCAGGATCAGCTGCTCAGACTTCTGCTGCACCAACACAACTCCCTACTTCAGATCCGGCGGCTGCTTCGATTGCTCTGCCTTCATCACTTTTTACTGCATATCAAACTCCGGACGATCCACCGGCTGCTGCCAAGGAAGCACTTCTTCAGTTGAATCTTGTGATGGGGCAAATGAAACTGGTGCATGAGGCTAGTCAGGTAGTCTTCAACGCTGGAGCTGCTCTGCAAGCCAATGTCCAGGTTAGCCGATTTTCCAATCGACCGTATTTCTTGTCTCATCACCCACTGGGGTGTGGCTGTTTTGAAATTGTATGTCTCTTTGTGTCGATTCGAGCTGAATCTTTGCACTAGTGGGGGCACGCTGAGTGCACCCACTGGGTGTAGTCCCCGAGACCATAGTTGACTGCGGGCAGTCGACTGTGGACTGAGAATAGGAACTTTTTTTGCAACTCGAGCTGGGCAGGCCACGCCGAGTGGAATCTGAAGCTCTCTCTCTTCCCCTTTTTTTTACAAAATCAGTGGGGGCACGCTAAGTGCACCCACTGGGTGTAGTCCCCGGGACTGCCGTTGAATGTTTGATTTGGTGGTAGTCTTAGAGTAGCTATCATTGTGATGTCTTTTTATCTCTGTCGACTGATATGGCTTTAACTGCAGAAATCTTATGATCTTGGGGCTCAGCTTTCTGCAATGAACAAACAGCAAATCAGCTTCAACCTTGATCTGGAATTGGCCAAGAAGAATCTCAAGACCGCTCGTGACGAAGTAGCTGCATGGGAGGTAACCAATCGCCCACTGTATATCCCACTGCTGGCACTTTTCCTTTCCATTTTTTTGAACTGAGTGACTCCACTCGAGCAGATGTATGTAGTGAAAACCGCCAACGCCAAGCCCGTCTGAAGAATGTTATTTCTTTAGAGAAAATGAAGCAAGCTTTGGAGAAGAAGGATGCGGATCTTGCTACTGACCTGAAGGAGGCGCGCAAGAAGCGATTCTTGGCGACAAGAAGCTTGCTTCACCGGCAAGTTAGAAGAAGAAAACTCCAAAGCGAAGACCGCTGTTTCGACGCCAATCGGGAGGTCGAGCAAGAAGAAGGACAAGGAGAAACCGACCAACGAGCTTGGGAGTCTCAAGGCCAAGAATGGCGAATGGAGTCTTATCTGGCTAGCTTCTTTGCAATGCTGGTCTAAAAACTTGAAGGTACTGATTAATCTGTCTTATTTCTGTCGACTGCCAAGTCTAATTATACCGTCGACTCACCATTCACTCGACTGTGCAGAATTTTGCCAAGACTTTGAAGCAGAAATTGGGTGGGTCGAGACGGGTCTTGATCCCATAAACTGTCCAGTCAAGGATGATGTTGCGATGAACGTGCTGAGGTTGGAATCTCGTATGGACAGCGCGGTTGCTTATCTTGCCCGCCTGAAGGCTGCGATGACTCGGGTTGATGCTGAACTCTGGCCTCAGGCGGAACTGTCTCAAGATCTTGAGTCCCTGATGGCTTGACTGAATCAAATCCCCGAGCGAGTGCAAGAAAGGAAGAAGTCATCCGCTCGCTGTGGCGCTGATGTCGCGTTGTCCTTGGTCCGAGTGCACTACAAGGACGTCAAAGAAGACAAGTTGGCGGAACTCAAGGTTTCTAACACGAAGAGGCACACTTTCCAGTCTTTCATGGACACCTTCCTTGATGCCGCCACTCGTATTGCAGACATCATTGACCTTGACAATTTCTGCGACCCAGCCAGTCCTTCTCCTGATGCGTGACCGAAAAACATTATGCTTCACCTTTATTTGCCTCGGAATGCCGAGTGATTGTCTAACGGTTAAACTTCTTCGGGCTTGATGTTCGAATAGTTTTGATCCGTCGTCCAGAACTTTAGGATTTATTCGAACTTGGTTTACTTCCGAATATGCTTGCGTTTGCCTTCGAGTGGACTTTGTTCTTCACTCGGAATAATCTTTGTGCTTGAGATGCAGCTCTGAGGTGGTGACTCCAGTCGACCTGCACTTGATCGTCCTTGCGGATAGGGACGGAGCATGCATTGCAGTCGACCTGCACCTCGTCGTCCTTGCGGATAGGGATGGAGCGCACATTGTATTTGCGGCGTAGCTCCGAAGGAGAAGGTTGCAGTCGACCTGCACCTCGTCGTCCTTGCGGATAGGGATGGAGCGCACATTGTATTTGTGGCGTAGCTCCGAAGGAGAAGGTTGCAGTCGACCTGCACCTTGTCATCCTTGCGGATAGGGATGGAGCACACATTGTATTTGTGGCATAGCTTCGAAGGAGAAGGTTGCAGTCGACCTGCACCTTGTCGTCCTTGCTGATAGGGATGGAGCGCACATTGCATTTGTGGCGTAGCTCCGAAGGAGAAGGTTGCAGTCGACCTGCACCTCGTCGTCCTTGTGGATAAGGACGTGTTTCAAACTTAGGCGAGTACTGGACTGTAGCTAAGCCTCCGAGTGGGAGGGTTGCTCTCCACTCGGTAGGATTTTTCAAACTTAGGCGAGCACTGGACTGCAGCTAAGCCCCCGAGTGGGAGGGTTGCTCTGCACTCGGTAGGATTAATCAAACTTAGTAGTCTTGGACTGCAGCTAAGCCCCGAGTGGGAGGTTGTTCTCCACTCGGTAGGATTTTTCAAACTTAGGCGAGTACTCATTGCGGCTAAGCCCCGAGTGGGAGGGTTGCTCTCCACTCGGTAGGATTTTTCAAACTTAGTAGTCTTGGACTGCAGCTAAGCCTCCCGAGTGGGAGGTTGCTCTCCACTCAGTAGGATTTTTCAAACTTAGGCGAGTACTGGACTGCAGCTAAGCCCCCGAGTGGGAGGGTTGCTCTCCACTCGGTAGGATTTTTCAAACTTAGGCGAGTACTGGACTGCAGCTAAGCCTTCGAGTGGGAGGGTTGCTCTCCACTCGGTAGGATTTTTTAAATTTAGGCGAAATGGATTTGCAGCTAAGCCCCCGGGTGATAGGCTTGCTCACCAGTCGGTAGGGTTTTTCAAATTTAGGCGAAAAAAATTCGCAGCTAAGCCCCCGAGTGAGAGGCTTGCTCACCACTCGGTAGGATTTTTTCAAACTTAGGTAGTCTTGGACTGCAGCTAAGCCCCAGTGAGAGGCTTGCTCACCACTCGGAGGGATTTTCAAACTTAGGCGTAGTAATCGGACTGCAATTTAAGCCCCAGTGAGAGGCTGGCTCACCACTCGGTAGGATTTTTTCAAATTTAGGTGAGTACTGGACTGCAACTAAGCCCCCGAGTGAGAGACTTGATCAACACTCGGTAGGATTTTTTCAAACTTAGGTGAAACGGATTCGCAGCTAAGCCCCCGAGTGAGAGGCTTGCTCACTACTCGGTAGGATTTTTCGAACTTAGGCGAAATGGATTCGCAGCTAAGCCCCCGAGTGAGAGGCTTGCTCACCACTCGGCAGGATTTTTTCATACTTAGGCGAGTACTGGACTGCAGCTAAGCCCCCGAGTGAGGGGCTTGCTCACCACTCGATAGGATTTTTCAAACTTAGGCGAAACGGATTTGCAGCTAAGTCACCCACTGGGGGATTTCAAATGTAAACAAAGGAACCAACAATTGTTTAGGAAGATTATAAAACTCTTCTCTTTGATAAATAAACTACAAAGGTATTTCTTATTACATCTCATCTGAGTGAGTACTTAAGTATAAAAGGGGCGGAGCAGCTCCACGTTCCAAGCTCGTGGCTCGTCTTTTTGATGTTCGACATTGTAAAGATGGTATGCTCCATTGTGGAGAACTCTGGTGATAATGAAAGGACCTTCCCAAGCAGGGGCGAGCTTGTGTGGGTTCTATTGATCCACTCGAAGAACCAAGTCTCCCTCTTGAAAGGCTCGACCCCTCACGTTTCTGGCGTGGAACCGACGCAAGTCTTGCTGATAAATGGTCGACCGGATCAAGGCCATCTCTCTTTCCTCCTCTAAGAGGTTGACTGCATCCTGCTGGGCCTGTTCTGCTTCCTCTTCAGAGAAAAGCTCGACCCGGGGTGCATTGTGGAGCAGGTCACTTGGCAAAACAGCTTCAGCTCCATAAACCAAAAAGAACGGAGTTCGTCCAGTCGACCGATTGGGAGTAGTCCTCAAACCCCAAAGAACTGATGGAAGTTCATCGACCCAGGCGCCTGCTGCGTGCTTGAGATCACGCATCAGTCGGGGTTTCAGTCCCTTGAGAATTAAGCCATTTGCTCTTTCTGCTTGCCCATTCGACTGAGGGTGTGTGACTGAAGCATAGTCAACTCGCGTGCCTTGAGAAGCGCAGAAGGCTCTAAACTCATCTGAATCAAAGTTCGACCCGTTGTCACTGATGATGCTGTGCGGAACCCCATATATGAATGTCAACTCTCTGATGAATCTGACAGCAGTGCTGGCTTCAAGATTCTTGATAGGTCAATCCATTTGGTAAACTTGTCGACTGCTACAAGCACATGAGTGAAGCCGCTTCTACCAGTTCTCAGTGGTCCAACCATATCCAATCCCCAAACAGCAAAGGGAATGGTCTTCAGGGCTGACGCTGGCTTGTGAGACATATCAGAGTAAAACTGGCAGCCTTCACATCTCTCGACTATATCTTTCACCATTTCATTTGCTCGTAGCCAATAAAATCCAGCTCGGTATGCTTTAGCCACAATGGCCCGAGAGGACGCATGGTGACCACACGTCCCTGAGTGGATGTTGTTGAGGATCATTCGACCTTCTTCTGGCGTTATGCATTTACGATCGACTCGATTGCTTTCACGAACAATTGTCCTCTTATCACAGTAAAGGCTTTGGATCGACGGACGATCTGTCGAGCCTCTTCTTCATCCTCTGGGAGTTCCTTCCCGAGGATGTACGCGATGTATGGCATTGTCCAGTCGGGAGTGATGATCAGAACCTCCATGATAAGGTCGACCACGGCTGGGACCTCGACTTCAGTCAGATCTGTGGCACTCTTAGGCTGCGGGGGCTCTTCAGTGAAAGGATGTTCCTGAACCGAAGGTGTATGAATGTGCTCCAAAAACACGTTGCTGGGAACGGCTTCCCTCTTGGAACCTATCTTTGCCAAATCATCGGCTGCTTGATTTTTCAATCGGGGAACATGATGGAGCTCTAACCCCTCAAACTTCTTTTCCAACTTCCTCACCGCATTGCAGTAACCAGTCATAGCTGGGCTTCTAACATCCCATTCTTTCATCACTTGATTGACCACCAAATCTGAGTCGCCGTAGACCATGAGGCGGACGCCGAAAGTGAAATGGCCACACGCAACCCATATAAGAGTGCTTCATATTCCGCCCGTTATTGGAAGAATCAAAGTGAATCTGAAGAACATATCTGAGCTTGTCTCCTCGGGGGATACCGGTACCACCCGGCACTGTAACCATTCAGCATCTTGGAACCATCAAAGAACATGGTCCAGTGCTCCGAGTGAACTTGAGTCGGCAGTTGCTGTTCGATCCACTCGGCGAGGAAATCTGCTATTGCTTGGGACTTTAGATTTCTTTGTCTCAAACTTGATATCCTAGGGAAGGAGTTCAATCGCCCATTTTGCCACTCGACCAATTGCATCTCTGTTGTGCAGAATCTCCGACAATGGAGCGTCGCTGACGACCTAAATAGAGTGGTTAGAGAAATAATGTGCAACCTTCTTCGTGGTCATGTAAATCCCATAAACAAGCTTCTGATAGTGTGTATATCTCTGCTTTGACGGAGTCAGAACTTCAGAAACATAATAAACCGGGCGCTGAACTTTATAGGTTTTTCCCTCTTCTTCCCGCTCGACCGTAAGTACTGTACTGACGACTTGTCCAGTGGCTGCAATATAAAGCAGTGAAGGCTCTTTGCTGATTGGGGCAGCAAGCACCGACTGGGTGGAAAGCAGGGCTCTCCACTCGAACTTATCTGACTTCTTCATCAGTCGGTAGAGAGGTAGTGCCTTCTCACCGAGTCGAGAAATGAATCAACTTAGGGCGGCCAAACAACCCGTAAGATTCTGGACATCATGCACACGCACAGGGCGTTTAATCCGGAGTATGGCACCGACTTTCTCGGGGTTAGCGTCGATCCCTCGTTCGGAAACGAGAAAACCGAGTAATTTTCCTCCCGAACTCGAACGTGCACTTCGATGGATTAAGCTTGATATCATACCTTCCGAGGTTGGCAAAGGTTTCAGCAAGGTCAGCCAAGAGGGTCGGAACCTTTAAGTGACTTGACCACAGTGTCATCCATGTACGCTTCCACATTCCGACTGATTTGAGTGAGTAAACACTTCTGAATCATCCGCATGAATGTGGCTCCAGCATTCTTCAGGCCGAATGGCATAGTGACATAACAGAAGCACCCGAATGGGGTGATGAAAGCTGTTTTAATCTCATCGGGTCCATACAGACGGATCTGATGATACCCGGAATAAGCGTCCAAAAAGGACAAATGCTCACACCCCGCAGTCGAATCGACTATTTGATCGATGCGAGGGAGAGGAAAGTGATCCTTCGGGCAGGCCCGATTGATATGCTTGAAGTCAATGCACATGCGAAGTGAGTCGTCCTTCTTAGGGACAATGACAACATTAGCTAACCACTCGGAGTGGTAAATCTCGAATAAACTCAGTTGCGGAAGCGAGCCACTTCTTCACCGATTGCTTTTCTCTTACAGACGGCGGACCGTCGAAGATGTTCTTTGACCGGTTTCACTTTTGGGTCGACTCGCAAACGATGCTCGGCCAGTCCCCTGGGAACACCTGGCATGTCAGAGGGTTTTCCATGCAAAGATGTCCCAGTTCTCACGGAGGAACTGGGTGAGCGCTTCTTCCTATTTGGAGTTGAGTGTTGTTGAAATGTGAGTCGGAGCAGCATTGGGATCAGTTGGGTGAATATGAATCGGTTTCGTTTCACCGGACGACTGAAATGCTGAATCCGTGGCAGGCTTCTTAGCTTCATGACAAATCACTCGGATCTGCATTTTTCCGATACTCTTACAATTCCACTATCGCCATCTGCAAGATCGGCGATCTTCGAGCCCTTCGAAGCACTCTTCTGCCTTCTTTCTATTGCCAGTGATAGTGATCACACCTTTAGGACCAGGCATCTTCAATTTGAGGTACACATAGCATGGTCGAGCCATAAAACGTGCATAAGCTGGCCTGCCCAGAATAGCGTGATAAGCACTCTGGAAATCCACAACTTCAAATGTCAACTTTTCTTTGCGGTAATTCTTGGAATCACTGAAAACCACGTCAAGAGCAATCTGGCCGAGTGATTCAGCCTTCTTGCCTGGAATGACTCCATGGAAACTCATATTGCTTTCACTGAGTCTGGACATCGGAATGCCCATCCCTTTCAGCGTCTCTGCATACAGAATATTCAAGCCACTGCCACCATCCATCAGAACTTTAGTCAGTCGAGTGCCTTCGACAACTGGATCGACCACCAATGCTTACCTCCCAGGGGTGGCTATGTGCGTTGGGTGATCGGATTGGTCGAATGTGATAGCAGCCTGAGACCATTTCAAATAACTGGGTGTCGCCAGAGCGACCATGTTCACTTCTCTGTTGATGACTTTCAGTCGACTCTTGCTCTCAACATCAGCAAAAATCATAAGAGTGGAATTGACGTGAGGGTAACCATCATCACTTTACTCCTTGTCCTCAACTTTGTCTGACTCTTTTTCCTTATCTTTGGGTTGTTTCTCTCGGAACTGCTGGATTAGGAGCCGAGTCTGTCGAGTGGTATGCTTCGGGTAAATGATTTTACCCTCTTTATCTTTCTTTGTGTGGATGTGGCATGGCAAATCCAGCACATCATTTCCATCTTGGTCTTTTATTTTCTTAGGGTTCCATGGCCCTTTGGGCTTCCCTTTGGATTTTCCCTGAGTCATGGCTAAGGTTTCTCCAGGAGCAGCTGGCTCTGCTTTGCGCTTCTGCTTCCGACTAGAGTTTCCTCCTCCGGTTTCATGGGTGACTGTTTTGTGTTTGCCACTCCGGAGCCGATCCTCCTCTTCACCATTAGCATACTTGGTGGCAATTTCCATCATTCGACTCAGAGACATGTCTCCGGTCCGACCGAACTTCAGATTCAACTCTCGATACTTGATGCCTTCTTTGAAGGCACAAACTGCTTGGTGATCAGACACATTTTCCACCGTGTGATGCAACGTGATCCATCTCTGGATATAATCCCTCAAAGTTTCATTCGGCTTCTGCACACAAGATTGCAGCTCTATCAACCCTGCTGGCCTCTTGCATGTTCCTTCAAATGTTCTGACAAACACCCGGGCAAGATCCTCCCAACTGTAAATGCTGCTGGGTGCTAATTGATTCAGCCATGCTCTGTCCGAGCCCTCCAACATCAGAGGAAGGTGTTTCATGGCCACTTCATCATTGCCGCTGCCAATCTGAACAGCCACTCGGTAGTCCTCAAGCCCAGTGTCAGGCTTGGACTCACCAGTGAACTTACTGACTCCAGTTGCCAACCTGAAGTTGGGAGGAATCACCGCGGTCCTGATGGCTCTGCTGAAGCACTCTAGACCTGAGACATGCATCTGCTGCTGGTTGGTAAATCCCTATCATGACCTTCCCGGTGAGCTCTGTTTCTGTCGACCAAACCCTGAACAAGAATAGATCTCGCATCAAAGCCCGGCTCCCTGGGGTCGACTGGAATCCTTCGCCCAACACTGTGAGGGCGTCTGTCATCATGCTGCCGAGGCATGTATGACCCACTCCTTGGGGGAGGTGTGGGCACTCGACGACGATCATCATGATCGAGTCGGTGATCATACTGCTCACGGTTTCTGTACTGATCACGCCGGTCTCCACATCCCTCACGCCTCGGGGGCGATCTTGGGCTGTGAGCCGACTGGACTGTATCTACCATAACGGACCTGCTATGGATCCTATTCCGCGACTGTGACACAGCTGTATTCTGTTCTCCTGCTACCCGGAGTAAAGCTTTGATCTGCATTAGACCTCTGCCAGCTTCTGACTGGGAGGGCTGAATTGACTCTGCTATTCGAGCTGCAGCTGTAAGATTTTGGATCGGAGTTCGATATACCTGAGTCGAAGGTGGAAAGAGTTGACGTCGACTGGATTCTGGAACCCGTTGATGCGCACGCTCGTCGAGTACGCGTTGTAGGTTCTCCAGTCGAGTGCGCTTAGCCAGGTTGGCCAGGCGCGCGTCCTCCAAGGACCGGGCCTCGAGGGTTTCTCCAATGATAGGAGTGTGAAGTGCATCCATGTTCCGGCGGCGAAATTCTTCCCTCTGCTGCGAAGAGAGGGGCTCGGGGAGGTACTCCTCATGGACATGTGACAGATCGCCTCCGCCGTCGCCACCGTCGGCGCGGGGGAAGCCGGGAGGACTGTGAGGTCCATTGACCATCAGGACCTCCGCCGCGGGATCACTGCTATCGCACTCTGGTGCAGTCTCTGCGGAGCCAGTCGAACAGGCCGTAGAGAGTTTTGTCGGGCTCGATCACCGCGACTTGAGGGGTGGCCGACTGGCGAGCCACCGCATGCCTCACCCACCGCTGAAGCCTTGATCGATCGGAACGCTTGCGCCGATGGGCGACAGGGAGGGAGGAAGCTACAGGAGCCGACCAATACTGGGTCGACGGCTGCCGCAGGAGGACACCGCGGAGGCACGCGCGAAAGTAAGTTGCCCCGCGGACGGGGAGTGCGTCGACGTAGAGTGGAGCCTCCTGAAGCCAAGCGGAGTCGTCGGCGACAAACACGAGCGCGCCGAGACGGATCTCGCGACCCTCAGCCAAACCTCCACCTGAAACCATGATGAAGGGGATCGAAAAAATTGCAACTTCTCCAACAAGTCGCTAAGACACCCTCCCCACGGTGGGCGCCAACTGTCGTGGTTCTAAGTCTGATAGTAGAATGGGGGGTAGGAATGTAGAGGAAAGATCCTAGCTAGGAGTTTTACATGCAATTTTTACGAGTTCAGGCCCTTCTCGGAGGAAGTAATAGCCCTACGTCTCGGAGCTCGGAGGTGGTCGACTGGATTATGAGCGTATGAGTTACAGGGGGTGCGAACCCTTGTCCCAGAGGAGGGGGTGGCTTATATAGAGTGCGCCAGGACCCCAGCTCCCCTCCGTTACATAGGATTCAATCTACATAAAGAGGTGGCGTTACAGGTAAGCCTGTATTGAAGTGCTACAAATGATCATTAAATATATGAATAAATGCCCGACCGTTGCTGCGTAGAGTGGCTTTAGGTCTTCTTATATGTCGAGTGGTTTTATGGTCGAGTGACCTGGGTAAAGAGAGGTCTCCGAGTGAATGGTAGGTCGAGTGGACTTCACTCGGCACCTTTGCTGGATCCCTTCTTCTGATTCTTGAACTTCTTTTTTCTTACGACAAGGACCTTAGGTAGGACGTATAGGTCAGGCCTATTACCCTACCCCAGGTTTGTGTCCTCATCACCAGGCTCCGGGGCCGGACACAGAGGCGGAAGCTAACACGGGGCACCCGCCAGATGCTCCTCCGACAGAGGATGCGGATAAAATATCCGCCACAAATTCCGAAGTGCAGAGCGCCATGAATCACATGCATTGCTGGGCCGTACTCCGTGACGCTTGTTTCTCCCAAGAGGCTCTTGATGCCTTCAACTCAGGAGACGCATACATCCGTGCTGCTCAAAATGGTCTTGCCAGAGCCACAGATCAGTATGTAAAGGATATCCGGGTAAGAAAATTTGATGATTACGTATAGCAGTAGCCCCTGAGACTTGAAACAGTTGGCACAACTGATTTAAGGATCATTAATTGTGCAGGTTCTTACAGAGAAGAATACCAAATTGTCTCAAGAGCTGGAAGAGTGCAAGGCCTAGCTGCAGGCCGCAATAGCCACATTGAAAGTCCAAGAAGGCCCCCTCTGGTAACACATGTTTTAAACAATGATGGGTACCATATAGGATGCGGCATGCACGCAATTCTAACAATAAATATTGCAGATGACGCCGGAGTGAATCCGGATGAGCAACATGCCATACGGCAGCTAAAGGCTGGCGAGGTGCTTACAAAAGTTAGGCAGGAGAAAATGATCTCGGGATGCCAATACCCAGGCGTGGAACTAAAGGATGTTCGCGCCAGCCGGACTCCGTGAAGGAGAATAAGCGGCTTCGACGCGGCATTTTCGATAAGTGCTTGAGCAAACTTTAAAAAGAGTTCGTGAAGAAGCCAGCTAATGAGTTATGTCTCAGAGGTATCCGACGGGTCGTCCCGGATGAGATGCCCGGTCTGCGGGTGATCTTCTACGAGCTCTCACAACTACACGAACAAGTTTGGCGGGTGATGCAAGGTATTGCCCAGGCCTTGTGGCCATCCGCCTCTCCTGCCGAAGGCCTTGGAGAGCTTGCGGAGAAGCTCAAGGGAGCGCGGCGGCGCTTCCGATTATGGAAGGTATCGGCCTGCATCAAGGTGCCAGGGAAGCCTGGGCCATGGTGAAGACGCGGTATACCAAGGCTGACCCAAACCACATGGCCGAGGTCGGACCTGTGGGGCCAATGGGAAAGAGATCCCCGTCAGTTTGGTGTATCACCAAGTAGAATTAGCCGCCAAGTATTCCCACCAGGATTGGAGGCTAGACAGCCTGTTGGATGGTATAGAAGAAGAATTTAATCATTCTAAGTGACTATGTAATTTAAATGACATGTAGAATGTCTCTAGCCGGATTGTAAATCATTTGTCATGGCGGACCTTTTTGCTTTGACCTCTGGACCCGATAGTCCAGAGTGTATCCGAATATCCGCTCAGTTATGTAAAAACCGGGGTATGCGTGGATGCCAGGCGTAGGGGTCATAAGTGCTTGAACAAACAAGTACCCAACTAGTTATGTTATATTACATGGGTAGTAAGAAACATCTTCCCGGGAGAATAGTTCCGTTAAGGGTTCCTTTCCCAGGGTACGCATGCCCTAATGTGCATGTACGAACTGCGAGAAGAGACGCAGGCAAAAACATCTGGGGGCAAGTGGAAAAAATAAAAAGTCATCTTTTATTCACCGACTGAATATTCCGTTAAGAACGCTAGCTTTCGGCTTCACCCAGTCTGAGGTACACATCCGGCTGACCCGGCAGTAACAATCGTAGAGGTGTTCCCCTTATGCGCTAGCCGAATTAACGGGAACGTAGGGCATAAATACAAGAGCCAGGCAACCCAGCTTGGCCAAAACTTAAGTCATATCGATGCATATAATGGCGAAAAAAGGTACATGCGGAAGAATAACACATGTGCGGGGCATGAAGCCCATAAAATAATTAAGCTTATGTGTAAGAAGCCCCCAGGTATAATGAGCGCGGCTAGCGCATCAAGATTGTGTAGATAAGACACATTTTAGCCTATTAAGGCCTTGAAAGAGAAAGGGGAAGAAAGAAAGAAAGAAAAGACAGATAACGAGTGTATAAAAATGGATTTGGCTCGAGTCGATTGTCCGATGCATCCTGCAGACGGTACGCTCCACCGGTCAAGACCTGGTCAATAACGAAGGGACCTTCCCATTTGGTCTTGAGCTTGTCCTTTTTCTTCTCCGGTAGGCGTAGAACGAGTTCGCCAACATTATAAGTTTTGGCCCGTACTTCTCTGCTTTGGTATCTTCTAGCCTGTTGCTGATAGAATGCGGAACGGGCTTTTGCCACGTCTCGCTCCTCCTCGAGGGCGTCCAAACTGTCCTGCAGATCGAGCTTGGCCTCTCTTTCTTCATACATGCGCACTCGAGGTGAGTCATGAATTATGTCGCAGGGCAGAACCGCCTCTGCACCGTACACCATAAAGAACGGTGTGTATCCGGTAGTGCGATTCGGCGTGGTCCGCAGCCCCCAGAGTACGGAGTCGAGCTCCTCTACCCAGTGTGTGTTAGATTCCTTTAAGGACTGCACTAATCTGGGTTTGATGCCGCTCATGATAAGACCATTTGCTCGCTCGACTTGACCGTTAGTTTGTGGGTGATAGACAGAAGCATAATCGAGCTTGATGCCCATGTTGCTGCACCATAGTTTTACCTCGTCGGCAGTGAAGTTCGTGCTGTTGTCAGTGATGATGCTGTGGGGGATGCCATAACGGTGTACAACCCCGGATATGAAGTCTATCACCGGTCCGGATTCGGCCGTTTTAATAGGGTTGGCTTCTATCCATTTGGTGAATTTATCCACCATTATCAGTAAGTATTTTTTCTTATGGTTTCCCCCTTTAAGGGGTCCAACCATGTCAAGCCCCCAGACCGCAAAAGGCCAGGTAATGGGGATTGTTTGTAGGGCGACGGGCGGCATATGGCTTTGGTTTGCAAAAAGCTGGCAACCGACGCAGCGTTGGGCCAAGTCCTGTGCATCCGCCCGGGCCGTCGGCCAATAGAATCCTGTACGGAAGGCCTTACTTACGAGGGCCCGGGCTGCAGCGTGGTGGCCGCCGAGTCTAGCGTGAATTTCTGCCAGAAGCTTCCGCCCTTCCTCTTCGGAGATGCACCTTTGAAGGACTCCGGTGGTGCTTTTCTTGTAAAGCTCTCCTCGTGGACCTTGTAGGCTTTAGATCCGCACAATGCAGCGTGCCTCATTTTGGTCCTCGGGAAGTTCCTGCCTAGTTGGGTAGGCCAGGAATGGTTCGGTCCATGGGGCGATGACGGCCATAAGGCTTTATTTCGGTGGCGGAGCCTCCGATTATGTCAGAGTGTTCAGTATCTGGCGTTGTGGCCGGGTCCGGACTATTATTGCCGGTGTCCCCTTCCCATACCACGGATGGCTTGAACAGTCTTTCCAAGAAGATGTTAGGTGGGACCGTATCATGCTTAGCGCCAATACGGGCGAGGATATCCGCCGCTTGGTTGTTTTCCCGAGCCACATGGTGGAATTCGAGCCCTTCAACCGAGCTGACATCTTGAGGATGGCGTTGCGATAAGCCGCCATTTTTGGATCTTTGGCATCAAAGTCTCCATTTATTTGGGATATAGCGAGGTTCGAGTCCCCGCGCACCTCCAGGAGTCGAATGCCCATGGAGACTGTCATCCGGAGACCGTGTAACAGGGCCTCATATTCAGCTGCGTTGTTGGAGTCTGTGTATAGTATTTGGAGTACATATTGGACTGTATCTCCGGTAGGGGACGTCAGAACGACGCCAGCCCCCAGACGAGCCAGCATTTTAGAGCCGTCGAAGTGCATAATCCAATTGGAGTATGTGCCGTACTCTTTAGGGAGTTCGGCTTCTGTCCATTCGGCGACAAAATCAGCCAATACCTGCGACTTGATGGCTCGCCGGGGTTTATATGTTATGTCGAACGGGAGGAGCTCAATGGCCCATTTGGCAATCCGGCCTGTGGCGTCGTGGTTGTTTATTATATCATTCAGTGGCACTTCCGAGGCCACTGTAATTGAACACTCTTGAAAGTAGTGTCGTAGTTTCCGGGATGCCATGAATACCGCATATGCTATCTTTTGATAATGCGGGTACCGTGATTTGCATGGAGTGAGGACAGTGGATACATAGTATACCGGCTTTTGAAGGGGAAATTTGTGTCCATCCGTTTCTCGTTCGACGACGAGCACTGCGCTTACAACTTGATGAGTTGCCGCTATATATAGCAGCATTGGTTCACCGATGCTTGGCGCGGACAGGATTGGGTTGGTGGCTAGAATGGCCTTTATGTCTTCCAGTCGGGCCGTGGCCGCGTCCGTCCACTCGAAGTTTTTGGTGCACCGAAGGAGGCGATAAAGCGGTAATGCCTTTTCTCCTAAGCGGGAGATAAAGCGGCTTAGGGCTGCCATGCATCCAGTTAATTTCTGGATTTGCTTGAGGTCAGTTGGGATGGCCAACTGTGACAGGGCTCGAATTTTAGCCGGATTTGCTTCAATTCCTCTACTGGAGACGATAAAACCCAGGAGCTTTCCGGCAGGTACGCCGAAGACGCATTTTTCCGGGTTGAGCTTATTGTCGTATGTTCGGAGATTGTCGAACGTGAGCCTCAAGTCGTTTATTAAGGAGTCGACGTGTCTGGTTTTAACTACCACGTCGTCAACATATGCCTCCACTGTTTTGCCGATCTGCTTTTCCAGACATGTTTGAATCATGAGCTGATACATTGCACCGGCGTTTTTAAGCCCAAAAGGCATTGTATTGAAACAGAAGGGGCCGTACGACATGATGAATGCCGTTGCGGCTTGGTCGGACTCCGCCATTTTTATTTGGTGGTAGCCGGAGTATGCGTCGAGGAAGCACAATTAGTCGTGTCCCGCGGTAGCGTTGATAATTTGATCGATGCGGGGAAGGGGGAAGGGATCCTTTGGGCAAGCCTTGTTGACGTCCTTGAAAACGACGCACAGGCGCCAGGATTTGTCCTTCTTTGGTACCATCACCAGGTTTGCTAGCCAGTCCGGGTGTTTTATTTCTCTGATGAATCCGGCCTCCAATAACTTGGCTAGTTCCTCTCCCATAGCTTGTCTCTTGGGTTCGGAGAAACACCGAAGAGTCTGTTTGACCGGCTTGAATCCTTTTAAAATGTTAAGGTTGTGCTCGGCCAACCTGCGTGGGATTCCTGGTATATCTGAAGGATGCCAGGCGAATATGTCCCAATTCTCGCGCAGGAACTCCCGTAGTGCGGCGTCCACGGCGGGGTTTAACTGTGCCCCGATGGAGGCTGTTTTTGTGGGGTCCGTTGGGTGGACTTGGAATTTGACTATCTCGTCCGCTGGTTTGAAAGAGGTGGACTTGGATCTCTTGTCGAGTATCATGTCGTCCCTGTCCATAGTGGAGCGTAGCGCAGTTAACTCCTCTGCCGCGAGGGCTTCGGATAATGCCTCGAGGGCCAGTGCGGCTGTTTTATTTTCAGCGCGGAGCGCTATGTCTGGATCACTATCTAGAGTTATGATTCCATTTGGCCCGGTCATTTTGAGCTTCATGTACGCGTAATGGGGTATGGCTTGGAAGATCGTGAATATCTCCCGCCCTAGAAGGGCGTGGTATCCGCTACTAAACGGGGCCACTAGGAATGTGATTTATTCGGACCTATAATTCTCCGACGTGCCGAATACCACATCTAGTGTGATTTTCCCAGTGCAACGTGCTTCCCGACTGTGGATGATTCCTCTGAAGGTTGTGCTGCTTTGCTCAATGCGGTTCTTTTCTATTTCCATTTTTTGAAGAGTTTCCTCCTAAATGAGGTTTAATCCGCTGCCGCCGTCCATGAGCACTTTAGTGAGCCGAAAACCGTCTACAATTGGGCTAAGGACCCACAAGCATTGAATGTGATGGCCGTGTTGCTCCATGGGTTTGTTGTTGCCACCTGGCAGATTTCGGCGAGGCTGCGGAGTGTTCGCTTCCGCCTATTATTTGAGGCGAATGTCTCGAAGACTGTTAATATTGTATGGTAATCCACGGGATGGTGCTCTGCGGTATTTTGAATGAGGAGATCCTCACCGCTCTTGGCAACCTGCCGGAGTACCCAGTAGTGGGCTTTTGCTTTTTGGTAATTGACTCGGGCGACTTATGAGGATGCACCCTTTTAATTCGGACTGGGTGTTTAGTCAGAGTCGGATTATCCCAAAATTTTGTTTCGGTTTTCCAGGCACTTTCCATCGCACAGTACTTTCGTACTATGGCCGCCAAGTCAGTGGAGTGTGCTATGTCATGGCGACTTATGGCGTTAAGGATTCCCTTGTTCGTGCAATTATTGCAAAAGAATGAGATTGCGTCTTCCTCGCGACAGTCCATGACCTTGTTCATTACAAGGAGGAATCTGGCCCAGTAGTGATGTACTGTTTCCCAGGGCTCTTGCCTAATGTGGGAAAGATCGCTTATATCTGGGTGGGTGGGTAGACTTGAGTCCAAACCCTGACATGATCTGAGACCCAGGAGCAGGGGAGCTTCCGACCTGGGAAGTTCAGGCTCTGGGATGTTGCCCGATAGGTCTGGCCCACTGCCTGATTCTAGGTTAGAGGCTTGGGCGATGTCCTTCCATAAATGGGTATCCGGCTCGGAGAGCTCTGGAATCCGGCCATAGTTTGTCCTCAAGATAGAGGAAGAATTGCCGCATTGTTCCTCCACCACTGCTATCTGATGGGTGACCGGCGCAGAGTTAATCTCCCTTTGCTCGGGTTTAAGCCCAATCCGATCATAGTCCATAGCGACTCCCAAAGTGGCGATGCGATCCAAGAGCTCGTTTAGGTAGGATAGCTCTATTGGTTCCATCTGCTCGGCAAGTTCCGAGCTGACGTGGAGGCTGTTGTCGATGACCTGAGAAGTCATCATCGGCGCAGCAGCCGAACGGGCGGTCATGACGAAACCGCCTAGCCGGAGAGACTGGCCGACAGCCAGGGCTCCCCCAGAGGTGACACTGTCCTTGACAACGAGACGAGGTATCCTTCCTTACGGTGACGGCACAGTGGAACTCTCAATGAAAGCAACAATGTCGGTCTCAAAACCAGGGGATCTCGGGTAGGGGGTCCCGAACTGTGCGTCTAAGGCGGATGGTAACAAGAGGCAAGGGACACAATGTTTACCCAGGTTCGGGCCCTCACGGTGGAGGTAATACCCTACTTCCTGCTTGATTGATCTTGATAATATGAGTAGTACAAGAGTTGATCTACCACGAGATCGTAGAGGCTAAACCCTAGAAGCTAGCCTATGGTATGATTGTTGTTGTCCTACGGACTAAGCCCTCCGGTTTATATAGACACTAGAGGGGGCTAGGGTTACACAGAGTTGGTTACAAAGGAAGGAGATCTACATATCCGTATCGCCAAGCTTGCCTTCCACGCCAAGGCGAGTCCCATCCGGAGACGAGACGAAGTCTTCAATCTTGTATCTTCATAGTCCAACAGTCCGACCAAAGGATATAGTCCGGCTGTCCGGATACCCCCTAATCCAGGACTCCCTCAACAGTCATCACCGGGAGTGGTGCCGACTATTGTCACTCCGGGGTTGCCGGATCATAACATGTAGTAGGTGACTATAACTTGCAAGATCGGATCTAGAACATGGATATAATGATGATAACATAAACGGTTCAGATCTGAGTTCATGGCACCCGGGCCCAAAGTGACAAGCATCAAGAATGGCAAAGTAATAGCGACTTCAATCTTAGAACATAGTGGATACTAGGGATCAGGCCCTAACAAAACTAACTCGATTACATGATGAATCTCATCCAACTCCTCACCGACCAGTGATCCTACGAAGGAATTACTCACTCCCGATGGGGAGCATCATGGAATTGGCGATGGAGAAGGGTTGGTGATGATGAAGAACGAAGATCCCCCTCTCCGGAGCCCCAAACGGACTCCAGATCTTGCCTCCCTATGAAGAATAGGAGGTGACGGCGGCTCTGTGTCGTGGATCGCGATAATTCTTTCTCCCTGGTTTTTCTAGAAAAATAGGATTTTATAGTGTCGGTTTCAGGGTCTGCGGGGCCACCAGGTGGGGACAACCCGCCTTGTGCCCACCCAGATGCCCCCTCCGGTGGATCTTGGCTCCAGAAATTCTTATTATTGGTATAAAAATTCCTCACAAAGTTTTGTTCCATTCCGAGAACTTTTATTTCTGCGCAAAAACAACATCATGGTAGTTCTGCTGAAAACAGCGTCAGTCCGTGGTTAGTTTCATTCAAATCATGCAAATTAGAGTCCAAAACAAGAGGAAAAGCGTTAGGAAAAGTAGATACATTGGAGACGTATCAATGCCTAATGTGAAAGAGTTGTTCAATTTATGCATAATGGGGGGAGGAAGAGTTCATTGAGATAAAAACACTCCCCCTATGTCCATGCCTACACCTAAACAAGACAACACGATGCGTTTGGTGGGGTGTGCAAAGGTTCAAGCCACATTGCTCAAGTCAATGATATTTAGCTCATGCCTTAACTCGCGAAATCTTGATTCATCCAAGGGCTTCGTGAAGATATCTGCAAGGTTATCATGAGTGTCGACATAGTTGAGCTCGATGCCCCCTCGCCTAATGTGATCCCGGATGAAGTGATACCGAATCTCAGTATGCTTCGTCTTGAAGTGTTGCACCGAGTTGAGAGAAATCTTGATGGCACTTTCATTGTCACACCAAAGAGGCACTTTGTCACAAATGACACGGTAATCCTTTAAAGTTTGCCTCATCCATAGAAGTTGAGCACAACAACTACCGGCGGACAGATACTCCACTTCGGTGGACGAGAGAGACACACAACTTTGCTTCTTAGAAGACCAACTCACCAAAGAGCAACCAAGAAATTGGCACCCTCCAGAAGTTGACTTCCTATCCAGTCTCCCGCCCAATCCAAGTCCGAAAAGCCCACAAGGTTGAATTTAGCTCCTCTTGGGTAACATAAGCCAAAGTTTGGGATATGAGCCAAATATCGAAAGATTCGCTTGACCGCCAAATAGTGGCTTTCCTTAGGTGCGGCTTGAAACTATGCACAAATTCCCACACTCAACATGATATCCGGTCTAGAGGCACAAAGGTAAAGCAAGGAGCCAATCATGGAGCGATATACCTTTTGATCCACCACTTTACCATTGGGATCTATGTCAAGTTGGCACTTGACGGGCATTGGAGTGGAAGCCGGCTTGACATCACTTAGCTTGAATCTCTTGAGCATGTCTTGAGTGTATTTGGCTTGGTTGATGAAGGTTCCTTCTCTTCTTTGTTTGATTTCGAACCCGAGAAAGAACTTCAACTCTCCCACCATGGACATATTGAACTTCGAGGTCATGAGAGCGGCAAATTCCTCATTGAAAGCTTTGTTAGGAGAACCAAAGATAATATCATCAACATATAGTTGGCATACAAACAACTCCCCTTTGCCCTTCTTAGTAAAAGAGTGGGGTCGATTTTCCCAATTTCAAACCCACGATCTTGCAACAACTCAGTAAGGTGCTCATACCATGCATGTGGGGCTTGTTTAAGGCCATAGAGTGCCTTATCGAGTTGGTACACATGATTGGGGAACTCGGGATCCTCAAACCTCGGGGGTTGTTTGACATACACCAACTCATTAATAGGACCATTAAGAAAAGCACTCTTCACATCCATTTGTTGCAACTTGAAGTTATGATGAGAAGCATAAGCAATCAACAAATGAATAGATTCAAGGCGAGCAACAGTAGCAAAGGTTTCACCGTAGTCGATACCCTCGACTTGGGAGTAGCCTTGTGCTACCAAACGAGCCTTGTTGTGAACAATAATCCCATGAGCATCTTGCTTGTTCTTGAATATCCACTTGGTTCCAATGACATTATGGTTCCCCTTTGGCCTTGGCACCAATCTCCACACCTTGTTGTGCTCGAAGTTGTTGAATTCTTCATGCATGGCATTAAGCCAATCCGGATCCTTGAGCGCCTCATAGACCTTTTGGGGTTCAACACAAGAAACAAACGCGTGATGTTCACAATAGTTTGCTAATTGTCTACGAGTGCTTACCCCCTTTCTTAAGCTTCCAAGCACATTCGTCATGAGATGATCTTTGGTAGTAAGCTTGGATGCAATCTTGGCGGCACGACGCTCCAATTCCTCCTCATGAGAGAGCTGAGGAGCGGTAACTTGATCATCTTGAGCATCGTCTTGAGCTTGTTATTGATCTTGGGCTTGCTCTTGATCTTGAACTTGCTCGGTGGTGAGAACTTGACCTTGGGCATCACTTGGTGGTTCACCACCACCTTGAGGTTGATCTTACCATTGATCTTGTTCATTTGGTTGAGGGCCTTCACTTTGTTCTTTGGAAGCATGTGGGTCTTGGGTTGGTGATGGTTCCACTTGTGTGGAACATTTTCCTTCTCCTTCAGCCACAAGGGGTTCCTCAATGGGTAGGATATGACCAACACCCATTCTTCTTATGGCTTGAGGAGGAATTTCATCACCTACATCACAAGTACCACTTTGCTCCACTTGGGAGCCATTATTCTCATCAAACTCCACGTTACACGTCTCCTCAATAAGTCCCGTGGACTTATTGAGGACACGGTAAGCATGAGAGTTTGTAGCATAACCAACAAAATTTCCCTCATGAGCTCTAGCCTCAAATTTAGACAAACGAACACCTTTCTTGAGAATGAAGCACTTACACCCGAACACCCGGAAGTACTTGAGGTTGGGCTTGTTGCCGGTGAGTATCTCATATGGAGTCTTGTTCAAGCCTTTGCAGAGATAGAGCCGATTGGATGCATGACAAGCGGTGTTGGTGGCTTCGGCCCAAAAGTTGTAAGGAGACTTGAACTCCGCCATCATGGTCCTTGCCGCATCCATCAACGTGCGATTCTTCCTCTCCGCTACACCATTTTGTTGAGAGGTGTAAGGTGCGGAGTATTGATGCTTGATCCCCTCATCACTAAGAAACTCATCCAAGGTGTAGTTCTTGAACTCGGTGCCATTGTCACTTCTTACCGTCAAGATCTTTGCATTGTGTTGACGTTGAGCTTCATTTGCAAAGTACTACTAGGGAAAAACCTATACACAGAATCTTAGCAGCAGCGCGGCTCAAAAAGGAGCGCTGCTGCTAATTAGTAGTAGCGCGTGTGCGGGAAACTCGCTACTGACAAGTTTTTAGCAGTAGCGCACTCGGTGTAAACCGCGCTGCTACAAATATCGACTGAAAGTGTCCACCAAACTCCATTTAGCAGCAGCAAAGGTGCATGAGCCGCCATCTGCTATGGATGTAGTAGTAGCGGCGCTTTTTACGAGGTCGCCGCTAAATTTCAAATTGGCACACTTTTTGGTCCCGGTTAGCGATGGCGCCATTGCCCAAAGCGTTGCTTTGCTACTTCCTTAGCAGCAGCGATGTTTTAACTCCCAAGGCCATCTTGCTCATCCGCACCAACCCACCACCTTTTCCCCACCCGTCCCTCCGCCTCCCCGTCCTCTCTTCCCTTTCCCCTACCTCCCACATGCTCCCACTCTCACTCTTCTTCTTCCTCAATACTTCTCCCCCATTACTCTCCCTCTTCTATCTACCTTTCTCTCTCTTCATTACTCCTACCTAACTACACCACCTCCATTAATGCATCTCCTTTCTCTTTTTCCTTCCCCCTCCACTAGTTGAAGTTGTCTCCTCCCAAATTAGGTAGCTAGGTAGATGTAGGATTTAGTTAAGTGACCTATTTGCCCCTAACTAGATCTATCTTTGTCAAGAAGAGCTTTGTGCACTTTTGATCTCCCTACAACATCATCTCCACCGTGTGCTCGATCTCGAGATAGAGGTGATTAAAATTTCATGCTTTTGCAAAATGGAAATATGTTTATGTGTGTGTGATATGTTTATGGAAATTGTGTGTGTGGCATGAGTTGACGCCAAATTGTGCTTTTGAGTTGCCTATGTTTTGCCGAAATGTCAATTTATTTCCGTTTCGGCGAATTCCGGGTGTCGGTGTCAAAACGGCGGATCTCGGGTAGGGGGTCCCGAACTGTGCATCTAGGCGGATGGTAACAGGAGACAAGGGACACGATGTTTTTACCCATGTCCGGGCCCTCTCGATGGAGGTAATACCCTACTCCTGCTTGATTAATATTGATGATATGGGTAGTACAAGAGTAGATCTACCACGAGATCAAGGAGGCTAAACCCTAGAAGCTAGCCTATGGTATGATTGTTGTTCTCCCTACGGACTAAAACCCTCCGGTTTATATAGACACCGGATAGGTTAGGGTTACACAGAGTCGGTTAAAAAGGTAGGAGATATACACAACAGAGTCGCCCAGCATGCCTTCCACGCCAAGGAAAATCCCATACGGACAAAGGACGAAGTCAACAAACTTGTATCTTCATAGTCTTGGAGTCCGGCCGTGACGATAGTCCGCTATCCGGACCCCTAGTCTGGGACTCCTCAAGAGCCCCGAACCAGGCTTCAATGACGACGAGTCCGGCGTTGATTGTCTTGACATTATGGTAGGCGGGTTCTTCTCCAGATTCCATATACTTGTTGAATAGTGTCCGGCTTCTAATAAATGCTGCGCTCCTTGGCTTCTACGCCCAATAAAGGCCATCTACCACGTGTTTGAATGAATGCGAAAAGCCAATGTATTTTTACAATTACCCCCCTAGCTGCGCAAATGAGCCGCCTATAAAGGGGGCAAGGATCTAGATCTGAGTCACACCATCCCCCTTCGCGAGCTTTCATCGGAGCGCCTCTGACCAAAGCCCATTCCATCATGGATAGTCGACGCGGCTCCTCCTCTCGCGCTCCCAGCCCTCAGCCTGGAAAATGGGAGAGATGCTCAGTCCCGCATAGCGAGCTAGTTATACTCCAAGCTAAGGGATTTCTCCCCCCGGCCTTCATGGTTCCGGTTCGAGCCGGACTTGCCACCTACAAGGGCGGAAAGCAAGCGGAGAGTGTCCCCGATCCCTCTAAAGGAGAGCGGGTATGTTTCATCTCTTATCTAGTAAGAGGACTCGGATTTCCAATCCATCCGTTTCTCCGGGGGCTCTTGGAGTTCTACGGCCTCCAATTGCACCACCTTACTCCTGCCTCCATCTTGCATATCGCGGGCTTCGTGGCCCTTTGCGAACTGTTCTTGGGCGTCGAGGCTCATTTCGGGCTGTGGAAGAGAATATTCTGCCTAGTGCCCTGCTCTTACGAGGGGTCAGTATATCAAGTCCGCGGAGCCGAGCTATGGCGCATCGCCGGGACCGGATACCTATCCGGAACCCCAAAGAAGGCGTCCGAAGACTGGCCTTCGGAATGGTTTTACATGGAGGATGTCCTGCTGCCGGATCCTGTTCGGATCGGCCTTCCGGAGTTCAGCAATGCTCCATCAAGAAGCTAATTTGCCGGGCGCCCTCGAGCCCCGGAGGGAAAATGACCGGGATGTCCTCTATCTGATGAGCCGAATAAGGTTATTGGCTAATGCCGGATTGACCATGATTGGAGTCATGGCAATCTGTACTATGAGGGGAGTGCAGCCGCTCCAATATAGGGGCCACCCCATGTGGGATTTCAACGTGGAGGATGATGCCACCCGCCACAGCCGCAAAGGGCCGGGATCGGTCACCGAACTGGTGAAGATCTTGTCTGCCATGTATAAAGGAGAGGAGGAGTATTTCCTCCGCGTCAATCCACTGAAGGAGTTTTCTTCAAACAATCCTCAAAGCTGGGTAAGCAAACATCTTTGCGACCTGTACGATCCATGTTCCCATGTATAAAGGAAAAAGAGCGCTCGCCGGACTGAGTCCGGAGAGGTTGCCAATCGAGCCTTCACCGGCCAGGATTCAAAGCCGGGTCCAGAGGCTGAGGCGAGCACGAGACGTGCGTCGGATGTTCCTCCGACAGAGGATGCCGACAGGTTGTCCGCCACCCACTCCGAGGTGGAGAGCGCCTTGAATCACAGGCGCCGCCGGACAGTTCTTCGTGACACATGTTTCTCCTGTGAGGCCTTGAATGCCTTCGATTCGGGAGATGCGCACCTCCGTGCCGCTCAAGATGGTCTAGCCAGAGCTAAGCAAAGTATGTAAAGGACATACGGGTAAGGAAATTTGATGATTATATATGCCAAGTAGCCCCGAGACTTAAAATAGTTAGAATAACTGATTTAAGGATCATTTGTTATGCAGGATCTTACGTAAAAGAATACCCGATCGTCCCAGAGCTTGAAGAGTGCAAGGCCCAACTTGAGGCCAAGCACTAGCTGCTGAGGGGGGAGCCGCAGAGACCCCCACTGGTAATATACGCTTTAAAAGATAAATTGTTTATGAAGTGCGGCGGGTGTGTAAATCTGACAAAAACATTGCAGATGGCGCCGGACTAGATCCGGACAAGCAACAGCTCTTGCGCCAGCTAAAGGCCGGCGAGAGCGTGCTTACAAGGGTGCGGCAGGAGAAAAATAACCTCCAAGATGCCAACACCAAGCTGGGTGAGGAACTAAAGGATGTTCGTGCCCAGTTGTCTGACTCCGTAAAGGAGAATCGGCGGCTTTGGCCGCGGCATTTTCAGTAAGTGCTTGAGCGAACTTTGAAAGAGTTCGGCGAGGAAGGCGACTAACATAAATATATATGTAGGTTTGCTCACAGGCCGTCCTGAGGAGGAGATGCCCAGTTCTTCGGGTGATCTTCTTCCCGAATTGCGTCAGCTGCACAAACGAGTCCGGCAGGTGATGAAAGGCATCGGCCAGGCCTTATGGCCATCTATCTTCCTGCCTGAAGGCATTGGGGAGCTGGCTGAACTGCTTCAAGGAGCACGGCGGCGCTTCCGGCTATGGAAGATATCGGCCTGCCGTCAAGGCGCCAGGGAGGCCTGGGCCATGGTAAAGACGCGGTACATGAAGGATGACCCAAACCACATGGCCGAGGTCGGACACAGGGGGCTGATGGGATGGAGATCCTGTAAGCTTAGTGTACGGCCAAGTAGAACTGGCCGCCAAGTATTCCCAGCAAGATTGTAAATTAGATAGCCTATTAGATGGCAATGAGGAGGAATACAATGAGTCGAGTTGACTATGTAAAAAATATGACATGAAAAAATGTCTTCTAGCCGGATTGTAGATCGTTTGTCATAGCGGACCTTTTTTGCTTCAACCACGGGACCCAATAGTCCGGAGTGTGTCCTAAGACCCTCGTGGTTATATAAGAACCGGGTATGCATGGAGACAAGGCGTAGGGGTCATTGTTGCTGTATGTCAGACAAGTGCCCAACTAGTTATGTTATATTACATGGGTAGTAAGAAACATCTTCCGTGAGAATAGTTCCGTTATGGGTTCCTTTTCGCTGGGATGCATGCCCTAAAATGCATGTCAAAGCTGCTGTGAAAGCAGAAAATCATCTGGGGGCAGATGGGTAAATAATTGAAAATCATCTTTTAGTTTACCGACCGAATATTCCCTTAAGAACGCTAGCTTTCGGCTTCACCAAGTCTGAGGTACACATCCGGCTGACCCGGCAGTAACAATCGCAGAGGTGCTCCCTTTACCACCTAGCCGAACAATCGGGAACGAGGGGTAAGCACAGTGAGCCGTGCAACCCAGCTTGGCCAAAACTTAAGTCATATCGATGCATATAATGGTGAATAAAAGGTACATGCGGAAGTTTAACGCATGTGTTGGGCATGAAGCCCAGATAAATAAGCTTCGTTAAAGAAGCGCCCAGTATAATAATGAGACGGTAGCGTCCAAGTATGTCTTGAAAAAAGCGTAAACGAGCCTCTAGAGGCTTCGAGAAGAAGGAGGAGGAAGGAGAGAAATAAAAGGCAGCAAAAATAGAAAATGTGGACGGAGGAAGGAGACGAACTTGGAGTCCAGCGCTTAGGCGTATAATCTTCGTAGACGGGCTGCGTTCCATGGGTTCGGCTCGAGTCGGTTATCCGATGCGCTTTGCAGACGGTATGCTCCGCCGGTCAGGACTTGGTCGATGATGAAGGGACCTTCCCATTTGGGCTTGAGTTTGTCCTTTTTCTTGTCCGGCAGGCGTAGAACTAGTTCGCCAACGTTATAAGCTTTGGCCCGTACTTCCCTGCTTTGATATCTTCGAGCCTGCTGTTGATAAAATGTGGAACGAGCTTTCGCCACGTCGCGCTCCTCCTCCAATGCGTCCAAGCTGTCCTGCCGATCGAGCTCGGCTTCTCTTTCTTCGTACATGCGCACGCGAGGTGAGTCATGTATTATGTCGCAGGGCAAGACTACCTCTGCGCCGTACACCATAAAGAATGGTGTGAATCCGGTAGTACGATTCGGCGTGGTCCGCAGCCCCCAGAGTACGGAGTCGAGCTCCTCGACCCAGTGTGTGTTAGATTCCTTGAGGGACTGCACTAGTCTGGGTTTAACGCCGCTCATGATTAGACCATTTGCTCGTTCGACTTGGCCGTTGGTCCGAGGGTGATAGACTGAGGCGTAATCGAGCTTGATGCCCATGTTTTTGCACCATAATTTGACCTCATCGGCCGTAAAGTTGGTGCCATTATCAGTGATGATACTGTGGGGGGCACCGTAACGGTGCACTACCCCTGATATGAAGTCTATCACCGGTCCGAATTCGGCCATTTTGACAGGTTTGGCCTCTATCCATTTGGTGAATTTATCCACCATGACCAATAGGTATTTTTGCTTGTGGGTTCCTCCCTTAAGGGGTCCAACCATGTCAAGCCCCTGCACTGACGAATCCACCAGGTGATGGGTATAGTTTTGAGGGCGGTGGGTGGCATGTGGCTTTGGTTAGCAAAAGCTGGCAACCGACGATCGTTGGACTAAGTCCTGGCGTCGCCGGCCGTCGGCCAATAAAATCATGTACGGAAGGCCTTGCCTACAAGGGCCCGGGCTGCGGCGTGGTGCCCACCCAGTCCGGCATGAATTTCAGCCGGGAGGTTTCGCCCTTCCTCTTCTGGAGATACACCTTTGAAGGACTCGGTAGTGCTTTTCTATTAAAGCTCTCCCTCATGGACTTTATAGGCTTTAGATCGCTGCACTATGCAATGAGCCTCATTTTGGTCTTCGGGAGTTCCTGCCTAGTTAGGTAGGCTAGGAATGGTTCCATCCACGGGGCGATAACCGCCATTATTTCGTGGGCAGAGGGTGTTATCTCGGTGGCAGGGCCTCCGATTGTGTCAGAGTGTTCGGCGTCAGGCAGTGCTGTTGGGTCCGGATTGTTATTGCCTGACTCCCCTTCCCATAGTACGGATGGCTTGAACAGCCGTTCCAAAAAGATATTGGGTCGGACAGCATCGCGTTTTACACCGATGCGCGCCAATATGTCCGCTGCCTGGTTGTTATCCCGGGCTATATGATGAAATTCGAGCCCTTCGAACCGTGCTGACATTTTTAGGACCGCATTGCGGTATGCTGCCATTTTCGGTCTTTGGCATCAAAGTCTCCGTTTATATGAGATATCACGAGGTTCGAACCCCCGCGCACCTCTAGGCGTTTAATGCCCATGGAGACTGCCATCCGGAGGCCGTGCAGAAGGGCCTCATATTCGGCTGTGTTGTTGGAGTCTGTATACATTATCTGAAGGACGATGGACTGTGGTCCCCTGCTTGGGGACGCCAGACGACGCCAGCCCTGCACCGACCAACATTTTGGAGCCGTCAAGGTGCATGATCCAATTGGAGTATGCGCCCGTACTCTTTTAGGGAGTTCGCCGGTCCATTCGCCACGAAGTCGGCCAAAACCTGTGACTTGATAGCTCGTCGTGGCTTGTAGGTTATGTCGAATGGAAGGAGCTCTATGGCCCATTTAGCAATCCGGCCCGTCGCGTCGCGGTTGTTTATAATGTCATTAAGAGGTACTTCAGAGGCTACAGTTATCGAGCACTCTTGAAAGTAGTGTCGCAGCTTCCGAGATGCCATGAACACCGCGTATGCTATCTTTTGATAGTGTGGGTAACGGGACTTGAATGGAGTTAGGACAGTGGACACATAGTAAACCGGTTTTTGAAGAGGGAACCGGTGTCCGTCTGCTTCGCTCGACAACGAGCACCGCTACCGACAACTTGATGTGTTGCGGCGATATATAATAGCATTGGTTCGCCCACATTGGGCGCGCCAGACCGGATTGGTTGCCAATATGGCTTTTATCTCTTCGAGTCCGGTAGTGGCGGCATCAAATCCACTCGAAGTGTTCGGCGGGCGGAGGAGGCGGTAAAGGTGTAACGCCTTTTCTCCCAAACGGGAAATAAAGCGGCTTAGAGCTGCTACGCATCCTGTCAATTTTTGTATTTGCTTGAGGTCTTTTGGAATATCCAATTGTGACAGAGCTCGGATCTTGGCTGGGTTTGCTTCAATTCCTCTACCGGACACAATGAAGCCCAGGAGCTTTCCGGCTGGAACACCGAAGACACATTTTTCCGGATTGAGCTTGATGTCGTATTTTCGAAGATTGTCGAATGTAAGCCTCAAGTCGTCTACTAGAGTTTCGGCGTGCTTGGTTTTGACGACCACGCCATCTACATACGCTTCCACTGTTTTGCCGATCTGGTGCGCGGACATGTATACGAATCATGCGCTGATATGTTGCGCCGGCGTTTTTGAGCCCAAAGGGCATTGTGTTGAAGCAGAACGGGCCGTATGGAGTGATGAATGCTGTTGCAGCTTTGTCATGCTCCGCCATCTTGATTTGGTGGTAGCCGGAGTACGCGTCGAGGAAGCACAATGAGTCGTGTCCTGCTGTAGCGTCAATAATTTGATCAATTCGAGGAGGGGAAGGGATCCTTTGGGCAAGCCTTATTAAGGTCTTTGAAATCAACACATAGGCGCCACGATTTATCCTTGTTTGGTACCATCACCAGGTTTGCTAGCCAGTCCAGATGTTTTATATCTCTGATGAATCCGGCTTCCAAAAGTTTGGCTAGCTCCTCTCCCATGGCCTTGCCTCTTGGGTTCTAAAAGCGCCGAAGGGCCTGTTTGACTGGCTTGAATCGTTTTAGGATATTTAGGCTGTGCTCGGCCAGCCGTCGTGGGATTCCTGGCATGTCTGAAGGGTGCCAGGAAAAGATGTCCCGGTTTTCTCGTAGAAATTCTCGTAGTGCGGCCTCTACATCAGGGTTTAATTGTGCCCCAATGGAGGTCGTCTTTGCGGGGTCCGTTGGGTGGACTTGGAATTTGACTATTTCATCCGCTGGTTTAAAAGAGGTGGACTTGGATCTTTTATCAAGTATCACATCGTCCCACATTCACCGTGGAGCGCGTCGCAGTGAGTTCCTCAGCCGCTAGGGCTTCGGACAGTGCCTCGAGGGCTAGTGCGGCTGTCTTGTTTTCGGCGCGGAGTGCTATGTTCGGATCACTGGCTAGAGTGATTATTCTGTTAGGTCCGGGCATTTTAAGCTTCATGTACCCATAATGGGGTATGGCTTGAAAAATTGTGAATGCCTCTCGTCCTAATAAAGCATGATATCCGCTGTTGAACGGGGCCACTTGAAATGTGACCTCCTCGGACCTGTAATTGTCCGTGAGCGAACACTACATCCAGTGTAATTTTTCCTGTGCAGCATGCTTCCCGGCTAGGGATTATTCCTCTGAAGGTTGTGCTGCTTCGCTCAATGCGGTTCCAGTCTATTTCCATTTTTCGGAGGGTTTCCTCATAGATGAGGTTTAGTCCGCTGCCGCCATCCATGAGTACCTTAGTAAGGCGAAATCCATCCACTATCGGACTGAGGACCAATGCGGCTCGCTTTCGGGCTGTTCGGAATTTAGGTTCACCATCGGCATTGAAGGTGATAGCCGTGTCACTCCATGGATTTATTGTTGCTACTTGGTAGACTTCGCAAGGTTGCGAGTGTTCGTTTTGCATGTTATTTGATGCGAAAGTCTCGAAGACTGTTAACACCGTCTTGGTGTTGCTGGCTGGGGTTACGAAGCTAGAAGCTCTTCGCCAATTTTGGCCACCTTTGTAGTATCCAACATGCTCGAAGGCTATGAGTTGGAGTGGCGCCCTTTGTACTGTGAATTTTGCAGGGTCCGTTTAGCCAACTCTCCAGTACGGTTCGTACCCTTTAGGGGTTTTTGGTTTTTTGGTGTTTAACCCAGGTGGTTGATAATGATGCCCCCTTTTATTTCGGACTAGGGATGTATTCGGGGCCGGATTATCCCAAAATTTACTTTCGGTTTTCCAGGCGCTCTCCATCGCACAGTACTTTTGTACTATGGTCACCAAGTCAATGGCGTGTAATTTCCACGATGACTTATGGCGTTTAGGATTCCCTTGTCCGTGCAATTATTGCAAAAATTGGGATTGCGTCCTCCTCTTGGCGATCCTTTATCCCATCCATAACCGGGAGGAATCTGGCCCAAGAATGATGTCTTGTTTCAGCGGGCTCTTGGCCGAATTCGGGATAGATCGCTAATGTTTGGGTGGGCGGGTGGATCTGGATCCGGAACCCCGCCCAATTTAGGACTTCGGGGGCCGAGAAGTTTCGAACTTCGAAAGTTTGGATTTTGAGTGTTATCCAATGAGTCCAACCCGCCACCGACTTTAAGTTCAGTGGCTTGATCTACATCCGCCCTCTACGGGAATCCGGCATGGAGGGATCGGGAATCCGGACGTAGCTAGTCCTTAAGATAGAAGAAGAATCGCCGCATTGCTCCTCTATCACAGCAACATGATGGGTAGCCTGGGGAGAGTTGATCTCTCTCAGATCAGTTTTAGGCCTGATCCGGTCATAGTCTGTGTCGACTCCCAGCGCGGCGATGCGATCCAAGAGCTCGTTTACGGAGGAGAGCTCGATCGGATCTAACTGTTCGGCAAGTTCCGAATCAACATGGAGATTGGTTTCGATGACTCGAGAGGTCATCGTCGGTAGCGATGGCCGGACTGGCGGTCATAAGAAAACCACCTAGTCAAGAGTTCGCCAGCGGCCAAGGCTCCTTTGGCGATAGTATCGTCTTTAAAGACGAGATGAGGCATCCTACCTAATGGCGACGGCACAGATGAACTCTCAATGAAAGCACCAATGTCGGTGTCAAAACCGGCGGATCTCGGGTAGGGGGTCCCGAACTGTGCGTCTAGGCGGATGGTAACAGGAGACAAGGGACACGATGTTTTTACCCAGGTTCGGGCCCTCTCGATGGAGGTAATACCCTACTCCTGCTTGATTAATATTGATGATATGGGTAGTACAAGAGTAGATCTACCACGAGATCAAGGAGGCTAAACCCTAGAAGCTAGCCTATGGTATGATTGTTGTTCGCCCTACGGACTAAAACCCTCCGGTTTATATAGACACCGGATAGGTTAGGGTTACACAGAGTCGGTTACAATGGTAGGAGATCTACATATCCGTATCGCCAAGCTTGCCTTCCACGCCAAGGAAAGTCTCATCCGGACACGGGACGAAGTCTTCAATCTTGTATCTTCATAGTCTTGGAGTCCGGCCGTGACGATAGTCCGGCTATCAGGACCCCCTAGTCCGGGACTCCCTCACCGGGCAAACTCTAGATCCATATATGTCCTATTTTTAGGGAAGGTCATGCCGAATTTTTTTATGATTTTGATGCATGCACGCATTTTTATAATCAATTTTTTTATTATTACCGTGCAGACGTTCATGATTGTCAGTGGAACGATGGTGGACAGGTGGTTGCGGTCGGCGTTGGCGGCGCAGGACATGAAAGAAAATAACCTGACAGAGGTTTTATGTCCGTGTCGAAAATGCAAAGGAATAGTTTGGCTCGACCCCTATGACGATGGTCTTGTCGAAGCGCACCTGCTCATGACTGGTTTCATGGATGGCTATACTCGGCGGATAACTGAAGATGAGGATGACGATGTTGAGGATGCCGACGGGGCAGGGAATGATGACACGGGGCAAGACGAAGAGATGATCGATAATGCATATCTGTAAGAATGTCCTTGAGAGCTTGCTCGCAACACTGATGAACATGCCGGATAAGACCAAGGATGGGCCGAAGGCAAGAAAAGACTTGCAAGATTTGAAAATCAGGGAAGATTCGCACATGCCGCCCGTAAAATGTCAAAGTAGACAGACACGGAGACAGAGGCACGAGAGAAGAAGGGCAAGAAAATAAAGAAAGAGGATTATTGCCCCCTTCTTGCTTCACCTTAAGTCAGGCTGAGATCAATCAATTCTTTAAGTGCCTTACCGAGTCAAAGTTAGTTCGATTCTTGTGGCAAGATAAGCAGATATCTAGACACGGACAAGAAAAGGTTCAGCAGGATGAAGTCTCATGACTGTCATGTGATGATGACGCGGATATTACCTGTTGCCCTTAGAGGGATAATGGACAAGCACGTCCGTGACACGCTTATTGGTCTCTGCAACTTTTTCAACGTCATCTCTTGAAAGTCGATCAGTGTGAAGCAGCTCCGAAGGCTGAGGAAGAGATCGCCAGATAATCTTGAATGAGCTTGAGATGTACTTCCGCCCGCGTTCTTTGACGTGATGGTGCATCTGTGTGTCCATATTGTGGATGACATAATAGACTGGGGCCGTCATTCCTGCACAACATGATGCCGCTTTGAGAGGATGAATGGGGTCATCAAAGGATTCGTTAAGTAACATGTCCCGTCCGGATGGAAGCATCGCCAGGGCTATTTGACACAAGAGTGCATCTCTTCTCGTGAGAATTTTCTATATGGCGCAGACCAGCCCGCTCGGTGTTAGTGTTGGTTTGCTGTTAACAAGCACGATGGGAGGCTCGAAGGAGATGGTCCTTGCAGCGGTCACGAGGAAGCTGCCGCGTGGCATACTCAGATCGACGCATCGACTTTGTGAAAGCAAACTTGGTAGTGCTACAACACCTAGACGAGGTAGATCCTTTCGTGGCAATCGCACAAAGAAATTATCGCATAAAGAAGTATCGTGACGGGGGTATCACGGAATGACGCATGAAGTTACTAGAGAGCACAAATCCACTTTCTGCATTGGTTCAAAGAGCATATTATTGCTAATCCTCGGAGGAGGGCTCTAAGGACGGATTGCTCATATACGCCTTAGCACCGCCCTCGCCCAACCTCGTAACCTATCGGGCATATGATATCAACGGATACACGCTTTTACACGGAGGCCAAAGATATGGGCGGTGATGATTAGAACTCAGGGTGACGACGGAATGCATGACCGGCAGCGACAATGGCGAATCGAACGATTTTATGGAAGGGTCGAGGAGATCTGGGAGCTTGACTACTCTGGACTGCACAACACGACGATGTTCCATGTCAGATGGGCTAAGAATGTCGAAAGAGAAAACCGGATTTTCACTACCATGACTATACCCGACGCCAAGAGCGCAACCGTGAACGCTATCGCAAAAAATGAGCCATGGGTACACGCTAAGCACGTGACACAATGCTTCTTCATAACCGACCCATGCAATCCTAGTCGTGTTGTCGTGAGGAGAGGCAAAAGGAACATCATTGGAATGGATGGAGTCGCCAACGAGGAAGACTATGATCAGTATGGCAACCCAATGAGGGAAGATGACGATGATGATGAAGTATACATCAAAAGAAGAATCAATACTACATTACGTAAGAAAAATCGTACTCCATGGAAAAGGCAAAGTCACAATGAGGGGCTCAATTATTCTTCGACGAACAAGAAGGGAAAGAAGCTGACTCAAAAACGAAAACGTCAGCGCTGAGGAACCGTATGTTATCGGTCAAATGATGTAATATATATATATATATATATATATACGTATATATATGTTCCTATTTTGTATACACACTTGGCCATTATTATGCATGGGTCCAATGATGTAATATATATGTTCCTATTTTGCATACATATTTAACCATCAAATGATGCAATATATATCGCCTCCCTTCGCTCACCGCTCTCGGGAAATAAAAGTGGGAGAAAATAAAGGAAAAGAAAAAGGAAAACTGGCAGTAGCGAAGGTAGTAGCAGCGCTGCTTTTGTCTAAACCGCCACAGCCATCGAAGGTAGTAGTAGCGCATTTCGTATAAACTGCTACAGCTACTGAAGGTAGTAGCAGCGCGTTTTGTCCAAACGCGCTACTGCTACATCCACTTAACCCAAAATTCTCACTATCTCTACTTCATCCCGCCTTTTCCACCCAAATCCCCACTCTCTCATCCCCCGTCGCATCGCCGCGCCCGACCCGGCCCCGTCGCTCGCCCCCGACCCCGGGGCCGGCGCTCGCCTCGACTCGGCCTCGCCTCGACCTCGACCTCAAGGCCGCCGCCCGTCGGCCCTCGCCTCCCTCCTGCTTCCTCCTCCCAACCTCGGCTGTCGTCGGGCCTGCCTCCTCGCCCCTCCACCCTCTGTAAGCCCCCCCTCTCTCTCTCTGCTAGGGTTCTTCGGTTAATTTACTTAGATTTTAGTTAGGGCAGTATGTTAATTAGCTTATCTATTTAGTTATGAATTTAGCTAGGTTTCAAAATTAGCTGAATTTATATGCAAATTTGAACTGGACATGTGATATGTGGATATGTCATGTTTTGGACATGTCATGTTTGGAAAATGATCCGAGTGGCCTATGTTACGCCGGAATGTTGATTCATTTCCGTTCCGGTGAATTTCAGCGCCGATATGTCCATTTTTAGCAAAGGTCATGCCGAAATTTCCGTGAATAAAGGCATGATTTGTGCTACATAGTTGGCATATCGAGTCTTTGGCACATAGATTTCTTTTTATGTCATTTCTCATTTATTCATACATTTAGAAATAAATGAGGACACTTAATCATAGGAAACATGTCGAACAACGAAGAAACCGGGCCTTGACCAAGATGCATTTAGATGGATTATGAGGGTGAACAAGAGTACCTCGACTATTTGACTGCTAAGCAAGGTTTGCAGGTCAGCCTCGATGATGGTACTGACGCCAACATCGACACCGACGGCGCCGGCACCGATGGCGGCGCCGAGACCGGTGGGGAAGGTACCGGCGGGGAAGATACCGGCGGAAGGTACCGGCCCCGATGCCGCTACCGAAAACAGGAAGCATAAGAAGCATAGGATACGAAAACCTAACAAACTAGGGATTGGACGACTTGTGATCACAAAGATGGCACCTGGCAAGTTTGAGCCGTTAGAGCCGGAAGAACCTCGCAAGTGCTATGGGAACCAAGTAGGATGCATCCTACGAGAATGCTTGTGAGCATCAGCAACGACGACTTAAGGAGTAAAGAACATTTGACGCAGTTGCTCCTAACGAAGTTGCACAAGAGATTCAAGTTCCCCGACCGGGATGATAACATAGAACAACCGTGGGATGATCCGAAGATGAAAAAGATTAACAATCACGCCATGGGCATGTTTAGCAATGATTTGGCCTCCTGGAAAGGGAGGGTGAAACGAGCTATTGAGGCTGATGAACCCCTGTCCAAGATTCTTGAGGAAAATCTGACACTTACGGAAGAGGAGTTCGAAAAGTTCAAGGACACTTGCGCTACCGAGGCAGCCAAGGCTAAGGCTGCGAAATTCAAGAGCCTTCAAAGAAAGGAACACGGGAAGCATCGCCTCGGAAGCCGTGGCTACCTCGATAAAAGGCCCATATGGGATAAGGAGGGCCTTGAGCGTGAAGCCGCTGGTCTCCTGGACCCCTTCGCTGAAGTTCACCAACCCCTTGGAGCGTGACTTCATCAGGGCCCGCTACAAGTGGGACAAGGAGAAAAAGGTTTTTTACACGGACAAGATCACGAGGAAATTGATTAGACTACTGGAGAAGCAACACCAGCTTGCAGCTGGAAGCCCTACTTCTCCGATGAGGCCCAAGTGGGACACCCCTCTCAACCGGGCCTTGAACGAACTTAAGGGACACCCCCTTTGGGCCAGCGGCCGCAATATGGTCGTGGTGCACTACCGAGACGGCGCCACGTGGAAGGTGTTTTACAACGAGGGCCCGGAGGCCAAGAAGCAGAAAAAGAAGTTTAGTCAGGCGGACATCGACACGAAGGTGAAGCTTGCGGTCGAGAAAAAAGCAGCCAAGGACGCGAAAAAAGCAGCCAAGGACAAATATGAGTTGCTACAAGACGATCAATGCCTGTGAATCGCGCAGAAATGATTTCGCTACTAACTTTGTTCCAGTTATCATCAATTGGACGAAGGAAAATCCAGACAAGACGGTACATGATTTCCCGTTGCCCAGTTTTGTCGGGAGCAACTCCATGAACAACAACACCATCGCACCATCACTCGCTCACGCAACCGGGCCTCCTCTCGCAGCCGCTCCCGCTCATAGCAGCCCGTCCTCAGTCTCTGGCGCGCTAGGTGGGCCTTCGTCTTTGGCTGAGCTCGACGCCGTCATGGTAATTACATGTCGCACCACATATATATATATATATATATATATATATATATATAATATTTGATTTTTGTTGCCTTTCGGTTGTTTTACGCCACAGACATATGTGTTTGCAGGCGAAACAAACCCTGTGCACCATACTCTACTTGATCAAAGGCCAGAAGGTGGATGTGGGAAAGGGGATGATAATGGACCCCTCGCAACCCATGTTCCACAACCAGCCGATCCCCGCTGGGCACTTTAGGGTTAGCTTGACCAGTGTGAAATTGGGGCACGAGGATTTGCCTCCTCCAGTACAGCATGTGGGAGCAGACGACGAGACCCCACCGCGGATTGGAAGCTCCAAGGGTTGGGTGCTGCTATGGCCGAAGAATCTTATTCGTCTGGAGCCGGCCGAGAGCACACCAATAACCACACATCAACAAGCATGTGCGGAGACCACCACCCCGCCTACGCAATTACCAGCTCCTGTAGTGTCGGGTGAGAGCGGCGAACGACATGATGAAGGGGGTGCAAAAGTAGTGGCTGATGTAATTTCTCCTGTAGAACAGAGAATGGATGATGAGACGGAGGTCGACCCTATGGATTTCCTCAATACAAACGCGTATGACTGTGACATAGATATGATGAGTCAACCATATGACGAATCGGGCTATCAGCTTGCTAATGAGGATATGGATGATATGCCCGGGCAGGGTCGTAGTAGGGATTGCAAAAAGTCTCTCTTCATGAAATCCTCACAGGACACGCCTGAAGATGCCGCCTCAACACAGGCTCAACTAGCCGGGCGCGAGGGTCTTATAGTACTTAGCCCGGGAACACTGGGGCAGGGGTTAAGGAAGGGTCTGGAAGGTGTGCCCAAGAAAAAGGAGAGGAAGAGATCGGGGAAGATAGCTGCCTCCAAACAAGCCAAAGCACATAGCAGCCAGACGATGCATTCTGAAGAGCGTGTACCCGTGAAAGGTGCGGTCATGTTCCATCTCATGGGCGAGCTGATGCTACCGCCGAAACCGCTGGAGGCACTATCAGGGGATCTCAGGAGACTGCACGACCATGTGTTGTCGACTGAGAAAAGCCTACTAGCCTCAAAGGATCCAAAGATATCTCGACATACGCGGCTCGTGTGCACGAGGGGAAGTGCTACATCGAGACACGGCCCGCGGAGATGTTCTTCCTGCGGTTTGACCATAACTTTGAGATGTTTCTGACAAGGCGGCTCGATTTTACAATCGTCCGCCTTTTTGCGCTACATATGAGCTCCGTCATGAAGAGTGAAGAAGTCTTGCAAATCTGTGTGGCGGATCCGTACTACATGCACGAGTCTTTCTTGAGTCTCGACGACTTTGAGCGTGAAACTGCTAGGGAGTACCTCCAAAACTTCATGGTATAGAATAAGGACCGGGAAATTGTCCTCGTGCCTTATCATCCAAAGTAAGTCAGTTCCGGACAACCCTTTCGTACATTTCAATCATTCCTTCTCTCTCATATGGGGAATAATTTGAGGTGTCTTTTCCTGCAAAGAACGAGCACGCCGTCCTTATCGTTCTTTACCCGCAAGTCTCCCACGCTGTGTATTTTGACCCTTCCAGAGACTACGAGGAAAAAGACTACACCCACATAATGAATATTCTAGATGATGCTCTCCAAGGCTTCAGCTTTAGAGGTGCCACGTGCAGATCAGGAAACAAAGGAACAAGAAGATGGGTTTCATGCATAAAACTAAATTCTCCTGCATCCATGTCCCAAAACCAAGCAAGAAGGATGGATTCTACATCGTCCATCTCATGATTCGATTCAACACAGATCACCAAAAGCTTCGCATGAGAAGCGAAATGATGATCATATCCACAAGTGGCTAGAATCTCATGGAGAAGCGGATTATAAACTTAGAGATGACTTCTTTCGCATCCAAAGCGACATTGCAACGATCATCATGAAAGAAGTCGTCGATGAGAAGGGGATGTTCCACCACGGCCCTATATCGCGAGCTGACGTCCGAACTCGCATAGGCATGCAACGTCTAGACCTCACGCCGTTCAAGAAGCTAGGGTCCATCCTCGATGATATGGAAGGATGGAACTTCTAGTGATTTATGATGCCGATGATGATGATATGTGTCGGTTGAACTTGTATACTTTTTGTAGCGATGAAACTTTGTGATGTCCACGGTCCCTCCCGAACTTGCGTAACGCTGCTTTGTTAGTTTGCGTACGATGACCTGCGTACCTCTAGTTAATTAATTTGTGTACTGTATGTTGCATCTAGTTGCTAACCCTTTTCTTTTTTGGTGTTGCTCTAGTATATTTTGTTGCATATATATGATTGTACATCCTCTTCATGAACATGCATCTCTAACAGGTACCTAGTTTCTTGATGGAGAGATGGAATTGCTATGTCGTGTACAAAGGGAAGGTTCCGGGGGTGTACAACGAGTGGCATGAGTGTCAGTCACAAGTGAATGGGTTCACGGGCGCCAACCATAAAGGCTTCAAAAGCAGACAAGAAGGAGAAGCTAGTTACTTGAGGTTCACGCTAGCGCGAGAGAGGACTCATAACCGCCACCTCATGTACTGCATAGTTCCGCTCTCACTCATAGTGATAGCTCTTCTTGCATATACCTTTGTTTAGATGGATGACGTTGTTGTAGTTGCTAGTATTCGAGACTTGCATGTATCGCTATTTTCGAGATGATGACAAGATACTACTTTGTGTTGCATGATGATTATGATGAGACTATTTGTATGTATATGCTATTATTACATTTGTGGTCTCGCAGGCATTTGTATGTGTATCATGATGACATTTGTATGTGCTAAAGATTCTTCTATAAAGCCTGTTCAAATACAAAACAAATATGCCGAAAAAAACAAAAACTACTAAAATTAGCAAGAGCGAGTGTATAAAAGTTAGCAGCAGCGCCATGATAGCGATGGCGTCTGTGCAAAGCGCTGCTAGAGCTACTAGCGTATGCGAAGCTTCCACTAAGCGCGCTTTGCTACACTTGTGTAGCAAGATGGCTGGTGAGCACGCCATCTTGCTATGTGTTAGCTGTAGCGCCTTATTAGTAGCGCCTCACCCCGCGCTACTGATACACCTAAAACCCGCGCTGCTGCTAGCCTTTTCCCTAGTAGTGTCGATGACAGTTTGTTGGGTCTCACTCTTCCTCTTGAAGAAATATACCCAAGTGTATCTTGAATAATCATCCACAATCACCAAGCAATACTTTCTACCCCCAAGACTATCAATGGATGGAGGCCCAAAGAGATACAAGTGAAAGAGCTCCAAGGGCCTCTTCGAGTAGATAATAGTCGTGGGAGGGCGAGCCTTCTCATGTAGCTTTCCTTCGATACACGCACTGCAAGCACGATCTTTAGCAAAACTAACATTTATTAGTCCTCGGACATGGTCCCCCTTAAGAAGACTTTGCAAAGATCTCATATTAACGTGGGCTAAACGGCGATGCCAAAGCCATCCCACGTCAACTTTAGCCATTAGGCATGTCGCGGTCTTAGTGGGTCGCTTTGAAAAGTTAATCACATATAGACCATTCTCGACATGCCCAACAAAGGATACTTTAAGAGTCTTGCTCCACAAGAGGGGCACGGTATCAATATCAAAGAAAGTGGTAAAGCCCATGAGTGCAAGTTGACGAACGGAAAGTAAGTTGTATGCAAGGGACTCAACAAGCATGACTTTCTCGATCGTGAGATCATGAGAAATGACAACCTTGCCAAGACCCAATACCTTAGAAGATGAGGCATCACCCCACTCGACATTGGTGGACATAGATGAAACCTTGTGCACGTCCACCACAAAGTCCTTTCTTCCGGTCATATGATTTGTGGCTCCACTATCGAGCAACCATGACCCCCCATCGGAAGCAAACACCTACAAGAGATCAATGCTTGGTTGTAGGTACCCATTTTGTAATGGGTCCTTTGATGTTAGTAACAAGGGTCTTAGGAACCCAAATATACCATTCAATGTACTCATAAGGAGAACCAACAAATTTGGCATAAACATGACCATCACTAGCACGACACAACACATAAGAAGGGTTAAAGTCGTCGGCTTCGTTGGAAGGAGTGGAATTGCCCTTCTTGACACCACCACCCTTCACATTGTTCTTCTTCACCTTAGAAGCACCCTCTCCCTCCTTCGCAAAAGTTTGCTTGAGAGGAGGAGGTTGTTTGGCCTTGTCATTCTTCTTCTTGTTCTTGGACTTGGGTGCAAACCTAATTCCCTCCTTGCCCACAACTTCCTTTTGGTTGCTCAAAAGGTCGTTGAGGTTCTTCTCACCTTGTATGCATGACACAAGGCCTTTCTCAAGTTGCTCCTTCAACTTGGCATTCTTCTCCACAAGATGCACATGCTCACAACACAGGTTAGTAGCATTTGTATTATCAATTAAAACCATATGAGGAAATGTGGCTTTCTCCTTGGTTAGCTTCACTTGGAGTTGATCATGAGACTCTTTGAGGCTAGCATGAGCACCCTTCATGGCCTTGTGAGCCTTGCCAAGTATGATAAACTCCTCCTTGAGTCTAGCATGGTCAACCCCAAGCTTAGCCTTCTCAGAATTGAGCACACGAGATACAACAAGAGCATGATCAAGATCTTTCTTTAATTTAGTATGATCATCATTGCGTGACTCTTCAAGAGCCAAACGATGAACACGCTCTCCTTAAGAGCATTAGAGTGATCCGATATATCATCGGCATAGTCACGACTATGACCTTCCATCTTAGAGATGGTTTCTTCATGAGCCTCGATCATGTCATTGGCTTCACCAAGTTGTCCCAAGAGAGCAACGAAGTGCTTCTTGGGTTCACCCTTGAGCTTACTCATAAAAGACTCAAATTCATTTTCTTCCTCCTTCGACCCCTCACTTTCATCAATGCAATTCGTCAAGGAAGGGTTAGTAGTGATGGAGGTTTTGATGTTGAGGGTTACCTTGTTGGTGGCTTTGGCCATGAGGCACTTGGTGGTGATGTTCTCGTTGGGTGAGTCGAAGAGGGACGCTCGTGGAGTTGTTGCAATGGCAACGGAGGCCATGGCAACTGCCCCACCGTCTTTATCATCATCATCATCCTCATTGTACTCTTCTTGTGCCACCAACCCCTTGGGAGGAGTCTTCTTGGTGAAGTTGTTCTTGTTGGGGAAGGACTTGGCCTTGTCTTTTCAGATAAGCTTGCCACCATTGTCTTCCCTCTTCTCGTACGGACATTCCGCAACAAAGTTGCTTACATTCCTAGAATTATAGCATGTCCCCTACCTGGCGCGCCAAATGTTGGATTTCGGGTTCCGGCAGACCCTCTAGGTTCGAACTCTGGGGTGCGCGCGGAGATCACACTCCCTGCCTACCAAGGTCTCGTCGCCTCGCAAGGATCTAACTACACGTAGAACAACATAGAGGACACGAGGTTTATACTGGTTCAGGCCACCATTTTGGTGTAATACCCTACTCTAGTGTGTGGTGTGGTGGATTGCCTTTGGGGCTGATGATGAACACTACAAGGGAAGAACAGACTCGCGAGGGTCTGTTCTTGGCTGGTGCGATGAACTGCTAGGGGATTTCAGTTGCCTCTCCTTCTCTCTCTCCCTAGATGCCGATCCCCCTACCCTGTGGGTGGCTAGTCCTATTTATAGGCAGAGGCCCTGGGCCTCTCCCCAAATATTGAGCGGGAAGGGCGCCAACAATTGGCCATTTTGAAGGGGAACATCTAGTACACTTATCCTGACTAAAGTCGGTCCTCGCCTGCCAAAGACTCTGTCAGTGACGCCGGCTTAGGCTCCACGATGACCTCCTTCGTGCCGTTCTGCTGGTCTTGGTCTTGTTGTACCGAAATGGTTGCCTTTGCCTGATGCCTTGGCCTGCGCTTGCCTCCTTTGCACCAAAGGGGAAATGAGGACACTGCGCGGGCTGGCGCCCGCCTAGCGCCCTCGATCATCATGGCTTGCGTCATGGGCACCTCGTGAGGTACCCCGCCTTGATCTCTCCGCCTCGCGAGCCACTCGACGAGGCTGCGTGCTCGAGGAAGCTTCCTGTCGTCCGCCCCGTGAGGCTTGGCCCCTCGCGAGGGTCTTGAGCTTGTGTTGATGAAGATGGGCCGTACTGGGCCACCCCTTGAGCCACGCCGCAGGCCGCAGGCAGGCAAGTCTGGGTACCCCCCGTTCCCAGAACACCGACAGTAGCCCCCGGGGCCAAGGCGCGCCTGGACTTGGCTTAGCAGAGAAGCGAAAGGGCAAGTGCGAAGCGCCGCGGGGCCCAACAGCCTGTGGCCTTGAGTGTCGCGTGGCGATTGGTTGGTCGTGGGCGTCTCCACTTCCCCATGATGCCTCGGCGACCGCATGACTTGACAAGTCCCTGCATGCAGAAACGGGTCATGATTACCTGCGATCGCGGAGGCCGATGATTGGCCTCCTCCGGCTATTAGTACGGAACGGCGCGAGCCCTTCCAGTCCATGTCTCCTTGATTCTACTTCTTCTCCATGGCTCCGTCGAAGAGGTTCTCGGCCGCGGAGAAGGGAAAGGCCCGCTAGGTGGAGCCTGACTCTCCTCCGGTCAAGCGCGGTCGAGGCCGTCCTCGCAAGCACCCTGTGGCTCCCGCGGAGGCTTCCCGCGGCCGTGGAGGCGATCTCCTGTGCGGCGATGGGCGCCAGGTCGTTTATGGGGGGCGCGCTACGACCATGCGACCTCCTAGGCCGCGCTTCCACTCGGCAGAGGTGCTGCCGGAGTTTGTCGTGTGGTCGGTGGAGCCGACCAGCACCTGGCTCCAGCTTCCCCGCTTCCTTTTAGGTGAACTTTTGGCGGCGCCCGGCGGCTCTCTCACAGCTCAGGCGGACGGTTCTTTGCAGCCGGGCCTCTGGCTTCGGCTGGAGGTCTCCGCCACCGGGCGTGGTTTCGACCCCGGTGGCAAACATTTGCGCTGCGTGGTCTAAGCCGGCGGTGCACCCTGCACTTCAAGTTCAACGGCGATGCCACCCTCTACGTGAGGGTGTTCGGGGAAGACGGTCGCCGCGTCGGGTGCTGCCCCGGGGACGATGATCGCGGCCGTGGGCCCAGCCCTGGCGACGATCGGGATGAAGATGGCAGCGTGCGCGTGGTCAGCGGCGCTCGGGGCTCGTCGAGCTTCGACGGCTCTCCTTCGGACAGCAGCTCCTCTAGCGGTGGTCGCGACCAGCCTCCGTACAGCCGCGCCCGCCTGGAGGGAGGTAGCGGGTCTGCCCGCCGTCGCGCCCCGGTGAAGCGCGAGAGGGAGTCCGCCTGAGCTCCGGAGGCGGCACAAGCCTTCACCGCGAGTTGGTGCAAAGCGAGTCGCGCCTATTTTGTCCTTCCCCCCTTCCTGCGCAAAAAGTCAGTAGTGTAGGGCCCCGCGGGGGCATGCTTGGGCCATTGCTGTTAATTGTCGTACTGAATCCGCTATTTCTGTATTACGCCTTTGTGCCACACGCCTGCTCGTAGAAATTACTTAGCTCGGGGGGACCTGTCGTGGTCTTCGCTCCCCGAGGTCGAGGCCTCGTCGAACGCTTCATGTCCTGCAAAGGTTAGTCAGGAGAGGTAGCTTCCGGCCTCAGTTGCGGAGGCGACCGACCCAGGCCCTACGTTCGCGTCACGGTGCCCGTGGGGCACGGACTGGGAGGGATGCTCCTGTAGTGGACCCGGCTTCGGAAGCCTCAGATGACAGGGGCAGAAAACGCTCGCGAGGGTGCCCGCGCCGCCCCCTCGCGAGACTCGCGCAAAAGGAATCGAGGCAGGGGAGCGAAAAAGGCAGAGAGTCACAAGCCAAAGACGGCAACAACTTCAATAAAACTTCAAATGGGAATGAACAAGCCAACTGCAGAAAGCAAATGAAAGAAGCCGCGTCCGGCACCTAATCTAGTCTTCGACGTCTTCTCACCAGCGCGGAGCTAAGTGCTGCCACTGGGCGTGGGCGGGAGCCCCCGAGGCCCGAGGGCGGCACTCCGGAGACTCCGGGGTGTGTACAGCCCCACTCATTATTACGTGAGAGTGTCACGGGCGGCGAGCTTCACAGGCATTTGCCTTCTTCACAGGCACCGAGCCTTTTCCCAATCGCGGCAGCTTCACAGGCATTCGCCTTCTTCACAGGCACCGGGCCTTTTCCGAAACACAACAACTTCACAGGCATTCTCCTTCTTCACAGGCACCGGGCCTTTTCCGAAACGCAACAACTTCACAGGCGTTCGCCTTCTTCACAGGCACCGGGCCTTTTCCGAAACGCAACAACTTCACAGGCATTCTCCTTCTTCACAGGCACCGGGCCTTTGCCGAAACGCAACAACTTCACAGGCACCGGGCCTTTTCTGAAACGCAACAACTTCACAGGCGTTCGCCTTCTTCACAGGCACCGGGCCTTTTCGGAAACGCAACAACTTCACAGGCATTCGCCTTCTTCATAGGCACCGGGCTTTTTCTCAATCGCGACAGCTTCACAGGCGTTCGCCTTCTTCACAGGCACCGGGCCTTTTCAGGGGTAAAACCTTCGGAGATGTTGGATGTTCCACGCTTTCCGGACGGGCACCCCCTCCTGAGTCTCCAAGCGCGTGGAGCCGGGCCTGGAAACATGAACAACCTTGAACGGGCCCTCCCACATGGGAGAGAGCTTATGCAATCCCTCCCTGGAAAGAACCCGTCTGAGCACGAGGTCCCATACCTCAAGAGTCCTGGGGCGAATGTTGCGGCAGTGGTATCGCGCAGTGCTTGTTGGTACCTTGCTGCTCGTAGCGCGGCTTCTCGACGATGCTCCTCCCCCAGCACGAGGTCCGTCCCCCGCATGGCGTCCTGCTGCGCCTCGTCGAACGCCAGGACCCGTGCGGAACGACGTCTGACCTCATGAGGGAGGACCGCTTCAACTCCATAAACCAGGAAGAACGGGGTCTCGCCAGTCGGCTTGGTCGCGGTCGCGCGGATGGACCATAGCACAGACTGAAGCTCATCGTGCCAGCCCCTACCGCAGGCTTCCAGCTTCTTCTTGAAGTTCCTGGTTTTGAGGCCCCTCGGGACCTCTGCGTTGGCCCGCTCGGCCTGACCGTTGCTCCGCGGGTGTGCTACTGAAGCGTAGCATACCTGTGTCCCAAGGTTAGCACAGTATGTTTTGAAGAAGTTACTGGTGAACTGCGAACCATTATCGGTGATGATGCGGTTCGGCACCCCGAACCGGCTCACGATGCCCTTGATGAACTTGACCACGGAACCTGCGGGGATGGTGCGGACGGCTTCCACTTCAGCCCACTTGGTGAACTTGTCCACGGCAACGTAGAGGTAGCGATAGCCCCCTGGTGCCCGAAGGAATGGGCCCAGGATATCCAGCCCCCAGACCGTGAATGGCCACGAGAGGGGTATAGTTTGCGTGCCTCCCTTGGTGATGGATCTGCTTGGCATGGAATTGGCAGTCCTCGCAAGCTTTCACCAGTTCCACGGCATCATTGAGCGTCGTGGGCCAATAGAACCCGCTGCGAAACACCTTGCCAACGAGGGTCCGTGATGACGAATGATGCCCACAGTCTCCACCGTGTATGTCTGCCAGCAGCTCCCTCCCTTGCTCCCTGGAAATGCAACGTAGGGACACATCATTCGGTCGTTTTCGGTAGAGCTCTCCATCCCTAATGCAGTACGCCATGGCCTGCCACGCCACACGCTCCGCTTCCTCCTCCTTTTCCGGCAAGGTCCCTTGCGTCAGGTAACTCCTGAGCTCTGTGATCCAGCACCCCTCCTGAGGCTCCAGCGCCAGGAGCAGACGTGCTCCTGAGGCTGGGTCGTAGACCGGGGCTCCCGAGGCAGGTGGCTGGGGGAGCTCTTCCCGAGGCTGCTCCGTGCTTGACAGTGATGGCGTCGCCGAGGGCTTGAGGAGCCGCTCCTCGAAGACGCCAGGTTCCTGAGGCAGTCGCCTGGATGCCCGCTTGGCGATGTCATCAGCCTCTTGATTGGTGCCGCGAGGCACATGCTGCAACTCTAGTCCCCAGAACTGCTTCTGCATCCCGCGGACCTCCGTGAGGTAGGCTTCCATGTGCTCATCCCTCGGCTCGTATACTTTGTTGGAGAAGTTGACGAGGAGTTATGAATCACCCTTTGATGGTAAGGCGCTTCACCCCAGGGCGACTGCGGCTTTCAGGCCTGCTATAAGGCCTTCGTCTTCTGCTATGTTGTTGGAGACCTTTTCTCTGTGCTGGAAACAGAGTTGCACGGCGTAGTAGAGCTTGTCTTGGGTGGGAGATATAAGCACTGCGCCAGCCCCCGCGCCGTGTCGGGAGAACGCTCCGTCGAAGTACATGACCCAACCATCCGGTGCCTCGCTTCCCGGGGAGAGGGATCGATCCTCATCAGCCTTGAGGCCCGGCGCCTCCGCCCATTCCGCCATGAAGTCCGCTAGCGCGGCCCCTTTGAGGACTCTGGTTGTGCTGAATTCTAGCTGAAACACTTGCAGCTCGATGTTCCACTCAGCGACCCTTCCAGCTGAGTTGGGGCTCCTGAGCACCCTTTCCAAGGGGTACGCTGAGACGACCTTGATGGGATGTCCCTGAAAATAGTGCCGCAGCTTGCGCGAGGCTACCAATAGCGCGAGGAGTTTCTGGGGCATGGGGTACCGCGCCCTCGCGTCCCGCAACACTGTGCAGACGAAGTACACATGGTGTTCGACGAGGTTGGGAGTGCTGGTGCTGCTAGCGTCCTCAGCGGCTGGTCGCCTGGGGGTGGGGCCTCTTCTGTTCCGAGTGCGCTTCCTTGCGGCGGCTGATCCTTCTCGGCTGTGGTAGTGGTCTCTATGAGGCCCCCTTGATCCTGCTTCGCATCGACCAGGGCAGCTGCCGCGGCTTTGGTCCAACACTCCTCCCTAACCGCCACCAGGCTACTTGTTGGCAGAGTAGGGGTGGCTGCAAGGTAGAGCAACAGGGGGCTCTTGAGGGCGCTGGAGCCACCATTAGAGGAGGGCTGGTTAAGTACCTTTTGAGATCTGGAACGCCTTTGTCGGCATCTTGATCCATTCAAAGGGGCCCTTTTTCTTCATCAGCTTGAAGAAGGCAGCGCGTTCCCCCAACTTGGAGATGAAGGCGTCCTAAGCAGTCACGCGCCTTGATGAACTTCTGCATATCTCTGAGGGTCTTCGGCGGGCTCATGTCCTCGACTGCTTTGACTTTTCTGGGTTGGCCTCGATGCTCCGGTGGGACACGAGGAAGCCCAGGAGCTTGCCCGAGGGGACTCCAAACACACACTTCTCCGGGTTGAGCGCATGTCCACTTTGTTGAGGCTCGCGAAGGTTTCCTCCAAGTCTTGTATCAGGGTTTTTGCCTCCCGAGACTTCACCATAATGTCATCAACGTAAGCCTCAGCATTCCTCCCGAGCTTCCGGCCCAAGGCGATGTGCATCAGTCGCTGAAAGGTCGCACCTGCGTTGCGCAGCCCAAACGGCATGCATGTGTAGCAGTATACTCCACACGGGGTCAGGAAAGCCGTTTTCTCCACGTCTTCTATCGCCATCTTGATCTGGTGATAGCCAGAGAAGGCATCCAGGAAACATAACAGGTCACACTCGGTGGTGGAGTTAACGATCTGATCGATACGAGGGAGCGGGAATGGATCCTACGGGCAGGCTTTGTTGAGGTTGGTGAAGTCGACACACATGCGTTCCTTCCCCCCTTTCTTTGGCACGACAACCGGGTTAGCCAACCAATCTGGGTATCAGACCTCATGAATGACCCCTGCCGCCTCTAGCTTGCGGGTCTCTTGGATGATGAAAGCCTGCTTCTCAGTGGACTGCCGTCTTGCTTTCGCTTCACGGGCGCGCGTTGGGGCTGCGTTGAGGTGGTGCTCAATTACACCCCTTGGAACCCCTGCCAGCTGATCAGGTTCCCATGCGAACACCTTCTTGTTCGCGCGTAGGAACTTGATTAGGGCCTCCTCCTGCTCGGGCTCGAGGTTGGTGCCTATGGTGAAGGTGGCATTAGTGGATCCGTCCTTGTCGACCAGTATCTGCTTGGTTTCTGCCTTGTCTTGGGTGAATAGCTGCTTCTTCTTGGCCGGTGCAGCCCCCTTGGGCTCAGGGGCATCTGAGTCGGCGGGCTGCGCCGCCGCCGCGGTCTTGAAGACGAGCTTGAGCACTTGCAACGCATCCCCGGTGTCTCTGGATACGGTGAGGATGCCGCTGCTCCCGGGTATCTTCATGAGGTTGTACGCTGGGTGAGTCGCGGCCATGAATCGGGCTAGTGCTGGGTAGCCGAGGATGGCGTTGTATGGGAGGCCGATGGGGGCGATGTCGAAGTCGATTAGCTCCGTGCAGAAGTTGTCGTAGGTGCCGAAGGTCACCGGAAGACGGATCAGCCCCAGGGAGCCGACGGAAGAAAGGCCTGCTGGGCTGAAGCCGCTCCGGCGGTACATGGAGGAGGTTGAAGGCTTCAACCGAGAGCATGTTGAGGCCTGCGCCGCCGTCGATGAGAGTCCTGGTGACGGCCACCTGGCAGATGGTGGGGGTGCACAGCATTCAGAGCGCACCCGAGCAGGCTGAGTTGGAGGGATGATCATCCGAGCTGAAAGCCAGATCAGCCTTGGGCGCCGACCGACCCGGAGGAGCCCCATGCTGCGCGGAAGCAGCGCCGATCTGGCGGACGAATGGCTTGATGTGGTGGCCTGAAGGTGGCGCCTGCGAGCCGCCCAGGAGAGCTGCGAAGACCGGGGGCGCCGGTGCAGCGTGCTGAGCGAGGAAGAGGCTGCGCAGCTCCCCCTAAGAGGCCACAGAAGCCGCTGGCAGGTGGAGCAGCCACATGTGCGGGGCGCCGGTGAGGGCCATGGGAAACCAGTTAGCCATGACCCTGTCATCGCCCCTGGCTTCGAGGACAGCCCCTCAGACGCCAGAGGAAGGCGGTGGATCGGCCGTGCCGTTGTAGCGTGGTGGCATCTCCGGCTTGAACTTGTTCGGCCACCGCACCTGCCGCAAGGCTGGGGCCAAGGCTCGGAGCCCCCTGGCCCCTGCGTTGGCGCTGGCGACCGGAGCGGGCGGCGTGATGCTCATCATAGGGTGAATCGCGATGTTGGCGGAGAGAGGGTCGGTGGAAGGGAAAGCTCCGACGCACCCCTACCTGGCGCGCCAAATGTCGGATTTCGGGTTCCGGCAGACCCTCTAGGTTCAAACTCTGGGGTGCGCGCGGAGATCACACTCCCTGCCTACCCAGGTCTCGTTGCCTCGCAAGGATCTAACTACACGTAGAACAACACAGAGGACACGAGGTTTATACTGGTTCAGGCCACCATTGTGGTGTAATACCCTACTCCAGTGTGTGGTGTGGTGGATTGCCTCTTGGGCTGATGATGAACAATACAAGGGAAGAATAGCCTCGCGAGGGTCTGTTCTTGGCTGGTGCGATGAACTGCTAGGGGAGTTCAGTCGCCTCTCTTTCTCTCTATCTAGATGCCGATCCCCCTACCCTGTGGGTGGCTAGTCCTATTTATAGGCAGAGGCCTTGGGCCTCTCCCCAAATATTGAGCGGGAAGGGCGCCAACAATTGGCCATTTTGAAGGGGAACATCTAGTACACTTATCCTGACTAAAGTCGGTCCTCGCCTGCCAAAGACTCTGACGGTGACGCCGGCTTGGGCTCCACGATGACCTCCTTCCTGCCGTCCTGCTGGTCTTGGTCTTGTTGCACCAAAATGGTTGCCTTTGCCTGATGCCTTGGCCTGCACTTGCCTCCTTTGCACCAAAGGTGAAATGAGGACACTGCGCGGGCTGGCGCCCGCCTGGCGCCCTCGGTCGTCATGGCTTGCGTCATGGGCACCTCATGAGGTACCCCGCCTTGATCTCTCCGCCTCCTCGTGAGCCAGCCTGACGAGGCCGTGCCTGAGGAAGCTTCACAGCCGTCCGCCCATGAGGCTTGGCCCCTCGCGAGGGTCTTGAGCTTGTGTTGATGAAGATGGGTCGTACTGGGCCACCCCTTGAGCCACGCCGCAGGCCGCAAGAAGGCAAGTCTGGGTACCCCCGTTCCCAGAACGCCGACACCACTTGAGTTGTTCTTGTTGAAGTTGGGCCTTGAGTTCTTCTTTCTCAAAAATTGTCGTGAAGTGAGAGCCATGTTGGTCGCGTCCTGGGAACGGGGGTGCCCAGACTTGCCTGCCCGCGGCCCGTGGCGTGGCTCCATTTACAGCCCGGTACGGGCCAACTTCAGCAGCAACAACTGAAGACCCTTGCAAGGGGCCAAGCCTCGCAAGGTAGATGACATCAAAACCTCCCTGGGGCAGCCTCACTAGGCTGGCTCCCGAGGAGCGGAGATATCAATGCAAGGTGCACCTCGCGAGGTTCACATGACGTGAGCCATGACGACCAAGGCCAGGCGGGCGCCAACGGGCACAGTGTACCCGTTTCCTCTTTGGTGCTAAGGAGGCAAGCGCAGGCGAGGAGTCCCGAGGAATCAAGCCAAGGTTTCCATTCCGGTGCAACGAGACCAAGATCGCCAGGACAGCAGGACGAAGGTCATCGCAGAGCCCACTGCAACGTCACCACCAGAGCCTTTGGCAGGCGAAGACTACTTTTGTCAGGATAGCTTGTACTAGTTGTCTCCCTTCAAATTTGGCCGTTGTGTGATCCCTTCCCACCTACATTTGGGAAGAGGACTGTCGGTGTCAAAACCGGCGGATCTCGGGTAGGGGGTCTCGAACTGTGCGTCTAAGGCGGATGGTAACAGGAGGCGGGGGACGCAATGTTTACCCAGGTTCGGGCCCTCTCGATGGAGGTAATACCCTACTTCCTGCTTGATTGATCTTGATGATATGAGTATTACGAGAGTTGATCTACCACGAGATCGTAGAGGCTAAACCCTAGAAGCTAGCCTATGATCATGATTGTTGTCGTCCTACGGACTAAACCCTCCGGTTTATATAGACACCGGAGGGGGCTAGGGTTACACAGAGTCGGTTACAAGGGAGTAGATCTACATATCCGAATTGCCAAGCTTGCCTTCCACGCAAAGGAGAGTCCCACCAGGACACGGGACGAAGTCTTCAATCTTGTATTTTCATAGTCCAACAGTCCGGCCAAAGTATATAGTCCGGCTGTCCGAGGACCCCCTAATCCAGGACTCCCTCAAGGACCAAGGCCACTATAAATAGGACTTAGCCACCACCATAGCCAGGCATCTGGAACCGGAGCCATTCCACCCTCACCAGCTCATCGAGCTCAAGAACACCTCACCTCCTGAGGCTGTTCCACCATTGTACTAGTTCATCCTCAGCCCCTCGAGGCAATCCACCACAAAGTTGGAGTAGGGTATTACACCGCAAGGTGGCCCGAACCAGGATAAATATCTCTGTCTCTCATTCTTTAGGTTGTCGAGCTAGGTCATGGGATACTCGAGCGGGCAGACTGCGTAGAGAGTGTTCTTCGTGCGCACCCCAGAGTTCAAACCTCTCAATGGTCTGCGGAACCCTGAATCCGACATTTGGCGCGCCGGGTAGGGGTGCGCCGAAGCCTCTTTTCCGTCGGTCGCCGCACCGCCGCTCCACTGCTTCCATGGCTGATACTCGTCGAGCCTGTGCTGAGCGCCGAGCCGTCCTCGCCGCTCGCGTCGCCCAGACGGCGCCTGTCGGCGGGCCTCCCCGTCGTTCTCTGTCACCCGCCGCCAACGCCGTCACCGGCCCGACAGGGAACGGGTAGCAAGCTTCGTCGCTACACCCCTCTGTGCGGAGGGACGGACGCACCGCCACCACGTCGCTGACTCCAGCCGGTTCGTCGTCCCACGCTCGTCACGGGCCCATAGACGCATAGGCTGCGCTGCTCATGGTGCACGAGCTCGTGCGCTACCGCCCCGTCGACGACCTCTACGAGGACTGGCTGGACTGCATCGCCGAGCTCGTCAGCACCGCTGGGGACTTGATACGTCCATTTTGCATCATGCTTTTATATAGATATTTATTGCATTATGGGCTGTTATTACACATTATGTCACAATACTTATGCCTATTCTCTCTTATTTTACAAGGTTTACATAAAGAGGGAGAATGCCGGCAGCTGGAATTCTGGGCCGGAAAAGGAGCAAATATTATAGACCTATTCTACACAACTTCAAAAGTCCTGAAACTCCACGGAAGTTGTTTTTGGAAATAATAAAAAATACTAAGCGAAGAAAATACCAGAAGGGGCCCACACCCTGGCCACGAGGGTGGGGGCACGCCCTACCCCCCTGGGCGCGCCCCCTGCCTCATGGGCCCCCTGGTGGCCCTCCGGTGCCCATCTTCTGCTATATGAAGTCTTTCATCCGAAGAAAAATCATAAGGAAGCTTTCGGGACGAGACTCCACCGCCACGAGGCGGAACCTTGGCGGAACCAATCTAGGGCTCCGGCAGAGCTGTTCTGCCAGGGACACTTCCCTCCAGGGAGGGGAAATCATCATCATCATCACCAACGCTCCTCTCATCGGGAGGTTGTCCATCTTCATCAATATCTTCACCAGCACCATCTCCTCTCAAACCCTAGTTCATCTCTTGTATCCAATTCTTGTCTCTAAGTCTGGGATTGGTACCTGTAGGTTGCTAGTAGTGTTGGTTACTCCTTGTAGTTGATGCTAGTTGGTTTATTTGGTGGAAGATCATATGTTCAGATCCTTTATGCATATTAATACCCCTCTGATTATGAACATGAATATGCTTTGTGAGTAGTTATGTTTGTTCACGAGGACATGGGAGAAGTCTTGCTATTAGTAGTCATGTGAATTTGGTATTAGATTCGATATTTTGATGAGATGTATGTCGTCTCTCCTCTAGTGGTGTTATGTGAATGTCGACTACATGACACTTCACCATTACTTGGGCCTAGAGGAAGGCATTGGGAAGTAATAAGTAGATGATGGGTTGCTAGAGTGACAGAAGCTTAAACCCTAGTTTATGCGTTGCTTCGTAAGGGGCTGATTTGGATCCATATGTTTCATGCTATGGTTAGGTTTACCTTAATACTTCTTTTGTAGTTGTGAATGCTTGCAATAGGAGTTAATCATAAGTGGGATGCTTGTTCAAGTAAGGATAGCACCCAAGCACCGGTCCACCCACATATCAAATTACCAAAGTACCAAATGCGAATCATATGAACGTGATGAAAACTAGCTTGACGATAATTCCCATGTGTCCTCGGGAGCGCTTTTCTCTATATAAGAAATTGTCCAGGCTTGTCCTTTGCTACTAAAAGGATTGGGCCACCTTGCTGCACTTTATTTACTTTTGTTACTTGTTACCCGTTACAAATTATATCTTATCACAAAACTATTTGTTACCTATAATTTCAGTGCTTGCAGAGAATACCTTGCAGAAAACCGCATATCATTTCCTTCTGCTCCTCGTTGGGTTCGACACTCTTACTTATCGAAAGGACTACGATAGATCCCCTATACTTGTGTGCCATCAAGACTCTTTTCAGGCGCCGTTGCCGGGGAGTGAAGCGCCTTTGGTAGGTGGAATTTGGTAAGGAAAAATTTATATAGTGTGCTGAAATTTACTATCACTTGTTACTATGGAAAGTAATCCTCACGAGGGGCTTGTTGGGTATCTTCACCCCGACCAAAGAGAGCAAAGAGTTGCTCCTCAACCCATCGATCCCATCAAGATGAAAATGTCTACTTTGAAATTCCTTCGGGTATGATAGAAAAACTTCTAGCTAATCCTTTTGCAGGAGACGGAACATTACATCCTGATGAGCACCTAATCTATGTGGATGAAGTTTGTGGATTATTTAAGCTTGCAGGTATGCCTGATGATGTTATCAAGAAGAAGGACTTCCCTTTATATTTGAAGGGAGATGCATTGACATGGTATAGGCTATGTGATGATATGGGATCATGGAACTATAAACGATTGAAATTGGAATTTCATCAGAAGTTTTATCCTATGCATCTTGTTCGTCGTGATCGTAATTATATATATAATTTTTGGCTTCGCGAAGGAGAAAGCATCGCTCAAGCTTGGGGGAGGCTTAAGTCAATGTTATATTCATGCCCCAATCATGAGCTCTCAAGAGAAATTATTATTCAAAAAAATTATGATCGGCTTTCTGACAACAATCGCACCATGCTCGATACTTCTTGTACTGGTTCCTTTATGATGAAGACTATTGAATACAAATGGGATTTATTGGAATGAATTAAACGCAACTCTGAAGATTGGGACCTCGACGAAGGTAAAGTGTCATGTATAACACCTAAATTTTATTGTGTTAAATCTTTTATGGATACCGATGTTTTCCGTAAATTTAGCACTAAATATGGACTTGACTCTGAGATAGTAGCTTCTTTTTGTGAATATTTTACTGCTCATGTTGATCTCCCTAAGGAGAAGTGGTTTAAATATCATCCTCCCATAGAAGTAAAAGTAGTTGAACCTATTAAAGTTGGAGAAAAGACTATCACTTATAATGATCCTATTGTTCCTACTGCTTATGTTGAGAAACCACCTTTCCCTGTTAGAATAAAGGATCATGCTAAAGCTTAAACTGTGGTTCGTAAAAGAAATATTAGAACTTATACACCTCCTGAGCAAGTTAAAGTCAAACCTAATATTGCTATTGTTAAAGATCTCTTGGCTGATAATATTGATGGGCATGTAATTTATTTCTGTAATGAGACTGCTATAATTGCTAAACCTAGTGCTAAAGATAAACATAGACCTGTGGTAGGCATGCCTGTTATTTCTGTTAAAATAGGAGATCATTGTTATCATGGCTTATGTGACATGGGTGCTAGTGCTAGTGCCATACCTATTGACTTATACAAAGAAATTATGCATGATATTGCACCTACTGAGTTAGAAGAAATTGATGTCACAATTAAGCTTGCCAATAGAGATACTATTTCACCAATTGGGATTGTTAGAGATGTTGAAGTCTTGTGTGGGAAAATTAAATATCATGCTGATTTTCTTGTTCTTGGTTCCCCACAAGATAGCTTTTGTCCCATTATATTTGGTAGGCCCTTCTTAAACACTGTTAATGCTAAGATAGACTGCGAAAAGGATGTTGTTACTATTGGTTTAGGTGATATGTCTCATGAGTTTAACTTTTCTAAATTTCGTAGACAACACCGTGAAGAGGAATTGCCTAGTAAGGATGATATTATAGGGCTTGATTCTATTGCTGGGCCTCCTAATGATCCTTTAGAACAATATTTGCTAGACCATGAAAATGATATGTTTATGAATGAAAGAAGGGAAATAGATGAAGTGTTCTTTAAACAGGGACCTATTCTGAAACACAACTTGTCTGTTGAAATCTTAGGGGATCCTCCTCCACCCAAGGGTGATCCCGTGTTTGAGCTAAAACCATTGCCTGATACTCTTAAGTATGCCTATCTTGATGAAAAGAAGATATATCATGTTATTTTAGTGCTAACCTTTCAGAGAAGGAGGAAGAAAAATTATTGAAAACTCTGAAGAAGCACCGTGCTGCTATTCGATATACTCTTGATGATCTTAAGGGCATTATTCCCACTCTATGCCAACACAAAATAAATTTGGAGAAAGATGCCAAACCAGTTATTGATCATCAACGACGGCTGAATCCTAAGATGAAAGAAGTGGTAAGCAAGGAAATACTAAAGCTCCTTGAGGCAGGTATAATTTATCCCGTTGCTGATAGTCAGTGGGTAAGTCATGTCCATTGTGTCCCTAAGAAGGGAGGTATTACTGTCGCTCCTAATGATAAAGATGAATTGATTCCGCAAAGAATTATTACAGGTTATAGGATGGTAATTGATTTTCACAAATTAAATAAAGCTACTAAAAAAGATCATTACCCCTTACCTTTTATTGATCTAATGCTAGAAAGACTATCCAAACATACACATTTTTGCTTTCTAGATGGTTATACTGGTTTCTCTCAAATACCCGTGTCAGCTGATGATCAAGCTAAGACCACTTTTACTTGCCCTTTTGGTACTTTTGCTTATAGACGTATGCCTTTTGGTTTATGTAATGCACCTGCTACCTTTTAAAAATGCATGATGGCTATATTCTCCGATTTTTGTGAAAAGATTTGTGAGGTTTTCATGGACGATTTCTCCGTTTATGGATCCTCTTTTGATGATTGCTTGAGTAACCCTGATCGATTTTTGCAGAGATGTGAAGAAACTAACCTTGTCTTGAATTGGGAGAAGTGCCACTTTATGGTTAATGAAGGTATTGTCTTGGGGCATAAAATTTCTGAGAGAGGTATTGAAGTGGATAAGGCTAAAGTTGATGCTATTGAAAAGATGCCATGTCCTAAGGACATCAAAGGTATAAGAAGTTTCCTTGGTCATGCCGGGTTTTATAGGAGGTTCGTTAAGGACTTATCAAAAATTTCTCGGCCTCTGACTAATTTATTAGAAAAAGATATACCATTTGTCTTTGATGATGATTGTGTAGAAGCATTTGAAATACTTAAGAAAGTATTGATTTCTGCACCTATCGTTCAGCCACCTGATTGGAATTTACCCTTTGAAATTATGTGTGACGCTAGTGATTATGATGTAGGTGCTGTTCTAGGACAAAGAGTTGATAAGAAATTAAATATTATTCAATATGCTAGTAAAACTCTAGACAATGCCCAGAGAAATTATGCCACTACTGAAAAGGAATTCTTAGCAGTTGTATTTGATTGTGATAAGTTTAGACCTTATATTGTTGATTCTAAAGTAACTATTCACACTGATCATGCTGCTATTAAATATCTTATGGAAAAGAAATATGCTAAACCTAGACTTATTAGATGGGTTCTCTTGCTACAAGAATTTGATTTGCATATTATTGATAGAAAGGGAGCTGAGAACCCCGTTCCAGACAACTTGTCTAGGTTAGAGAAAGTTCTTGATGACCCACTACCTATTGATGATATCTTTCCTGATGAACAATTAAATGTCATAAATGCTTCTCGTACTGCTCCATGGTATGCTGATTATGTTAATTACATTGTTGCTAAATTTATACCACCTAGTTTCACATACCAGCAAAAGAAAAAGTTTTTCTATGATTTAAGACATTACCTCTGGGATGACCCACGTCTTTATAAAGAAGGAGTAGATGGTGTCATTAGACGTTGTGTACCTGAGCATGAACTGGAACAGATCCTACGCAAGTGTCACTCCGAAGCTTATGGAGGACACCACGCTGGAGACAGAACTGCACATAAGGTATTGCAATCCGGTTTTTATTGGCCTACTCTCTTCAAGGATGCCCGTAAGTTTGTCTTATCTTGTGATGAATGTCAAAGAATTGGTAATATTAGTAGACGTCAAGAAATGCCTATGAATTATTCACTTGTTATTGAACCATTTGATGTTTGGGGCTTTGATTATATGGGACCGTTTCACGCCTCTAATGGATATACACATATTTCAGTTCTTTGTTGATTACGTTACTAAGTGGGTAGAAGCTATTCCAACTAGTAGTGCTGATCATAACACATCTATTAAAATGCTTAAAGAAGTTATTTTTCTGAGGTTTGGAGTCCCTAGGTATTTAATGGCTGATGGTGGTTCACATTTTATTCATGGTGCCTTTCGTAAAATGCTTGCTAATTATGATGTTAATCATAGAATTGCATCCCCTTATCACCCATAGTCTAGTGGTCAAGTAGAATTGAGTAACAGAGAACTCAAATTAATTTTGCAAAAGACCGTCAATAGATCTAGAAAGAATTGGTCCAAGAAAATTGATGATGCATTATGGGCCTATAGAACTGCATATAAAAATCCTATAGGAATGTCTCCGTATAAAATGGTTTATGGAAAAGCATGTCACTTACCTCTCGAACTAGAACATAAGGCATATTGGGCTATTAAAGATCTCAACTGTGATTTCAAACTTGCTGGTGAGAAGAGGCTATTTGACATTAGCTCACTTGATGAATGGAGAACCCAAGCCTATGAGAATGCCAAATTGTTTAAATAAAAAGTTAAAAGATGGCATGACAAAAGAATACAAAAGCATGAGTTTAATGTAGGTGATTATGTATTGATATACAACTCTCGTTTAAGATTTTTTTGCAGGAAAACTTCTCTCTAAATGGGAAGGTCCTTACGTTATCGAGGAGGTCTATTGTTCCGGCACCATAAAAATCAACAACTTCGAAGGCACAAATACGAAGGTTGTGAACGGTCAAAGAATCAAACATTATATCTCAGGTAATCCTATAAATGTTGAAACCAACGTTATTGAAACCGTAACCCCGGAGGAATACATAAGGGACACTTTCGAGAACGTTTCGGACTCCAAAAAGGAGTAGGTATGTGGTACGGTAAGTAAACCGACTCCAAAACAGTTCTAATGGCAATTTTTCTCCGTTTTGGAATATTTAGAAAAATAGAAAAATAAGAAGCAGTCCAGGAAGGACACGAGGCCTCGACGAGGGTGGAGGGCGCGCCCTACCCCCTGGGCGCGCCCCCCTACCTTGTGGGAACCTCGTGCGCTCTCCGAACTCCGATTTCTTGCACGTTACATATTTTGGTCGGTAAAAATTCATTATATATTCACCCGAAGGTTTTGACCACCGTATAACGCAATTGTCCTATGTTCTTGTTTTGAGCTGATTTTCTGACAGATCTAGATCATCATGACGTCTCCAAGTGCCCCCGAGGACAAGTTCTTCGATAAGGTCATCGACCCCTACCTCGCTGAGGTGCTGCAACACCCTCAAACCATTGAGATGCATGCGGGGGTGCTGCACATCCGCGATGTTGAGTGACCAAGGAGGACCGGAAGCGTGGAGACAAGGCTCGAGGCAATGGAGCAACAAGTTTTCAAGTGTCGGGAGATGGTGGAGCATGGACTTGACTCCAATCACATAATGATCACGGAGTTCACTAACAACCACAAGCTGGATGCCAAGGACATTGGGGAGGCCATCTTCAAGCTCCACGAGAAAATCGAGCACCTCCAAGCCCAAAGCTATGACATGCAAAACCAAAACTGTGAGTATGAATATAGATTCAAGAGGATGAGTCTGGCTGCAGATTTAAGGATCCCGGAGCCTCGATCATCCTTCTATGATGGTGAGCCTGTGCCTTGGAAGATGAACGACAAGCCTACATCATCAACAACCCCTACACCAGCAAAGGAGATATAATCATATGGGTATGGGCACTCCCCTTGGCAACTGCCAAGCTTGGGGGAGGTGCCCCGGTGTCGTATCACCATCACATCTCTATCTTTACCGTTTTTTTTAGTTTGATCCTTTTTAGTACTATCTTGATCTAGTAGAATAAAAGTTTAAGTATGATCTAATTTTGAGTTTTGCTTTATGATCCCTCTATGTAATCGAGTCTATGAGCTATATATAATAAAGATTAGTGTTGAGTCAAGGGCTTGATTATTTTGCTATGATCTTTAGGGAATAAAATAAAAGAGAAAGGAATAAAAAAACAAAGAGATCATATTGATCTTATGGAGAGTAATGACTTCACATATAGAGAGTATGATGATTAAAAGTTGTTGAGAGTTGACAAACATAGTTTTGGTCATCGCTGCAATTAATTGGAAGTAATAAAGAAAGAGAGGTTTCACATATAAATATACTATCTTGGACATCTTTTATGATTGTGAGCACTCATTAAAATATGGCATGCTAAAGAGTTGATGTTGGACAAGGAACACAACGTAATGGGTTATGTTTTCTTATATTTGAGATAAAGTATATTGTCATGGATCATCCAACATGTTGAGCTTGCCTTTTCCCCTCATGCTAGCCAAATTCTTTGCACTAAGTAGAGATACTACTTGTGCTTCCAAATACCCTTAAACCCAGTTTTGCCATGTGAGTCCACCATATCTACCTATGGATTGAGTAAGATCCTTCAAGTAAGTTGTCATCGGTGCAAGCAATAAAAAATTGCTCTCTAAATATGTATGATTGATTAGTGTGGAGGAAATAAGCTTTATACGATCTTGTGATGTGGAAGAAATAAAAGAGACGGACTGCATAATAAAGGTCCATATCACAAGTGGCAATATAAAGTGACGTTCTTTCGCATTAAGATTTTGTGCATCCAACCCTGAAAGCGCATGGCAATCTCAGCTTCCCTCTGCGAAGGGCCTATCTTTTACTTTTATCTTCTACCTTATGCAAGAGTCATGGTGATATTCACCTTTCCTTTTTACATTTTATCCTTTGGCAAGCACAATGTGTTGGAAAGATCCTGATATATATATCCAATTGGATGTAAGTTAGCATGAACTATTACTGTTGACATTACCCTTGAGGTAAAAGGTTGGGAGGCGAAACAATAAGCCCCTATCTTTCTCTTTGTCTGGTTAAAACTCCGTAACCACAAGTATGGCGTGACTGTTAGCAATTGTGAAAGACTAAATGATAGTTGAGTATGTGGGCTTGCTGAAAAGCTCTGACATAGACTCTTTCTGATGTTATGATAAATTGCAATTGCTTCAATGACTGAGATTATAGTTTGTTGGTTCTCAATAAAGTTTTTGATTCATACTTGATATTATGAATAGATTATTACTCGAGCATAAGAAATCATATGACAATATCCATATATGTTGCTATTATAAGAATGATCATGATACCCTCATGTCCGTATTTTATTTTATCGACACCTCTACCTCTAAACATGTGGACATATTTATCGTTATCGGCTTCCGCTTGAGGACAAGCGAGTCTAAGCTTGGGGGAGTTGATACGTCCATTTTGCATCATGCTTTTATATAGATATTTATTGCATTATGGGCTGTTATTACACATTATGTCACAACATTATGCCTATTCTCTCTTATTTTACAAGGTTTACATAAAGAGGGAGAATGCCGATACCTGGAATTCAGGCTGGAAAAGGAGCAAAAATAAGACAAATATTAAGCACAACACCAAAAATCCTGAAACTCCACGGAAGTTGTTTTTGGAAATAATAAAAAATACTAAGCAAAGAAAATACCAGAAGGGGCCCACACCCTGGCCACGAGGGTGGGGGCGCGCCCTACTCCCATGGGCACGCCCCCTGCCTCTTGGCCCCCCTAGTGGCCCTCCGGTGCCCATCTTCTGCTATATGAAGTCTTTCGTCCGAAGAAAAATCATAAGCAAGCTTTCGGGATGAGACTCCGCCGCCACGAGGCAGAACCTTGGCGGAACCAATCTAGGGCTCCGGCAGAGCTATTCTGCCGGGGACACTTCCCTCCAGGAGGGGGAAATCATCGCCATCGTCATCACCAACGCTCCTCTCATCGGGAGGGGGTCCATCTTCATCAACATCTTCACCAGCACCATCTCCTCTCAAACCCTAGTTCATCTCTTGTATCCAATTCGTGTCTCTATGTCTGGGATTGGTACCTGTAGGTTGCTAGTAGTGTTGATTACTCCTTGTAGTTGATGCTAGTTGGTTTATTTGGTGGAAGATCATATGTTCAGATCCATTATGCATATTAATAACCCTCTGATTATGAACATGAATATGCTTTGTGAGTAGTTATATACATTCACGAGGACATGGGAGAAGTCTTGCTATTAGTAGTCATGTGAATTTGGTATTCGTTTGATATTTTGATGAGATGTATGTTGTCTCTCCTCTAGTGATGTTATGTGAACGTCGACTAGATGACACTTCACCATTACTTGGGCCTAGAGGAAGGCATTGGGAAGTAATAAGTAGATGATGGGTTGCTAGAGTGATGTAAGCTTAAACCCTAGTTTATGCGTTGCTTCGTAAAGGGGCTGATTTGGATCCATATGTTTCATGCTATGGTTAGGTTTACCTTAATACTTCTTTTGTAGTTGCGGATGCTTGCAATAGGAGTTAATCATAAGTGGGATGCTTGTTTAAGTAAGGACAGCACCCAAGCACCGGTCCACCCACATATCAAATTACCAAAGTACCAAATGCGAATCATATGAACGTGATGAAAACTAGCTTGACGATAATTCCCATGTGTCCTCGGGAGCGCTTTTCTCTATATAAGAAATTGTCCAGGCTTGTCCTTTGCTACTAAAAGGATTGGGCCACCTTGCTGCACTTTATTTACTTTTGTTACTTGTTACCCGTTAAAAATTATATCTTATCACAAAACTATCTGTTACCTATAATTTCAGTGCTTGCAGAGAATACCTTGCTGAAAACCGCTTATCATTTCCTTATGCTCCTCGTTGGGTTCGACACTCTTACTTATCGAAAGGACTACGATAGATCCCCTATACTTGTGGGTCATCAGGGCTCTCCTGCACCGTCCTTCTCGCTACCTCGCCTGCCTCCCGCAGCGGGCGACGTAGCCCATGGAGCACCTCCGCCACCCCCCCCATCAAGATGTCATCCTCGGACTGAGACGCGCGGCCCCGTGGCATGACCCGCCGCGCAAGGCGCCCGCGCGTGAAGAAGAGAGCTGCCAGGAGGTCCAGCGGCCGCAAGAGGATGCTCCCGCACTCCCTGCACCGCCACGTCAAGACCGCGCGCCGCCTGCGGCAGAGGCGCCTGGGTACCAAGACCAGGCTCACCCCCAGGGTGAGCTCCAGTGACCACTGCGGGCTGCCGCGCCTTCACCCCTGAGCTACGCAGCATTGTCTGGCCGGGCAAGTTCAAGCCCGACCTACCTCCACATGATGACGGCACCCCCGACCCTGCGGAGTTGCTGCAACTCTATGAGCTGAGCATCGAGGCGGCTAGCGGCGACGAGAAAGTCATGGAGAACTAGTTTCCCATGGCCCTCAAGGGCAGCGCACGCTCGTGGCTCCTAAACCTACCCGCGGGATCGATCTCCTCCTAGGGCGAGATGCGCGGGCGTTTCGTCGCCAAGTCCTAGCGTATGCGCGACCGCCCGCCGGCCGCAGGTGACCTGCGGCGCATCAAGCAGCAGCCAGGCGAAACCCTGCAGAAGTACATCCAGTGCTTCAACAACGTTCCTCAAGATTCCCAAGGTGACGGACGAGGCTATCATCTCAGCATTTTCTGATGGTGTCCGTGATGTCAAGATGAAGGAGGAGATCGCTATCCACGAGGACCTGTGTACCGCCCTGGAGATATTCAACATGGCAACTAAGTGCGCGAAAGCTGAGGAAGGGCGTCTCTCCCTCCTCGAGCTTCCAGTTGCCGACCCGGAAGAGAAGAAGGCCAAGACCAAGGACGTTAAGCACAAGGGGGCGGCCGTTCTCGCGGCCAAGCAGGATAAGAAGCGCGGCTACGACCACCCAGAGTCATCCAAGGCCAGCCGCCCGTTCTGCGCCTTCCACAACGTGCACAACCACAACAACAATGACTGTCGAGAGCTCAGGGCCATCCGCGACGGGCGCTTTGGTCGACGCCTCGAGCGCAAGGACCGAGGTTACGCCCGCGGAGAAGGTAGAAGTGGAGGGCGTTGGGACGACCGCGGCCCCCGCTAGGAGTGGCCCGACCGGCCTCGTGAGGACCGCTGGCAAGGCCAGCCTCGCGAGGGCGCCTGGAGAGATCAGCCTCGTGGGGACTGTAAGTGCATCTAGTGCCCCTTAGTGATTTTGGTGTATTGAAGACTTATAGGTTAAGGGACTAATGTGTTTATGAGTGTACACAAGTCTATAATTCTATGAGGAGTTTGATATTTATAGAGAAAGTCGACCCCTAAAAATGAAGTTCTTGTTTGAAGACTTTGGTATTCGAAGACTTTCGAAGACTTTGAAAGTGAAGAAATTGGTGTGACCTTGAAGACTTGGTATTCATTTGAGGAACATGAAGCGTGAAGACTTTTGTTTTCGTAGTTTCGTTTTTCTTTCTTGAGTCATAGGAAACACCGTACTGTTAAAGGGGGTCGAGGAAATACTAAGGAAAATTTTCCATGTGATGCTCAACTCAAAATCCTACACCTACCAATCCCTTCGAGTGAAGCCTTTGGAAATCTCATACGATTCAGTCAATTTCTTGATGTGATGAGACGAAGTTCTTACAGTGTTGAGGAATTTGTTCTCGACCGAGGAGTTAGGAATTCGCTAGTGCGGATTGCCTACGATGAGGAACATGATAGCCACGAGGAATTTGAAAGTCAAATTTCCGACCGTTCTTGTACTCTGGCATGACTGTTCCAAAATATCTTATCCACCTAATGGTCATATCATTGAAGGGCATTTATGTCTTATCATGTCGGGCTGCTCCCTAGGCTATAAATACCCGCCCCTACAACCACTAGCTGGTTGGCTGCTCCAAGAGAACTTGACACTTGTCATTTGAGAGCAACCCATCCTCCGAGGACTTTGAGCGAAAATCATCGAGTGAGTAAAACCCAAAAACCAAACCCCTACAAACCCATGTGATTGAGCATCACTGAAGAGATTGATTCTGCGTGGATCCGACGCTTGTTACCTTTTAAGAATGTGCTTCTTCCAGATGGTTAGGCATCATGGTCTAGAGCATCCAATAGGAATTGTGGATCGCCGAGTGACCAAGTCTGTGAAGGTTTGGAAGTCGCCTGAAGACTTACCACGAGTGATTGGATGAGGTCTGTGTGACCTTAGTTCAAGGAGAATACGGTGAGGACTTGGTGTCCCGAGATGTGTGCTCAATTTGGGTGTCCGGACGGTGTGTCCTTGAGTTTAAATACTCAGCCGCTCCAACAGACGTACAAGCTGAGACAGCGGTTATGGCTGGTGTACCAAATCATTGTCTTCACCAACCTTCTTGGTTCTATTTCCTCAACTCTTTCATTTCCTCATTACTGTGTTGAGTGTTTGTTCATATCTGTGTTTGAAGACTTTGACTGAAGACTTTCTCAATTTCCTCAGTGAAGAATTCATAAAAATCGCCTATTCACCCCCCTCTAGTCGATATAACGCACTTTCAATTGGTATCAGAGCAAGGTACTCCCTTGTTCTGTGTGATTTTGGTTTAACCACCTGGAGTTTTAGTTATGTCGACCGCATGTATGAAGAAATTGACATGCCCTATCTTTGACGGTCATGACTATCCCAAGTGGAAGGCCATGATGAGGAAGCGCCTCATGGCAATGAACAGCAAGCTGTGGACCGTCACTGAGATTGGGCTTACCGATCTATGGAAGAAGGCGGGCGCTAATGACATTCGCAAGTACACTCGACTTGACATCATGGTGAAGGACATCATCTATTCCTGCCTATCCAGAGATGAATTCAAGCGCATTATGCATCTATGCAATGCGAAGCTTATCTGGGACCGAATCTCTGATGTCTATGAAGGTCATCGAACCCGTCATGATCCTTGGTTTGAGGACTTCAAGGAATCTCTCAAAACGATGACTTTCAAACCAGAATCATCATCTTCTTCATCATGTATCATGGCAAAGGGTGACAAGGTAACCGAATGTTCCTCATCCGAGTTTAGTGATGATGAATCTGATGATGATGGATCTGATGATGATATTGAACCTAGTTATACCAAACTTGTTTGCATTCCCACTAAACAACAAACGGCCTTGGAAAAGGTTCAAAACATGCTGGATAAAAGTGATGATATGTTGGGTGAAGAAATGGATCGCACTAAAGCCCTGACTAAAAATCTTCAGAGACTTCAATCTAGGTTTGACAGTCTTCAAGGTCATAATAACACTCTCTTATCTGATCATGAGAAGCTTTCTTATGAATTTCTTCAAAGAAAGCAAGATCTTGAGAAGCTAAGAGTGAGTTATGAAGATCTTCAGAAGGAGCGCGATTCATTACTTGCTCAACAAATCAGCGCTTCTCAGGAAGAATTTGTTCCTCCATGCTTAAAGTGCATTGAACGTGAATCTGCTAATTCTTCACCTGAATGTTCAAATGCTTCAACTGTTACAAGTTCTTCACCTGCCCCTGCTATCACTAATTCCTCATGTGAGGACATTGCTAGTATCACTGACAATGCAGGGCTGAAGGAATTGTACATGACAGGCATGTACAAAAGCCTCAAAGGGCATCAGACTCTTTGTGATGTGCTTAAAAAGCATATCCTCAACAGGAACCCTAGGAGAGAGGGTATTGACTTTGAGAGGAAACTTTCGGTCTTGATGGAACATATTGGAAGCCTAAGCGGTACCCCAAAACCTCATGGAGTTCTGCAAAGGGACCTCCAGTTGATCCATCTAACCTATCTGGCTTTACATGTGAATCTACTCATTCTTCTGATTAGTCATTTGACTCCAACTATAAACTGTTCAAAAATCAGAATGGTGATGTATTTGCTAGATATGTTGGCACTAACTGCAGGAACGGTTCTCCTATGAAGAAAATTTGGGTTCCCAAGAAGTACCTTGAAAGTCTTCAGGTGAATGTCCTCATGACAGCACCTATGAAGAATGGGAACCCCAGATCAAACTCTTCATATGGACCAAATTCCCAACATGGATCAAATTCCTCAAAAGGATCAAAGTCCTCATATGATTATCATCGTGCTAACAACTCTGTTTCGCAGGGTAGAGCTAAGGGCTATGAATATGTGCATTATTCTTCAAACCAATATGTTCATAAGTCCTCAAAGAATTTCTCTGCTTATTCATATGCTTACCCTAACCCCTCTTATGTGAAACGAAATGGATTGGCCTCTATGCCACCATTCTCATATGGAGCTCGCAGAGTGATGAACTCTTTGACTCCCCTTCAGATGTGGGTGGTGAAGAAAAAGAACTAATTTCCTCTGCAGGGTCAGGTCTCCAGACGTGCTTTAACATCTGAAGAATTTGCTGGGGACCTGACAACAGTGCCTGAAAGGACCCAGGCTAATCATGAAGAAATGAACTTTCATTTCACACGTCCTCATACTGCTATATCTGTGTTACTGCTTGATGAAATTCATCTGATGAAATTGATATCATATTCTTCACTGATGAAGTATATGAGATCATAAGTTGCACTAATTCATATGCAGGATGGTCAACCCAAAGCCAATGAGTGGGTCCTCGATAGTGGATGTACAAATCACATGACTGGTGACAAGAACCTATTGATGGATGCTCCCTTATCACCGTCACATCTGAAGCATATCATCTTTGCTGACAAAGGCAAAAGTCAGGTATTAGGTCTTGGTAAGGTTGCAATCTCTAAGGACATACACATGGACAAAGTCATGCTTGTTGAGTCCTTAGGATACAACCTCATGTCAGTCTCAATGCTTTGTGATCTTGATATGGTTGTTGTCTTTGGCAAGTATCGTTGTGTTGTGATTATGGAGGCTGACAATTCCAAAGTCTTCGAAGGCTTTAGGAGAGGAGACTTGTATATTGTTGATTTCTCTACAGGACCACAACCAGCTGTGTGCCTAGTTGCAAAAGCTTCAGAAGGCTGGCTATGGCATCGACGACTTGGTCACGCAGGCATGAGGAATTTGCACACGCTTGCGAAGAAGAAGCATGTCATTGGCATTGAGAATGTCAAATTCCTCAAGGATCACTTGTGTGGAGCCCGTGAAGCTGGAAAAATGACCAAGGCCAAGCATCCAGTGAAGACTATCATGACCACTACTCGTCCATTCGAATTGCTTCACATGGACCTCTTTGGTCCTAATCATTATTCAGCAGTCACTAATGATGCATCTCTATATGGCTTTGTTATTGTTGATGATTACTCTCGTTATACATGGGTACACATTGTCACTTACAAACATGAAGTGCAGGAAGTCTTCAAACGATTTTCCTCGAGGGCTTCAACCAACTTTGGTGTGAAGATCAAGCACATCAGGAGTGACAATGGAACTGAGTTCAAGAATTCCGGTCTTGATGACTATCTTGATGAACTTGGTATTACTCATGAATTATCTACTCCCTATACTCCTCAGCAAAATGGCGTCGTGGAGCGCAAGAACAGAACTCTTGTTGAGATGGCTCGCACTATGCTTGATGAATACAAAACGCCTCGTCGTTTTTGGATTGATGTAAATGATACCGCGTGCCACATCATCAACAGAGTATATCTTCACAAATTCTTCAAGAAGACTGCCTATGAACTCCTCACTGACAAGAAACCCAATGTGAGTTATTTCAAAGTCTTGATTGCTAAATGCTGGATTAGAGATCCTCATCACAATGCTAAATTTGCACCGAAAGCACATGAAGGTTTTATGCTTGGTTATCGAAAGGACTCCGCACACCTCTGAGTCTTCAACAATGTTCTTTACAAGATTGTTGAAACTATAGATGTCTTGATTCGATGAAACTAATGGCTCGCAAAGAGAGCACCTACCTTCCGTGATAGATGAACTAGCACCGAGGAATCTATCAAGTTCAAGGCAACCGAGGATGTCATTCCCTCTTGAAGAATCATCAAGAATTCATTCCTGAACGCGAAGAACGTTGAGCTGATGCACTGAAGATAATCTTTGAAGAAAATGGTCTTTGAAGAAAATCTTGATCAAATTACTCGACGACAACCAGCTCATCCTCGCGTTGCAAAAGAAGTGCAAGTTGACAAGATCATCGATGACATTGAAGCACCAGGTCCTCTCACACGCTCAAAAGCTTCACATTTATCTAACTTTTGTGGGCACTATGCTTTTATCTCTATCACAGAGCCCACTAAGGTAGATGAAGCATTTCTGGAGCTGAGTGGATTCACGCCATGCAAGAAGAATTACATCGATTCGAGCTCAACAACGTGGGAACCGGTCCAACGTCCGGATCCTCGTAAGCATAATATCATTGGCACAAAGTGGATCTACCGCAACAAGCAAGATGAAAATGGCCTTGTGGTGAGGAATAAGGCGACTTGTAGCTCAAGGCTACACACAGTTGAAGGAATTGATTTTGATGAAACCTTTGCACTGTTGCTAGACTTGAGGCTATTCGCATATTACTTGCTTATGCTAACCATCATAATATCACTTTATATCAAATGGATGTGAAAAGTGCATTCCTCAATGGTAAGCTTGAGGAAGAAGTATATGTTGCTCAACCCCTGGGTTTTGAAGATCCAAAGAATCCCGACAAAGTCTTGGACTCAACAAGGCCCTCTATGGCCTCAAACAGGCCCCAGGCGTGGTATGATACATTGAAGGAATTCTTCGTGAAGAATGGCTTCACACTCGATTCACTCGACCCTACTCTCTTTACTAAATCTTATGATGGTGAACTGTTTGTGTGCCAAATATACGTTGATGATATTATCTTTGGCTGTCTTGACCAACGTTATAGTGATGAATTTGCCTATATGATGAGTGAAGAATATCAAATGTCTATGATGGGAGAGTTGAAATTCTTCTTAGGTCTTCAAATTCGTCAACAACACAATGGCATATTCATATCTCAGGAGAAATACCTCAAGGATGATCCGAGGAAATTGCATGCAAGATTGCAAAGGCGTCAAAATTCCTATGCCCACAAATGGCCACCTATGCAATCGATGAAAATGGTATTGACTTGATCACAAGGTATACCGCTCCATGATTGGTTCTTTATTGTACTTATGTGCATCTAGGCCAGATATAATGCTTGGTGTTTGCATGTGTGCCCGATTTCAAGCTACACCGAAGGAATCACACCATAAGGCTGTGAAGCATATTCTTCGATATCTAGCTCACACACCAACACTAGGATTATCCCCAAGGGCTCTACTTTTGATCTCATTGGATATTACGACTCGACTATCTTTGGTGATCGTGTGGACCGCAAGTCAACATCTGGTACTTGTCATTTCCTCGGACGATCTTTGGTGCATTGGTCCTCGAAGAAAGCAGAACTACGTATCAACATCATCTGCGGAAGTCGAGTACATTGTTCTGCTGGTTCTTCTGTGCTCAATTGCTGTGGATGAAGCAAACTCTCAAGGACTACGGCATCAACGTGAAGAATGCGCCTCTCTACTGTGACAATGAGAGTGCCATCAAGATTGCTCACAACCCAGTTCAGCACTCGAAGACAAAGCACATTCAGATTCGTCATCATTTTCTTCGTGATCATGTGTTGAAGGGCGACATCTCCATCGAGCATGTGAAGATCAAGAACAGCTAGCCAATATCTTCACAAAGCCCTTGGATGAGAAGAGATTTAGCAAGTTGCGGTGTGAGCTAAATATCTTAGAATCTTCGAATGTTCTTTGAAAAGAACACACATCCTGACACTTATGCAAAATTGATGACTTAGATGTGCAACACATGAAGAAACATTTTTCTTCAATCAATGAAGAATAACACTCTACCTCTACAGCATTCACTTATGGCTATTTCTTCAAGTTGCTTTTTCTGCTAAGTGAATGTGATCGGACCCTTCCCCCTCTATGCTATACTCAACCCAATCTATTCACAAATTATTCATGTGCGTTCTATTTGAAACTCGTTCAAAATCTTCACTGTGTCCTTATCATCTGAAGAAATTGCGAACTGAACTTTTAACTTATCTTATCAAAATTTTCGGGTTTGCCGCTCAATCCGTTCCGCTTCCTACGATAGACTTATATACTCACCCACGATGTAACACAATCTCCAATTTTCAGTACGTGGGTGACACATGTCAAGCGAATGAGAAGGGTCAGGGGCACGTTCGTCCAAAATCTTCGGGCGAACAGTTTTTCACCGTGGCTATATATACCCCCTCTCCCCTTCCTCATTTCCTTTACTCCGCTCGACCGCTCTCTCTCTCTCTCTCTCTCGCTCGAGCTTCTCAAACCCTAGCGCCGCCGCTACTCCATCGTCGCCGGTGAGGAAGAGCTTCCTTGCCTCGACCTCGTCGTCGCGTCGTACTCGCGCCGACCGTGGAAATCTTCACTCCGCCAACAGTAGCTGTCTTCCTCCGCCGAAGTTAGGGCGTGGGAGATCTGAATCGATTTAACTTCTAATCTACACTTCTCGGTTCGTCGTGTTCTTGATTCGGGTAATTAAAAGTTACTTTTATTACTCGCTTTGATTCTCAAACCTTCCTAAAAATCTTCAAAGGTGTTTATTCTTCAAATCTTCACACATATGAACACCTCAAATGTAATATGCTCTTGATTCGTTTCTCTAAGCAATGATTTTTCTTCAAGATTCCTCAATTGTGTGGATCCTCGATCTATACAACTCTGGAACCTAAGACAAAGATCGCTTAGTGAAATTCTTCAAGGCTCATCTGGTCAAATTCCTCAAACTTGTTCTTTTTGAAAAACATTCTGAGAACGCATATGACCTCTCCAAATTCCTCGCAAGTATATTCTGTTCACAGGTACTCATGTCCGCTGCTGAATCACTAGTGTCGTGGAATTGTCACGGCAGATGTCCTCGTGAAAGGACTTAGTCGCAGGGCCATCGTACGGGTTAACTCAGAGGGGTTAAAGCGGACACAAAGACACGGGAGTTATACTAGTTCGGCCCCTTCGATGAAGGTAAAGCCTACGTCTAGTTGTGATGGGATTGATGTGATTTGGCGACTAGGGAGCAATAGCTTCGCCTAAGCCTCGAATTGTGTGTCTCTAAACCGCCACGGGTCGTCCCCTTATATACACGGGTTGACGCCTGCCGGTCTCAGAGTCCCGATCCGGCTCATACAAGTGTCCCGGCTCAGTCTCTTCTCTCTTATCTTGCAAAGCACAAGTTACATGATTAAGGCGGTTTACATATATGGACCCTAATCCGCCTGGCTCTGGGTCGCGTGCCTTCGTGGGCCCTAATTATAGATTTAGGGTAAACCGCCCCTTGAGGCGGTTTATATTCAGCGATTATATCCCCAACATTAGGCCCCAGATTGACTTGAACCGGTTCATGTTAATCTTCAACATCTTTAGGAAATTCTGAATCTGCCTTCGCATTTCGTAAACCACCATCTGCTTGAACCGCCATGACGTCATCTTCCAACCACCGCAGCTGGGCGCCTTGACGTCATCTTTAACAAAGAAATCCAAACAAGAAGATTCTCTTCATTTAATGCTATCCGGAAATCGAGGCGGTCATTGCGCTGTCCTCCGTTTTGACTCCTCGATTCTCGCGCTTGTTAATTACCCCTGCTTCCTTATAAATAGACCGGCGGGCCCTTTCTTCTTCTTCCGCGCTTCTTCTTCCTCGCGACGCTCCAGCTCTGAAGCTCCGCGCCGCCTCCGACCTTCGAGCAGCGTCGGTATCGGCGCTGCATCAACCTCGAAGCTCTTGGCGCTCCTCCGCTGTTCACAGATCGGGTAAGGCCCTCTTCAAACCCTAGATCCGCATCTCAAGGTCCCTGTTCATCTTGTAGTTCATCTTAGTTTCCTCATACCCGCTCTACTATGGCCGTATGATTCAACCGTAGTATACATCCTGTGGCGCGACTGCCCGCTGCCGCTTTAACTCTTTGTGCATCTTTCATTTTGTTCAGATCCTCTTGTTTAGAACGCACGAACCTTCCTCGCCCTTTATGAGGCTTGCATAGGTCGCCTCTAATTTTTCTTCTTGAATCTTCGGTAGATCTAAATTACCTCCATTTGCATGTGAAATCTGTTTACATCCACACTTAGTAGATTTTCTAGTTCTGTCTCTTTGGGCGGTTTTGACCTTTGATAGCTAATCCGTCACTCCATTAGTCCTCAGTTAAACCGGAATTGGAAACTGGCTGCCGAATCGCCGGTTTAACATTGTATAATGTGTCTGAATCATCAATGGTGAATCGTTCTCCTTTCCTTTCGCAGTTTAGTCTTCCGGAATGGCCAAACAATTCTCAGCTTGCAATTGGGTCCGGTCTAAGGTCACCGAGACGCAACTCAACGGATGCGCTACCACCGGGCGCTTTATCTTCAAAAATGTCCTCCATCGGGCGGGTTCCGGACGCCGAATGCCCTCCCGATCCGCAAGAAGGAGAAGTAATTGTGTTTGTGCAGCACTTAGACCGGGGATTCTGCCCGCCCGGATCAAAATTCTTCCGGGATGTCCTTGCAAGTTTTCAACTCCATCCACAGGATATTGATCTGAACTCTGTGTCAAATATATGCAATTTCCAAGTGTTCTGTGAAGTCTATCTTCAAGAAGAACCATCTGTGGAGCTGTTCCGGGATTTCTTTCACTTGAACCGCCGTACAGAATTTTCGGATGGTCCTAACACGGAGCTGGGCGGCGTTTCAATCCAAAAAAGGAAGGAAGTAGATTTTCCTCATGCCAAACACCATAGCCATCCGAAAGATTGGAACCAAACCTGGTTCTACTGCCGGAATACTGCTCCTGACAACGAAAATCCTTTGCCGGGTTACCGTCCTCACCGGCTTAGCAACCATCATCCGTTGCCTTTACGCTTGACCGCCGCGAAAGGAAGAATTTTGCCCCTCAAATCATCAAACTCCGGGCTTTAATGGCCAACGGACTAACTGGTGTGGACCTTGTGCGATCTTTGGGTTTCTTGGGGCATCTTGTCATTAAGCCGGCCGGATTGATGCACGAATACACCGGCAGCCTCCAAGATCCTCAAAGACGTCACGAAGCTACCGATAATCGAGCTTGAAGTCACAGAGGCAGTAAAGAGGCTGCTTGATGAACCGATCTCGCTGCGCAGCCAAACCGGATTGGCTCCATTACGTGTGGCCAACAAACCGCTGCGGTAAGGCTCTACTCACCGCTTTTCCGACATTACTGCCTTTATTGATATATATTAATCCTTGGTACCTCTCAAAGCTAACAGCTCCTTCGAAGCGGACCAAACCGTCCCGGCTCCGCGTAAAGTCCAAGACCACCAAGAAGGCTGGTAAGAGGAAAACCGCCGAGTCTTGATCCGCCGGAAGACGAAGATTGAAAGCTGAGGTGAAGCTTGATATCCTCACGAGGGAGTCGCCAGAAACCGCTCTCCCTTTGTGTTTCTTCTTGCTTGTAGCTTGTTCCTTTTATTCTTCCTTTATCTTGACAATTTTAACTCCTGTGATGATCTTTGAAGCCACCATGCCGACCATGTTGAGGTAATCTTTCTTTCTTCCGAATCCGACCTCGTGCCGGTTAAGAGAATTCGCCGCACAGTCCGGAAAGTGAAAAAATCTCATTCCTATGCTCATGTGGATCCAAACCTTTCCTTGAAGACATAGCAGGCTGAAGAGCGCGTACAACCCGCACGATGGTCAGCAGATTACCTCATCCGGTTTACCAGATACACCAACCCAGAAGCGTCGTCCAGAGGTGATTTGTTCTCCTGAAAAGCGTTATCCTTTAAAAGGTTTCTTCCCATGTCCTCTCAATCCGTCTGACCCGGATTATCAGGCCTCTTCCAACTCTTCTGGCGGTTCATCAACCACGAAGCGCCACCGCTTAAAGTTGCAGCAGGTAAGCACCATACGTCTGTCCCGCCAAGTCGGTTTACACTTGCGTTGGTCGGTTTATCTTATTCTAATTCTGAACATTGCAGCACCAAGGCTCGCTTGAGTAAAAAAGCGAAAACCCTTGATCCTACTGCGGATGTTGATCCGGAAAAGATCCCAGAGCAGCATGGCGAAAATCCTGAAGTCGTGAAAGATAGCTCTGCCGGGTTGAACCAAGTTGACAACGCTGATCCGCCAGAACTTGAGCTGGACGCCCAAGTGGAAACCTCACATCCTGCTCCACCGAGTCCGGTCACAGAGCGGGTCGTAATTATTGAACCGCCGAGCCCAAAGAAGACCGCCAATCTGGCCAGCCCGACCAAAAATGATGACGTTATAGTGACGGGCACTGGCTACACCACCCCTAGCCAACCGGTCGCTTTAGCAAAACACAACACCAATGAAAAGTCTACCACCATGAGTAAAGAGAAGGGGAAAACCGATCTGTCAGCTTATGACAACCTCTCTGCCCAAGAACTTCACTCCGGCTTTCTGAACCGACTCTACACAAGTCGTGACTTCGAAGCCGGTCTGGTAAATTGCATGAAGGACCGCTATGAGGTAAGAAGTTATGCCTCTCTTGTACTTTTTGCTGTGTAGTAGCCCCCAAGGGTCGGTTCAACTTAGCATAGTTAAACCGGCACTTAACTTTGTATAGAACCCATACGCTTTAAACTTCATTGCCGTAGCCCCCAAGGGTCGGTTCAACTTAGCATAGTTAAACCGGGACTTAAGTTCTGTATCCCCATAGCAAACTGAGATCAACTAGCCATTAGACCCCAAGTGCCAAGTTGAATATTTGTATTGAGCTTGGGACTTTTTAATGAAACAACTAACGTGCTCCCTTTGTTATCAGAATGAAATATACCAGCAAACCGTACAACTCAAGGACCTGCGTGCCAATCTGGAAACTCAACAAGCAGAAACCACCAAGGCCAAGGATGAATTGAAAACTGCCTTGGCCACTATGGAACAGTGAAGGAATGGTATAAATCCGAGCAGGCCAACTGGGACATCGAGAGGACCGATTTGAAAAACGGGCGGAAGATGTCAAGCGGCTCTTAAACCGGTGACGGAAGAGCTGACCAGACTAAAGCGCCAGATTCACGCCATGACCTCTGCCATCTTTGGTAAGAAAATTTGCACCGATTACCCATGTTGTGATGTTTCCTCCGGTTTAACCTGACTTGTCTGCAACCGCACAGGGAAGCGATCGCTCATCCGGGCTCGATGTGCGGAAGAAGCTCAAGGTACGCTTATACGCTGATTGAGCAGTCAGATACCGGCGCCAATGAGTCATATGTGCCACATCGTATGACAACACAGCTCCGCCCTTGATCAAGGATACGCTGGACCGGCTATCCATGATTCCGCACAGCTTGAAGAGTTGAAACGATCCGCGACCCGGCTGGCACTTTATCGGCTCTAACCCGCCGCTAAAGGCGTGGATAGCGGACCTTGATCCGGCCGACATAGCCAAGGGTTTCCCAAGCACTTCAAGAGAACGGCGAAGCCTTCGATAATGACGCTCAAACGAATAACAAAGGAGATGCGTCCATTGGCGAGTCAACTGGCAGCGAAGCCAACTGGCGGTTCACCGCTCTTTCTACGACGCGAACAACAAGCGGGTGGAGTTTGTCATTCCGAAGTGCGAGCCTTGTTCCCCAATCCGTAAGCACACTTATGCCCTCGACGTTGATCCGCTGACCTTATAAGTGAAGAGGTTGTCTTTCGTGCCTTAACCCGGATTGACTGGTCCACCAATGACTTCCGGCCTTTGGGTGATGAAGAGGAAGAAGTTGAACCGACGCCGGATGCCCCCTCTTCCTCACGTCAACCCGGCGAGGAAGCTTAATCCGCCAAGCCAGGTGATGCATCAGAAAGTGCTAGTCATAACGCCATGCGAAACACCGGGCATTGGAAGGCTTTGTAATAGAATAGCTAGCACTTTGTTTTTGAACATGCCTTTATGCCCTTAGTCTGTAACCTTTGCACGGAGGTGCTGATACTTTGATTTGAAGAATTGAAACCTTCAATGCATTTTTCCTGCAATCACAAGCTCTTAAACCGCCACGGTGCTTATGTCGTCGGCGTGTGGACGCCTATATATTTATATAAGAAAATATTGATGTATACGATCAAAATTTTGTGATACAAAAATACCGCCAGCGTCGGGCATGCGGTTGGCTTAGCCAATCTTGAGGCAGAGGTTGTATAAACCATTACCACAAAGGAGAAAAACAACCCCTGTGTTTATAATGCGGTTTACCGTGTAAACCGTGTCGGGTCATGACAAGCCCCCTGTTACTCCATAATGGGATGTTAACAGAAAAAGTCAAACCGAAACAAATATCTCCGGATTAAAAATGGACCGAATTCCGTTAATTGACAGCTTGAACCGGTTTAAAAATGTTATCGGTTTAAAAAGGTCAATAAAAATCAAATAACAGTTATGAAACCAATATGGAAGAACAGGCAATGATAAAACCGTTTGCAAGAAGAGGCTTTACTGAGCCGATCAGATGGTGTTACCATGGTCGGACAGGACCAAGCTCCCCATAAGGTGTAGCTATGGTTCAAGTCAGCCGGGCCCCCAACTGAAACCGTGGCATTATGCCGATCAAGTGGCATGGCAATGGTTCGGGTTCGACCAAGCCCCCAAGTGATTCTATGACCTTTAGGCCGACCAAGAGGCGTGACTGGTTCAGATGTGACCATGTCCCCAAGTGATCTGGTGGCTTTCGCCCATCAAAAGGTGTTGCATTGGTTCAGACACGACCAAGCCCCCAGATGACAAAACTTACGAAAATCAAGATCAAGGGCTAAACCGGAGGTTGCTTTATGACAACCACTCCATGTACCCAAACCGGATTTTTACGTAACGGATACCCCGCTTTAGCCGAGGCTCCGGTTTATTGCTTTGATTCAAAATATATACATTGTCATAATATGTACATAAGTAGAGCCGATGGCTCGGGTATAATAAGGTCAAGATGAGCTATATTCCATGGCTCGTTGGTCTCCTCTTCCGACGCGGCGTGAGTCTTTTCGCTCTCGAACATCAATCGATAGTATGACCCGTTGTGCAGATTCTTGCGACCACAAAAGGCCCTTCCCAAGGTGGGGATAGCTTGTGCATATCTGCGGTCATGAATGAGCCAAGCACCAAGTCTCCTTCACGAAAGGTTCTGGTTTTAACCCGCGATCGTGATACCGACGAAGATCCTGCTGGTAAATCGCCGAACGAGCAGCCGCCATATCTCGCTCCTCATCCGGTCGATCCAAAGCGTCCTGCCGTGCGGCTTCGCTATCTCTGCCTCAACATAGGCTGCCATGCGAGGTGAATCATGACGGATATCGCTGGGAAGGACCGCCTCTGCTCCATAGACCATAAAGAACGGTGTGTATCCGGTGGATCTGTTAGGGGTAGTATTGATACTCCATATCACAGACGGTAACTCTTCTACCCAACAACCCGGCGTCCTTCAGAAAGGGACCATAAGCCGGGTTTGATACCTCTCAAGATCTCCTGATTAGCTCGCTCGCTTGACCATTGGACTGCGGGTGGGCCATCAAGAAACGCTGCCGGATGTGCTCACGTTCACAAAACTCTTTCATGGCACCCTTGGACAAATTGGTGCCATTATCCGTGATGATACTATGCGGAAATCCAAACCGGAAGATCACCCTTTTATGAACTGAACCGCCGTGGCGCATCACACTTGCTAATGTGCTCGCCTCGACCCACTTTGTGAACTTGTCAATCGCGACCAGCAAGTGTGTTTTCTTGTCCTTGGACCTTTAAAAGGCCCCACCATGTCCAGCCCCAAAGTGCAAACGGCCAAGTAATTGGAATCATCCTCAATTCACAGGCGGTATGTGGGCACGTCTAGAAAACTTCGGCAACCATCACATCGCTGACGGATCCTCCGCATCGGCATGGGCGGTCAACCAATAAAAACCATGGCGAACGCTTTGGCAACCAAGGATTTTGAACCGGCGTGGTGACCACGGTCCCCTTCATGGATCTCACGCAATATCTCACAGCCTTCCTCGGGGACACACAATGCTGAAACGCCTCGACGACACCTTTGCAATGATGCAACTCGCCATTAACAATGGTCATAGACTTAGACCGCCCGAACTACTGTCGGGCCAACGTCTCATCTTCCGTAACTCGCCCGGGTCATGTATGCCAAATAAGGGAGCGCCCAATCCGGAATGACGTGTAAGGCTGCTACCAACCGAGCCTCCAGATCAGAATAGCCAAATCTACTTCATCAGAAGCTTGGTGACGGATTGTGCAGTACATCAAGGAAGACATTGGGCGGGACCGGTTTACGTTGAGAGCCCAGACGGCTTAAAGCGTCCGCCGCTTCGTTCTTCCGACGATCCACATGGTCCACCTGATATCCTTTAAAGTGTCCTGCAACAACATCCACCTCCCGACGATACGCAGCCATGAGTGGATCTTTGGAATCCCAAGTACCTGATACTTGCTGGGCCACCAAGTCCGAGTCACCAAAGCACTTAACCCGGCTTAGATTCATCTCCTTAGCCATCCGGAGACCATGGAGCAAAGCTTCATACTCAGCTGCATTGTTAGTACATGGGAACATTAAGCGGAGGACGTAATAAAACTTTTCACCTCGTGGGGAAGTCAATACAACTCCAGCCCCGAGACCTCCAATTGTCCGGACCCGTCCAAAGTGGATGGTCCAATAGGTATGATCCGGCTTTTCTTGGTGCTTGCAACTCCGTCCAGTCATTAATGAAATCCACAAGTGCACGAGATTTTACTGCCGTCCGAGGTACATATCAGAAACCGTGCGGCCCAAGCTCTATGGCCCACTTAGCAATCCGGCCCGATTGCTTCTCGCTCAGATGATATCGCCCAAGGGAGCTGAATCGACCACCATGATGGGATGCCCTTGAAAATATTGCTTCAGCTTCCGACTTGCCATAAAAACTCCATATACCAGCTTACGCCAATGCGGATATCTCTCGCTTAGACTCAATGAGCACCTCGCTGATGTAATAAACCGCCGTTGAACCGGATATTCCTTCCCGCCTCCTTCCGCTCTACCACAATGGCTACGCTTAACCGCTTCGGCATTAGCAGCAACATATAATAGAAGCGGCTCTTTGTCAATGGGAGCGGCGAGAACGGCGGGTTGGCCAACCGCCGCTTTAAATCCTCCAATGCTTCATCGGCGGTGAACTCGAGACAAAGCGATCCGTCTTCTTCAAAGATTCCGGTACAAGGGAATGGCCTTCTCCGAGGCGGCCGATAAACCGGCTTAAGCGCAGCGGCAATGCGACCCGCCAATCGCTGGACATCATTGATACACTTCGGTTTAGCCAAGGAGGTGATAGCCGTAATTTTCTCTGGATTAGCTTCAATCCCCCTGTTGGACACAAGAAAACCCAATAACTTGCCTGCCGGAACACCGAAGACACACTTTCGGCGGGTTGAGCATCATCTTGTACACCCGCAAGTTGTCAAAGGTTTCTTTTAGATCCTCAATCAACGTTTCCTTCTTCCTTGACTTAACCACAATATCATCCACATAAGCATGCACGTTACGGCCGACCGTCTGCGTGTAAGCAATTTCAGACGCATACGCCGATAAGTTGCTTAGGCGCTCTTGAGCCCAAAAGGCATAGATACATAGCGAAGGCTCCAAAAGGAGTGATAAACGCCGTCTTCTCCTGGTCTTTAACCGCCATCTTAATCTGATGATATCGAATCACGCATCCAAAAAGCTCAACGCTCACAACCCGCCGTAGCATCAATAATCTGATCAATGCGGGGAGGCGAAAGGATCTCTGGACAAGCCTTGTCAAGATCTGTGTAATCCACACACATGCGCCAAGTGCCATTCTTCTTAAGGACCAACACGGATTAGCAAGCCACTCTGGATGGAAAACTTCAATGATAAACCCCGCCGCTAAAAGCACGGAACCTCCTCTCCAATGGCCTTGCGCCTTTCCTCGTTAAACCGTGAAGAAAGCGCTTTCTTGGTCGTACTTGGGATCAACATTAAGAGTGTGCTCAATGAGTTCCCTCGGTACACCTGGCATGTCGAAGGTTTCCATGCAAAATGTCCCGATTCTCACGGATGAACTCGATGAGCGTTTTCCTATTTAGGATCCAAGTTAGCAATCGATGGTGAACTACTTGGATGAATCGCCAGCACAAAATCAACAAGTTTAGTCTCAAATTACCGATTTAAACTTCAAATCCGGATCGTGCTCTGTAGTTGGCTTCTTCAACGGGGTCATATCCGCCGGATCAACATTGTCCTTATAATACTTTAGCTCTTCAGTGGCACAAACCGACTCGGCGTAAGCCGCATCACCTTCCTCGCACTCCAAAGCGATCCTGCGGCTCCCATGAACCGTTATCGTCCCTTTGTGACCCGGCATTTTTAGCTGCAAATAGACATAACAAGGCCGGGCCATAAACTTAGCATAAGCCGGCCGCCCAAACAGGGCGTGGTAAGGGCTTTGAATTTTCACCACTTCAAACGTCAATGTTTCCGATCGAAAGTCATGTTCATCCCCAAAGGCCACCTCGAGCTATCTTACCGACCGGGTATGCTGACTTGCCGGGCACTACACCGTGAAACACCATCTTTGGACGGCTGAGGTGCTTATCCGTTAACCCCATACGTCGGAAGGTCTCGTAGTACGTGATGTTGATGCTGCTTCCTCCATCCATAAGCACCTTTGTAAACTTGTATCCTCCCACCTGAGGTGCCACTACTAGGGCTAGCTGACCCGGATTGTAAACCCGGGGAGGATGATCCTCTCTGCTCCACACAATAGGCTGCTCTGACCAGCGCAGGTAATGCGGTGCGGCCGGTTCAACAACATTGACTGCCCGCTTCTGAAGTTTTCGGTCTCGCTTGTCCAAGCTGGTGGTAAAGACATGGTACTGTCCACCGTTCAACTGCTTCGGATTACTTTGATAACCCGATCGCTGCTGTTGTTGATTGTAACCCCTTGGCTCGATTGTTACGATTGTTACGATTGTCCTGCGCACCGGATTACCACCGAACCTGGACCGAATTTCCTCCACCGTAACCGGGCGGACCCGAACCGCCGGGCCCGTGATCATACCGGAAAGCATTAGAGTTTTTGAACTCCTGCATAATATAACAATCCTTCCAGACGTGGTTTGCCGGCGCCTCCTTCGTCCCATGCTTCGGACAAGGTTGATTCAATAGGTAATTCAAACGATCCGGATTGTGACCTGGCGCACCGCCCGGTTTGATTGCTTACCCTTGCGCCGTTGACCCTTGTCTTGCAGGCGTTGGTGTTGGCTCTGAAGCCCATGTTACCATTTGCCTTACGCTTGTTTTCTCCATTACCTGCCGACTGATGCTGCTGGCCTCTGGAGTTGCTATTCTGTTTTCCCTTCCCTATTTCGTCATCCTCCTCAGACTCGGGATCCTTGGTACTATCAGAATCGGCATACTTTACCAAAACGCCCATGAGAGTGCCCATGTCATTGCAAAAACGCTTCATGCGACCCAGCTTCAACATTAGTGGTTTGAACCGGCAGTTGGCTTCTAGGGTTAAGATCGCGGAATCAGGGTTGATCCGGTCTGAAGAATGTAAAACTTCCGAAACGCGGCGCACCCAATGGGTTGTGGATTCTCCCTCTGCCTGGACACAAGCCGCCAAATCCACCACAGACATGGGCTGTTTACAGGTGTCTTTGAAATTTTGAATGAACCGGGTCCAAGAATCGGGTCCATGAACTGATCGAGTTGGGCGGCAAGTTCTTCAACCAAGTACGGGCCGTGCCTTCCAACATCATGGTGAAATACTTCGCACATGCCGCTTCATCGACATCCAGCATCTCCATGGCCATCTCATAGCTTTCTATCCACGCTTCTGGAGCCAAATCGCCGGTATAATTGGGCACCTTATGCGTGGCCCTTTGAAGTCTTTGGGCAAACGTACATTGAGTAAAGCGGGACGAGGCAAGGCACCCCAAAGAGCCAGATGAGACCCTGTGTTCAAGATGGTCGGATGAACCGGCGTGGTGATGATCCTCATGTTGTGCTGCCAACTCGGCCTCCCCACGTGCCTGGCCCGGTCCACCACCACTTGAGCGTCTTGAAGCCACCCGCCGGGTTGTTGCCGCGAGGCGGACCGCAAAGCGCATTGCTTGATACGGCCGGTTCGTTGGCGCGGCTATAACTCCGGCTTGGCGGGGGTGGAGTGGATCCGATCCCGATCGTATGAATATGCTTCTGTTGAGCTGTGGCCGCCCCGAGGAGCTCTTTTCGCCCGTGGGTTTCTACCGCTGCGGTGAATCGCCGCCGGTTGGAATCGCCTCCAACCGGGCCGCAGCCGCAACAAGGTTATCCATCGGGTTGGAGTAGTGACCGGAGGTGTCTCACAGACTGGGCGCGCCCGGCATGATGGCAAGACAGACCTATCATACGGGCTGAACCCGGGCGCCGTCCAGTGCTTCCGCCGGTTCACCACCGGCGGGGATTACTGGTCCTCGCCCCAGGGTATTGAAGAGCTCTCTTCCCTCGAAAACCGAAGGTAAACGGGATCTGTACTTTCTTTTCATGACTTCATGTGACGCGCTCACGATCCAAAGATGAGCCTATAAGCTGCGCATCCAAAGCGGCTCGTTCGCCGCCATCCTCACGTCCGCGGCTGCGGATCCGCTTTAGCCTTAGTGATTTGTTCCTTCACCTTTGCAATCTCCGCGTTGTGCGGTCCTGGTCCGCCGGATTAACCTCTCGCCATGAGCATGCATAATGCGTCGAATAGCTCGATAAAACTGAGCGGCGGGCGACAGGGCCTCCTTCCCGGCTGCCATCGCCGCTGCTTGAACCGGCGACCATCGGCGCGGTCGAAGAGTGAAGCGTCGCTTGTGTACCGGCCATGAAGATCCCAACCCGGTTGGGTAGATCAAAGGGGTCCGGAATACTCTCACCGTCGGAACAACCCCTGATCTGGCCATCCTGCAACTGGTACAGAGACTCGGTTTCTCCGGTTGACGACTCATCATCAGAGTAAACAACGGTTTCGCCGCTAGATGCTGATCCGCCCTCACAGTCTCCGTGGATGACTCCCACGAAAGCACGCTTGACAGCTGGTTTAGCCAGGGCAGGATTCTTCGCCACGAGCCGTCTCGACGAGGTCGGTGCAGATGTCCGCCCAGGCCCTTGCTCGCCGATCTTGCCGATGAACACGTGTATGCCACCAAAGGGGACCCGGTACCAGATTCAATCGAGCCGGCCTCGGGGCCCGATCTGCATCGTCGATGTAGAGCTTGTCGCGACGACTCTTAGTCATCCGGCCCACAGCATAGCCTTCGAGTCCTTCGAACTTGCCCTCTAAGATCATCAAACCATCGTGTGATAGCCCCACGGTGGGCGCCAACTGTCGTGGAATTGTCACGGCAGATGTCCTCGTGAAAGGACTTAGTCGCAGGGCCATCATACGGGTTAACTCAGAGGGGTTAAAGCGGACACAAAGACACGGGAGTTATACTAGTTCGGCCCCTTCGATGAAGGTAAAGCCTACGTCTAGTTGTGATGGGATTGATGTGATTTCGGCGACTAGGGAGCAATAGCTTCGCCTAAGCCTCGAATTGTCTGTCTCTAAACCGCCGCCGGGTCGTCCCCTTATATACACGGGTTGACGCCCGGCCGGTCTACAGAGTCCCGATCCGGCTCATACAAGTGTCCGGCTCGGTCTCTTCTCTCTTATCTTGCAGCACAAGTTACATGATTAAGGCGGTTTACATATATGGACCCTAATCCGCCTCTGGGCTCTGGGCCGCGTGCCTTCGTGGGCCCTAATTATAGACGAGGGTAAACCGGCCCCTTCAGGGCGGTTTATATTCAACAGTTATATCCCCAACAACTAGGTTCTCATCAACTTAACTCATTTGCAGCGTTCCTCGAAGAAAAGTTGCACACTTCTTCAGAGAATTCGATTGTTCAAATTCCTCATCTGAAGACTATGGTTGCTGGTAAGAAGCCCCAGAAAGGAGGAAAGAGGCCTGAGGTCATGGCTGCTTTTGAAATACCTGAGGACATATATGCTAACTATTGCACACCTGATGAGGCCAAGTTCAGAAAGGAGAACAAAAATCAGCGCAAGGTGCGCGTACAGAGGATTGAAAGGAGCTGGGCAAGGGAATGGAGGGAGGACAGGTATGTTACTCCAAAGTACATGAAGAAATTCGCTCTTAATCCTCCATGCCCAAGAGCTCCATTGGCACCTGGCCAAGAAGCTGATCTCACCAGCATCAAGCGTGGTGAGGACTTTCCTGAAGAATGGGCCAAGCGCCAAGCCAAGTTGGCGAGACAAGCCAAAGAAGCAGTGAGGAAATTAATGAAGAATCTGCTACTGCTGCTGCCACTGAGGACCCTATTCAGCCCAAAAAATGAATGGCAAAGAAGCCAGCACACAAGCCAAGTGCTTCACCAACAGTGCCCTCACGGCCAAAATCCTCAGCAATGCCCTCACGGCCAGAATCTTCAATGCCCTCACGGCCAGTTCCTCATGTTGCTTCTGCTCCTACAAAATCCTCAGCTCCTCCTCCAAAGTCCTCAGCTGCTCCTCCAAAGTCCTCAGCACCTGTGCATCTGACCACGTGCCAAAGGACTGCAGGCATCTCTATTGCCTCTGGTGTCTCAGCAAGTTCCTCAGCTGCACCAAATTCTTCATCAGGCCCCACATGCTTTGAAGAAAAAGGCAATCGCCGATTTGAGGTCCTCGGCCAAGTCCAAGAAGAAACAGGTTGCCTTCCAAGTGCCATCCGACGATGAAGGCGATGATGATGAACTTGCGTAAATCATCAGATACCGACAAGAAAGGGCCGCTAGAGCCAAAGGCACACCTGTGCCACTGCTTTTGGATCCAAGGGCGATCCTTGAATATATTGATCTATGGCACAAGGATCCAGAGACACCTATACCTGATTTTCATTTGACTCCTGGACAAAGTCACATGCTGACCCATTTCATCTCTGAAGAGAAATGGAAATTTGAGAAGGCAAGGCAGATCAAAAAGGCTCGATTCAGAAAGAGAAGTTCACGAGGAAAAGCGTTGTCGTAATGACAACCGAGGAACTCCTCAAGATCCAAAGATGAAATCAAAGCCCTCGGTGATGACTTTGATGCCTATTATGCTGATTGGCAAGGAGCCAAAGTCAGATTTGTCAATCTGACAAAGAAGTTCACAAATGTTGCAGCCCCAACGCAACAAGAAATTCCTCAGGCTGGAGCCTCTGCTCAGCCTGATGAAGAACATGCCAGCACCGCAGATGATTTTCAGCCTGCTGAAAACAATGCTAGTTCCAGGGCTGATGACTCCATTCCAGCCGCTGAAGAAATTGCCAGGGCATCCACTAGTGGTGCACCTGAAGAAACTGAGGAAGTCAGGGCAACTGCATCAGTTGCGCCTGAGGAAATTCAAATAGATTCCTCAGCTTCTCCTGCGCCTACACCAACTCCTATCCTTCCATCTGCATCAGATGTGAAGAAGACCAAGGCTGCAAAGCGAGCTGCAGTGAAGAAAAGAAAAGCATCAGCTGCTTCAAATTCTTCATCCCCGAAGAAAATGAAGCCAATGACCAGCTCATTTGAAAATCCAATTGATGTTGTTCCGATTTCCTCCATGCCATCAAATGACCTTGTTCCTTTTGGTGAAGAATATGAGATCCCAAGCGGATCTGATGAAGAAAATTATTCTGCTGCTTCGTTAGAGCAGATTGATGAAGAAATTGAAGTGGATGCAATCCCTTCAACACCAATCATTTCATCACCTATGCCTCAGTTCACAGCTGAAGAGGCTGGTGTTGAGGAAATTGAAGACGAAGATGTGGATATTGGATGCACCACGCCTGTGATGAATGATGACTTTTGGGAAGGTCAGCATCCCAATTCTCCACTCTTCACTCCAATACAACAAATTCCTCAGTCCTCTGCACCAACGGTTCAAATGGGCTCTGAAGAAACTCATCCCACCTCGTCCGTGCATGAAGAAATTCCAGCCACTAGTGTCAAGAACCTGCTTGCTGATCCTTTGAACACGCAGATTGCATATGAAGAGGAACGAGAAAATCCTCACTGAAGAACACGAGATTGCGATTCCTGAGGTAGTGATGCAACTCACTGACACTCCACTGCCAAAGCCAAAGAATCCATTCTCAACGGAGCAAAAGTTCAAGGCTGAAGATTTCTTTGGCGAGCATGTCTTCTTCACTGACTACAACCCATATGACTCTGCTCGCATAAGGAAGAGGCGTTTCTGGACTGCTAGTCAAGCCAACTTCTATTCCTCTGTGCTATTCAACAAAGACAAAGTCTTCGATCATGCACATATTCCTCACGTGGACATGGAATCTCTGCGGGCTTCGAGCCGGTCCTCGGTGTTCTTCACGATCTTTGGTTTGCTGAATTTCTGCACCGACATCTCGTGATTGGAATGAAGAACTCATTCTTCAATTCTATGCGACGCTACACATCACCGGAGATTACGAAGATGTGAACTCATGGGTATTGGACTGGATGACGAAAATACTCACTACAAGGCACCAAAGAACTGAATTGCTTCGTGCCCTCCCACTCGATCCTCCCCTTGATGGTGCTCGTTGCATCTACAATGAACTGAGCTTTCAAATCATTACATGCAAGTTCTGATGAAGCCTTTGAAGCCAGGGCAGGCCCCACGAACCAAATTCTTCGTCAAGGAATTACTATATGTGCCTCGGACTGTCTATCGCATTCTGACGAAGACAATGAGTCCTATCAAAGGCCACGACTCAAATGATGAAGAAGTCGTTGGCATCATGAAGAATATGCTTTTCAATATCATACATGTATGCGTTCCCGTCAACTTCCATGATTTCTTCATGAGGACTCTGGCAAACATTGCTATGTCACCTTTTGAGCTGAAGCCTTATGCACCATGGATTATGAGGTTCATCAGGACAAGGTCTTCACTCAATTACAAGGCTGATACTCTGAACCACTGCAGCTACTTGCCTCCAATTGAAGTCCTCAAGCGGACATTCTCCTCAGCTGATGACAAAGGCAAGGCAACTGCTGTGATAGATGAAGGCATTCGTCCATTGGATGGTCAATTTCGCAAGGCTGCATCCTACTCCACCAATGACGACTCTGCCACACATGACTCTGCCGCCAATACCTTAGCCAAGCAAAATCCTCAAGCCACAGCACCCAGGGCGATGAATGATCATGAGTTACTCCTTAGTCTTCATCAGAAGGTTGATCGCAATCATAAATGGGTAAAGCGTCAGTTTGGTTCAATTCTTCACAACATGACCTCAACACACAATGCAGTGAAGAAAAACCAATACTACCTCCATGAAACCTTCAACTGCACGGGCTGTTCTATCTCATCTCTACAACAGAAGATCTGAAGAACATGGGTCTCAAGGAATAATTTGACCGGTCCGCACCTCCACCAAGAAATTCAAGAAGGTCAAGGTTCCTTCCTTGGTGGCTAGCTCCTATTCTTCATCGCGACAACGATGAAAATGAAGACTTGGGCGACAACTGCGGCAGGTCCTACTACGACAACCGACCCGACAACGCGGGCGCCTCCATCAACTTGATATTCCTCGGGCGTTAGTCCTCGGTTTCGATCCTTTTGGTCATTCGATGACAAAGGGGAGAAATTTGAGTTAGTCTTCAAGCGGGTCTATTATATGGGCGTTTTTTTGCTAAGTTACAACTCTCGTTCTTCTGAAACTTTTATTGGATCGAGTTGTAATCTTAAACCCGATGGTGCTCTGATACTTTTGATGTGTTCCTTTGCATGCTTATTCTTCGTTATGTGTTAATACACGCATGCTGAATTACATCGATCACCATATTTCATCATGCATTTCAAATTCTTCATATTATATGTCAAATGCGTGTATGAATTACAAGATATAGGGGAGATCTCCATGATTCAACTCTTCAAATGTGCAATGCCTCAAAAGCAAATTCCTCACTATGCACATCTTCGGGGGAGTTCTTCTATATCTTGCAATCAAATTCCTCAATATCAGTATATTTACACTTCATATATTTATCCTCGTTGAAAACTTAACCTATATTGTCATCAATCACCAAAAGGGGGAGATTGTAAGTGCATCTAGTGCCCTTAGTGATTTTGGTGTATTGAAGACTTATAGGTTAAGGGACTAATGTGTTTATGAGTGTACATGTGTCTATAAGTCTATGAGGAGTTTGATATTTACAGAGAAAGTCGACCCCTAAAAATGAAGTTCTTCGACTGAAGACTTTGGTATTCTGAAGACTTTCTGAAGACTTTGAAAGTGAAGAAATTGGTGTGACCTTGAAGACTTAGTATTCATTTGAGGAACATGAAGCGTGAAGACTTTTGTTTTCATAGTTTCATTTTTCTCTTTCTTGAGTCATAGGAAACACCATACTGTTAAAGGGGGTCGAGGAAATACTAAGGAAAAATTTCCATGTGATGCTCAACTCAAAATCCTACACCTACCAATCCCTTCGAGTGAAGCCACTGGAAATATCATACAGTTCAGTCAATTTCTTCAAAGGATGTAGACGAAGTTCTTCCGGTCATTGAGGAATTTGTTCGACTAAGGAGTTAAGAATTCGCCAAAGGCGGATTGCCTACACATGAGGAACATGATAGCCCCGAGGAATTTGAAAGTCAAATTTCCGACCGTTCTTGTCTTCTTGGCATGACAGTTCCAAAATATCTTATCCACCTAACGGTCATATCATTGAAGGGCATTTATGTCTTATCATGTCGGGCTGCTCCCTAGGCTATAAATAGCCGCCCCCTACAACCACTAGCTGGTTGGCTGCTCCAAGAGAACTTGACACTTGTCATTTGAGAGCAACCCATCCTCCGAGGACTTTGAGCGAAAATCATCGAGTGAGTAAAAACCCAAAAACCAAACCCCTACAAACCCATGTGATTGAGCATCACTGAAGAGATTGATTCTGCGTGGATCCGACGCTTGTTACCTTTGAAGACTGTGCTTCTTCCAGACGGTTAGGCGTCATGGTCTAGAGCATCCAAGAGGAATTGTGGATCGCCGAGTGACCAAGTCTGTGAAGGTTTGGAAGTTGCTCAAGACTTACCACGAGTGATTGGATGAGGTCTGTGACCTTAGTTCAAGGAGAATACGGTGAGGACTTGGTGTCCCGAGCTGCATGCTCAGCCGACTGGGTGTCCGGATGTGTGTCCTCGAGTTTAAATACTCGGCCGCTCCAACCAGACGTAACCGAGACAAACGTTGGAACTGGTCTACCAAATCATTGTCTTCACCAACCTTACTGGTTCTATTTCCTCAACTCTTTCATTTCCTCATTACTGTGTTGAGTGTTTGTTCATATCTGTGTTTGAAGACTTTGACTGAAGACTTTCTCAATTTCCTCAGTGAAGAATTCATAAAAATCGCCTATTCACCCCCCCCCCCTCTAGTCGATATAACGCACTTTCAGGGATCGTCCTTAGGGCAATGCTGGCCTCCCTCCGCTGCCGCCACCACCAAGGAGGAACGAAGACCACCACCAGGATGAGGGGGCTGGGGGCTTCCAGGAACCTCGCGTCATCGCCTGCATCTTGGGCGGCGCTCAGGCCCGAGTCTCCCAGCGCATCTTCAAGCAGTTTGCTCGCGAGGTGAAAGCGGCCCTCTCCAGGCTTGAGGCCACGCGCCCGCTCAGGTTGTCCAAGTGCACCGTCACCTTCAGCTCATCCGACCAGCTCAAGTGCGCGGAAACTGCCGACGCCCTCCCGATGCTCTGCTCGCCCGTCATCAGCAATGTCCTTGTCACCAAGACCCTCATTGATGGCGGTGTGGGGCTCAATGTCCTTTCCATCGAGATGTTCGACCGCCTCCAAGTACCATATGATTAGCTGCAGTCCACCAAGCCCTTCTCGGGAGTGACCGACGGCTCCACCACTCCGATAGGGCAGATCCGCCTCCCTATCAGCTTCATCTAGCGCGACAACTACCGCACCGAGCTCATCGACTTCGACGTCGCCCACATTCGCCTGTCGTACAACGCCATCCTTAGGTATCCGGCCTTGGCCAAGTTCATGGCTGTGACCCACCATGGCTACAACATCCTCAAGATGCCAGGTAACTGCGACATCATCACGATCGCCTGCGAGGAGAAGGACGCGGTGTGCTCCCCCGAGCGCGCCTACCAGGCTGCGGCAGTTGAAGACCCAGACAACGAAGGCGCCATCTACCCTCTTGAGGCAGTCCCCAAGAAGAAGAAGCAGCTGCTCCGCCAAGAGCCTCAGGAGAGCGGTGTCTCCAGCCACACCACCTCAGGACCCGCGCCCACGGATGGGGCGCCTCCCTCCCTCGCATAGGAAGGCACGCCTGGTGCCCTCCTCATGCTAGGCTCGGGGGCTCTCTTCTGGAGGGCCTTTGACTTAGTCAATGTCACGAGGGAGGCGCTCGGGCATCACATGGAGGCATGCTTCATCGCACGCTTCCCTCATGAGGGCACAAGGCATGGGGTGCCTGGTGCCCAGGAGTTCATCACCAAGACGACTGAGGAGCTTCAAGAGGCAAGAGCAATGCATGGCGACTGGCGCCCACCACCTGGCGTGGCTCCTTGTCCCGGCGAGGACGACGAGCTGCGCGTCTGCGTTAACATCCCAGGGCTCAACAGGGCCGCATCCCAGGAGCGCTTCTAGCCTTCATGTGTTGGTCGGTGCGAGGGTCCACCTCACAGCTACGCTCGCATGCCGTTCGACTCGCCGAACGCGGCTGTTACCTTCCAGCGTCGCCTGCGGAGCGTTCTGGCGGCTCAGGAGGCCAGGCACCAGGCGGTCCTGACAGAGATGGCGATGGTTCCACGCGAGCCCACGGGACCTAAGGGCCTCTCGAGGTTCAGGACCCAGGCGGCTCGTGAGGAGCAACTCCTCTAGTGCGCATCTTCAGCTGCTTCAACACCCCTCCAGCAACGGTGCCAGGTGACGTTTTCCAGTTCATTCAGTTGGGGCGCCCCTCGGGCTGCATTATCCTCAGGTCGCATGGGCCTGTCCCTGCGACGTGTATCCTTTGCATCTTTAATTTACCCTGTTGGGGGCGCCCCTTGGGCTGCATCATCCCCAGGCCGCATGGGTCCGTCCCTGCGGCATGTATCGTTCTTGCATTTACCTGAACTAGCTTGCCGCCTTCCACGAGTTGCTTCATGATTATTACATGCATGTCCGGTACTTCGATACCATGAACTTCATGCGCCCTTGCAAGCCCGCCCACGACCGCCTCATGATTAAGGACTGGCACGGCGTCTGTACTCGGGTCCGTCCCTGCAGCGTCGCTAAACCCAAGAGGCTGAGCTCTGGTTCACGAGCCAGCTCCCGTATACATCACCTACCATGGCCCTTGGTGCCTTATTCTCGCATGAGCTAATCGTGGACAGACGAGCTAGGGCGCGTGACCTGGTGCCTCATCACCACGAGAGCCGCGCGCCGGTTCTCTTTCTTCAGGAATTTTCACATGAGAAGATCGGGCACGGCGCCTGTGCTCAGGTTCGTCCCTGCAGCATCGATAAATCCAACGACTGAGCTCTGTCTGGCTGGCCGGCCCTGTTCACGTCACCTCTTGGGGTCGTTGGTGTTTGGCCTTCCCATGTGATAACCTCAGGAGATTCATTCGGTGCATGTTGTCTAACCATCTCGCAGGACTACCACAGCTGGCAAGAATCTAATCCAGGCGCAACCCGCCTTGAGGTAGGGCCTCGTGAGTCCCACACTGGCTCACGAGTGCCCAGACACAGCTCGTCTAGCCCTGCCATGCAAGCCACGTGCCAGGGCGGGGTTGTACACGCCCCGGGGGCTCCACTTAGAGGGAGCCCCCACCCACGCACCAGTGGAAGCACCATGCTCTGCGCTGGCAGTCGACACAGTCAAGGAGCGGCTATGCCCGTGCAAGTGCGGAAGCGCTATGCTCCGCGCTGGTGATAAACAATTGGGGGTGGCCCCATGGCCGCATCAACCCCAAGGAGCCACCAAGCTCAGTGTCCAGCCTCATCGCAACACTTTCCCCCTTGGGAGAGTTGCACGAGGGGGCTGGGCATGGGGGCTACGCTCGGCTCACGCCTTGCGTATGCTACCCTGCCAGGTCCCTCGGACCTGGTCGTCGCGCGCCCCTCCCGAGCGGGACCTCGGTGAGGACAGGTATGGAGGTCTGTTCGTACGTCAAGGGGGACTCCTGAGCATCGCGACTTAGGAGCCTGACTGGTCACGTAGCCCCTCACCCCTTGGTCCCGTCCAGGTGATCCAGACGACCCAACGGCGGCTAAGGCATGCGCGGGGCTGGGCCCTGCCGATGTAGAACGCTAAGGCCTACCTTGGCATTCCCTTCCCGAGGGCTGTTTATACGTCAAGGGGGACTCCTGAGCATCGTGACTCAGGAGCCTAACTGGTCACGTAGCCCCTCACCCCTTGGTCCCGTCCTGGTGATCCGGATGACCCAATGGCGGCTGAGGCATGCGCGGGGCCGGGCCTTGCCAACGCAGAACACTAAAGCAACGGGAAGGAAATCACAGAATCCTAACAAAATATTACAAGCCATACTGTTCTTCAAATACCAAGCATAAGTTTTAACGCCTCCACGAGGCACGCTGCATGTTGCAGTAACATAAAAGTGGAGAGAAGCACCACCAACAAGCCTTCTCTTCAGCCCCGGGCGCTGCCGTCTCCCACAAGGAGTGCCCCTTCATCGACAACGTCGCCGTCGCCCGTGCCATCGGCCGTGGCCGTAGGGTCGGCGGCACCATCAGCCGGAGGCACGGGGTCGATGGCGAGGAACTTCTCTAGCAGGGCCTCCACCAGGTCCTTCACGGCTTCGGCAGTGGCTGCGCAGCGCCCCTCGTCCACAGGCTCAAGCAGAGCTCCAAGGTCGATGCCCGAGTCGCGAAGATAGAGGTGGCTGAAGACGCAAGTCATAGCCAAGGCAGAGAGTGCGCGGGCTTATCCTTCCACCATGGTATCGACCCCATTGACAACGCCCTCGAGCGTCGTGACAAGTTGGGGGATTAGCTCGGCGGGGCCTTCCTCAGCAGTGACCAGCGGCTCCTTCAACCCCTTTCGTAGAGCTCCTGCAGCGCCTTGCGGGACCTCTCCTCAAGAGAATCGAAGGCGGCATGATCGTTGGCAAGGATTTTCGCCTTGGCCTCCAGCCGAACCTTCTCCTCCTCCACCACCTTGTTCAACTCCCCCAGGCGGTTACGCTCCGCGTCCTGCTTCCGCGCCAATTGCTCCAGCTCGGTGTCACGGCCGGCGACCGCGTCTTTGATAACCCACAAGTATAGGGGATCGCAACAGTTTTCGAGGGTAGAGTATTCAACCCAAATTTATTGATTCGACACAAGGGGAGCCAAAGAATATTCTCAAGTATTAGCAGTTGAGTTGTCAATTCAACCACACCTGGATAACTTAATATCTGCAGCAAAGTGTTTAGTAGCAAAGTAATATGATAGTAGTGGTAAAGGTAACGAAATTAACGGAAGCAAAAGTAATATTTTTGGTGTTTTGTAGTGATTGTAACAGTAGCAACGGAAAAGTAAATAAGCGAGAACCAGTATATGGAAAGCTCGTAGGCATTGGATCGGTGATGGATAATTATGTCAGATGCGGTTCATCATGTAACAGTCATAACATAGGGTGACACAGAACTTGCTCCAATTCACCAATGTAATGTAGGCATGTATTCCGAATATAGTCATACGTGCTTATGGAAAAGAACTTGCATGACATCTTTTGTCCTACCCTCCCGTGGCAGCGGGTCCTAATGGAAACTAAGGGATATTAAGGCCTCCTTTTAATAGAGAATCGGAACAAAGCATTAGCACATAGTGAATACATGAACTCCTCAAACTATGGTCATCACCGGGAGTGGTCCCGATTATTGTCACTTCGGGGTTGCCGGATCATAACTCATAGTAGGTGACTATGGACTTGCAAGATAGGATCAAGAACTCACATATATTCATGAAAACATAATAGGTTCAGATATGAAATCATGGCACTCGGGCCCTAGTGACAAGCATTAAGCATAGCAAAGTCATAGCAACATCAATCTCAGAACATAGTGGATACTAGGGACCAAACCATAACAAAACTAACTCGATTACATGATAGATCTCATCCAACCCATCACCGTCCAGCAAGCCTACAATGGAATTACTCACGCACGGCGGTGAGCATCATGAAATTCGTGATGGAGGATGGTTGATGATGACGACGGCGACGAATCCCCCTCTCCGGAGCCCCGAACGGACTCAAGATCAGCCCTCCCGAGAGGTTTTAGGGCTTGGCGGCGGCTCCGTATCGTAAAACACGATGATTTCTTCTCCTTTATTTTTTCTCTCTGAAAGCAAATATATAGAGTTGGAGTTGGCGTCGGAGGAGTCTCAGGGGGCCCACGAGGTAGGGGGCGCGCCCTAGGGGGGTGCGCCCCCACCCTCGTGGACAGGTGGTGGGCCCCCTGGCCTTCATCTTTTGCAGAAATTTTTTATTATTTCCGAAAAGATGTTCCATGAAGTTTCAGGTCATTCCGAGAAGTTTTGTTTCTGCACATAAATAACACTATGGCAATTCTGCTGAAAACAGCGTCAGTCCGGGGTTAGTTCCATTCAAATAATGCAAATTAGAGTCCAAAACAAGGGCAAAAGTGTTTGGAAAAGTAGATACGACGGAGATGTATCAACTCCCCCAAGCTTAAACATTTGCTTGTCCTCAAGCAATTCAGTTGACAAACTGAAAGTGATAAAGAAAAACTTTTACAAACTCTGTTTGCTCTTGTTGTTGTAAATATGTAAAGCCAACATTCAAGTTTTCAGCAAATATCATGACTAACCACATTTGCAATAACTCCTAGGTCTCATGTTTACTCATATCAATAGCATAATCAACTAGCGAGCCATAATAATAAATCTCGGATGACAACACTTTCTCAAAACAATCATAATATGATATAACAAGATGGTATCTCGCTAGCCCTTTCTGAGACCACAAAACATAAATGCAGAGCACCTTTAAAGATCAAGGACTGACTAGACATTGTAATTCATGGTAAAAGAGATGCAATCATAGTCATACCCAATATAAATTAATAGTAATGGATGCAAATGACAGTTGTGCTCTCCAGCTAGTGCTTTTTAATAAGAGGGTGATGACTCAACATAAAAGTAAATAGATTGGCCCTTCGCAGAGGGAAGCAGTGGATTTGTAGAGGTGCCAGAGTCTGCTTTTGAAATAGAGATAAATAATATTTTGAGCGGCATACTTTCATTGTCAACATAGCAACTAAGAGATGGTGATATCTTCCATGCTACACACATTATAGGCGGTTCCCAACAGAATGCTAAAGTTTATACTCCCCCTCCACCAACAAGCATCAATCCATGACTTGCTCGAAACAACGAGTGTCTCCAACTAGCAAATACCTCGTGGGGAGTTTTGTTTGCAATTAATTTTGATTTAGTTTGCATAAAGCATGGGACTGGGCATCCCGGTGACCAGCCATTTTCTCGTGAGTGAGGAGCGGAGTCCACTCCTCTTGAGAATAACCCGCCTAACATGGAAGATAAGGGAAGCCCTAGTTGATACATGAGCTATTCGAGCATACAAAACAAAATGTTTATTTGAAGGTTTAGAGTTTGGCACATACAAATTTACTTGGAACGACAGGTAGATACCGCATATAGGAAGGTATGGTGGACTCATATGGAATAACTTTGGGGTTTATGATTGGATGCACAAGCAAGATTCCTGCTTAGTACAAGTGAAGGCTAGCAAAAGACTGGGAAGCGACCAACTAGAGAGCAACAACAGTCATGAACATGCATTAAAATTAATAAACATAGGATGCAAGCATGAGTAGGATATAATCCACCATGAACATAAATATCGTGAAGGCTATGTTGATTTGTTTCAACTACATGTGTGTGTGCCAAGTCAAGTCTCTTAAATCATTCAAAGGAGGATACCACCCCATCATACCACATCACAACCATTTTAATAGCATGTTGGCACGCAAGGTAAACCATTATAACTCATAGCTAATCAAGCATGGCACGAGCAACTATGATCTCTAATTGTCATTGCAAACATGTTTATTCATAATAGGCTGAATCAGGAACGATGAACTCATCATATTTACAAAAAAAGAGAGGTTGAGTTCATACCAGCTTTTCTCATCTCAGTCAGCCCATCATATATCATCATAATTGCCTTTCACTTGCACGACCGAACTATGTGAATAATAATAAGAGTGCACGTGCATTGGACTAAGCTGGAATCTGCGAGCATTCAATAAACAGGAGAAGACAAGGTGATATGGGCTCTTGGTTAAATCAACAATAATGCATATAAGAGCCACTTCAACAATTTAATCATGGTCTTCTCCTATCGACCCCCAAAGAAAAGAAAAAGAAATAAAAACTATTTACACGGGAAAGCTCCCAACAAGCAAAAGAAGAACGGGAAATATTTTTGGGTTTTCTTTTAATTATTACTACTACAGCAAGAAAAGTAAACTACTAATAATTTTTTTTGTTTTTTTCTTAAGTTTTAACAAACACATAAGAAGAAAGCAGGAAAAAGAAAATAAACTAGCATGGATATTACAGTGAAAGTGTATGAGCACCGACATCTAGCAATGAGTGTGTGTAAACATAAATGTAATGTCGGTGGGAAATACGTACTCCCCCAAGCTTAGGCTTTTGGCCTAAGTTGGTTCATTCCCAGGGATGGCCTGGCGGATATCCGTAGGTGTAGCTGGGGTCGTACTGTGATGCAGCGTTTATCGCCTCCTGAGCTGCAGCGTGACGACGAGCTGCCTCCGCTCTCCTCTCGTACTCATCCGCCTCCTCTCCGGTAATAATATATCTTCGTTTTGTCTGATAATCAAAGAAGGCAGGAGCAGGGAGAGTAATACGGACAACACGCCATTTGTCAAAGATTAGTCGATACAGGAGAGGTGATTCATTCCTCTCGACAAACTGGTGAGAGACCATAGAATTAAAATCTAAATAAGTAGGAGGCAACTCCATATCATCCTCACGAAGGTCCAACTCAAGAAAATTAGCTAAGCGGGTTGCATAAATTCCTCCAAAGAAATCTCCATTATATCTATCATGATGCAACCTACGTGCTACAATGGCTCCCAAATGATAAGATTGGTCCCCTAACACAGCATTCCTAAGAATACTGAGGTCAGGCACACACATATGACATGCTTCATCCTTACCAGTTATGCATCTACCTATGAAGAGAGCAAAATATTGTATAGCAGGAAAGTGAATGCTCCCTAAGGTAGCTTGTGTTATATCTCTAGATTTCCCTATAGTTATACTAGCCAGAAAGTTTCTAAATTCAGATTTACGGGGGTCACTAGCACTACCCCATTGTGGAAGTTTGCAAGCAGAAGTAAAATCCTCCAAGTCCATGGTATAAGATTTGTCATAAAGATCAAACATGACAGTTGGAGAATTACGTGAAGATGAAAATTCAAACCTCCTCACAAATGAACTAGTGAGATCATGGTATCATGCGCATTTGTGCGCCTCAAAGCTCACGAGATCGGCGTTACGCAAATATGCGTTAAATTCCTCTTTGATTCCCGCTCGATCCATAAAATTTTCTGAAGGCCACTCACAAGGCCGCACTGGAGCGTCCCTTGGGGGCTCCTCATCAGCATCACGCATTGCAAGCCTGGGTCCTTGCTTCCTTGAAGAACCACCTTGGAACATTTTCCTAAGCATATTGCTTTCTCTAAAAAATTTCTGAAATTTTTAGTAACTTCATACAAAAGTGAGCCAAGCTCAACAAAATTGATAGCAACTACTCCTACAAGTGCCTAGAGGATATATCATGCATTAGAACTACTTGGAACCATATAAATTTGACATGCAAGCTCAAGAACATGGTCACCTAGGCAACACAAATTTGCAATGAATAAAGTACTAGAGCAAAAACTAATTGGACCAATGGAGGAGTCACATACCAAGGAACAATCTCCCCAAGCAGTTTTGTGAGAAGTGCTTTGAGCAAGGAGATCGAAAATCGCAACAAAGTGAGCTAGAACTCGTGCTTGAGTTGGATATTCGTGTTTGTGGGAGGAACAAGAAAAGGATGGGTGTAGGAATAAGTGGAGGAGGGCCACCATGGGCCCACGAGGCAGGGGCGCGCCCTGGGGGGTAGGGCACGCCCTCCACCCTCGTGGCCAGGTGACAGCTCCCCCCGCAGTGTTTTCAGTACCATAAATCCTCAAATATTTCAGAAAAAATCATATTAAATTGGCATGGCATTTGGAGGACTTTTATTTTCGGCGTATTTTTATATTGCATGTATAAATCGAAAATGCATGTAAAATACTATTTTTACTTTATTTCAACTAAATAACAGAAAATAGAAAGAGGGTACAGAAGGTTGTGCCTTCTAGTTTCATCCATCTCATGCTCATCAAAAGGAATCCACTAACAAGGTTGATCAGGTCTTGTTAATAAACTCATTCCGAATAACATGAAACCGGAGAAATTTCGGATAACACAATGTTACCTCAACGGGGATATGCACATCCCCAATAATAAGAATATCACATTTCTTCTTGACAGTAGGAAGAGGAAATTCAAAGCCTCCAAAAATAATTGATGGAATTTTTCCAATAGAATTGATACTATGAACTTGAGGTTGTTTCCTCGGAAAGTGTACCGCATGCTCATTACCATTAACATGAAAAGTGACATTGCCTTTGTTGCAATCAATAACAGCACCTGCAGTATTCAAAAAAGGTCTTCTAAGAATAATAGACATATTATCGTCCTCCGGAATATCAAGAATAACAAAGTCCGTTAAAATAGTAACGTTTGCAACCACAACAGGCACATCCTCACAAATACCGACAGGTATAGCAGTTGATTTATCAGCCATTTGCAAAGACATTTCAGTAGGTGTGAACTTATTCAAGTCAAGTCTACGATATAGAGAGAGAGGCATAACACTAACACCGGCTCCAAGATCACATAAAGCAGTTTTAACATAGTTTCTTTTAATGGAGCATGGTATAGTAGGTACTCCTGGATCTCCAAGTTTTTTTGGTATTCCACCCTTAAAAGTATAATTAGCAAGCATGGTGGAAATTTCAGCTTCCGGTATCTTTCTTTTATTAGTAACATTATCTTTCATATACTTAGCATAAGGATTCATTTTGAGCATATCAGTCAATCGCATACGCAAAAAGATAGGTCTAATCATTTCAAAGAAAGCGCTCAAAATCCTCATCATCCTTTTTCTTGGATGGTTTGGGAGGAAAAGGCGTGGGTTTCGAACCCATGGTTCTCTTTCTTTACCATGTTTCCTAGCAACAAAGTCTCTCTTATCATAATGTTGATTCTTTGATTGTGGGTTATCAAGATCAACAATGAGGTTCAACTTCTACATCATTATCATTACTAGGTTGAGCATCATCATGAACATCATCATTAACATTTTCACTAGGTTCATGTTCATTACCAGATTGTGTTTCAGCATCAGACATAGAGATATCATTTGGATTCTCAGGTGGTTCAGTAATAGGTTCACTAGAAGTTTGCAAAGTCCTATCATTTTTCTTTTTCTTCCTTTTGGAATATAGGTGCATCAATATTATTTCTCTGAGAATCTTGCTCAATTCTCTTAGGGTGGCCTTCAGGATACAAAGGTTCCTGAGTCATTCTACCAGTTCTAGTAGCCACTCTAACAGCATAATCATTGTTCTTACTATTCATTTCATTGAGCAAATCATTTTGAGCTTTAAGTACTTGTTCTACTTGAGTGGTAACCATAGAAGCATGTTTGCTAACAAGTTCAAGTTCACCTCTAATATTAGCCATATAGTCACCCAAGTGTTTAATCATATAAGCATTTTGTTTTAATTGTCTACCAAAATAACCATTGAAATCTTCTTGCTTAAACATAAAGTTATCGAACTCATCCAAGCATTGGCTAGCAATTTTAGTAGGAGGGATTTCAGCGCTATCATATCTATAAAGAGAATTTACCTTTACTACCTGTGTCGGGTTATCAAAACCATGAGGTTCTTCAATAGGTACCGGATTAAGATCATAAGTTTCTTCAACAGGCGGTAGGTAAGACCATGTATTTCTTCAATAGGAGGTAAATTCTTAACATCTTCAGCTTTAATACCTTTTTTCTTTCATAGATTTCCTTGCCTCTTGCATATCTTCAGGACTGAGAAATAGAACACCTCTCTTCTTCGGAGTTGGTTTAGGAATAGGCTCAGTAATTGGATCAGGGGCTGGCTCAGGAGGTGCCCAATTATTTTCATTTGTCAACATATATTATTCAATAGAATTTCAGCTTCATCCGGTGTTCTTTCCCTGAAAAGAGAACCAGCACAACAATCCAGGTAATCTCTAGAAGCATCGGTTAGTCCAATATAAAAGATATCAAGTATTACATTTTTCTTCAGAGGATTATCAGGCAAAGCGTTAAGTAACTTGAGAAGCCTCCCCCAAGCTTGTGGGAGACTCTCTTCTTCAATTTGCACAAAGTTGTATATTTCCTTTAAAGCAGCTTGTTTCTTATGAGCAGGGAAATATTTAGCAGAGAAGTAATAAATCATATCCTGGGGACTACACACACAACGAGGATCAAGAGAATTAAACCATATCTTAGCATCACCCTTTAATGAGAACGGAAATATTTTAAGGATGTAAAAGTAGTGAGATCTCTCATCATTAGTGAACAGGCTATATCATTTAATTTAGTAAGATGTGCCACAACAGTTTCAGATTCATAGCCATGAAAAGGATCAGATTCAACCAAAGTAATTATATCAGGATCAACAGAGAATTCATAATCCTTATCGGCAACACGGATAGGTGAAGTAGCAAAAGGTGGTCAGGCCTCATTCTATCTCTAAGAGATTGCTTATTCCATTCAGCTAATAACCTCTTGAGTTCATATCTATCTTTGCAAACTAAAATAGCTGCAGAAGCTTCCATATCAAAAATATAACCTTCAGGAATAACAGGCCTATCTTCATCATCACTTTCATCATTATAATCAGTTTCGATAATTTCTTTCTCTCTAGCCCTAGCAATTTGTTTATCAAGAAATTCACTAAGGGGCACAGTAGTATCAAGCATAGAAGTAGTTTCATCATAAGTATCATGCATAGCAGAAGTGGCATCATCAATAACATGCGACATATCAGAACAAATAGCAGAAGCAGGTTTAAGTGTCGCAAGCTTACTCAAAACAGAAGGTGAATCAAGTGCAGAGCTAGATGCCAGTTCCTTACCTTCCCTCGTAGTTGAGGGATAAATTGTTGTCTTAGCGTATTTCAAGTTCTTCATAGTGTCCAGCAGATATAAATCCCAAGTGATTCAAAGAATAGAGCTATGCTCCCCGGCAATGGCGCCAGAAAATAGTGTTGATAACCGACAAGTATAGGGGATCACAACAGTTTTCGAAGGTAGAGTATTCAACCCAAATTTATTGATTCGACACAAGGGGAGCCAAAGAATATTCTCAAGTATTAGCAGTTGAGTTGTCAATTCAACCACACCTAGATAACTTAATATCTGCAACAAAGTGTTTAGTAGAAAAGTAATATGATAGTAGTGGTAACAGTAACGAAAGTAATGGAAGCAAAAGTAATATTTTTGGTGTTTTGTAGTGATTGTAACAGTAGCAACGGAAAAGTAAATAAGCAAGAACCAGTATATGGAAAGCTCGTACGCATTGGATCGGTGATGGATAATTATGCCGGTTGCGGTTCATCATGTAACAATCATAACATAGGGTGACACAGAACTAGCTCCAATTCATCAATGTAATGTAGGCAAGGGTGACACGGAACTAGCTCCAATTCATCAATGTAATGTAGGCATGTATTCCAAATATAGTCATACATGCTTATGGAAAAGAACTTGCATGACATCTTTTGTCCTACCCTCCCGTGGCAGCGGGTCCTAATGGAAACTAAGGGATATTAAGGCCTCCTTTTAATAGAGAACTGGAAAAAGCATTAGCACATAGTGAATACATGAACTCCTCAAACTATGGTCATCACCGGAGTGGTCCCGATTATTGTCACTGGGGTTGCAGGATCATAACTCATAGTAGGTGACTATAGACTTGCAAGATAGGATCAAGAACTCACATATATTCATGAAAACATAATAGGTTCAGATCTGAAATCATGGCACTCGGGCCCTAGTGACAAGCATTAAGCATAGCAAAGTCATAGCAACATCAATCTCAGAACATAGTGGATACTAGGGACCAAACCATAACAAAACTAACTCGATTACATGATAGATCTCATCCAACCCATCACCGTCCAGCAAGCCTACGATGGAATTACTCACGCACGGCGGTGAGAATCATGAAATTGGTGATGGAGGATGGTTGATGATGACGACGGCGACGAATCCCCCTCTCCGGAGCCCCGAATGGACTCAAGATCAGCCCTCCCGAGAGGTTGTAGGGCTTGGCGGCGGCTCCGTATCGTAAAACGCGATGATTTCTTCTCCTTTATTTTTTTCTCTCCGAAAGCAAATATATAGAGTTGGAGTTGGCGTCGGAGGAGCCTCAGGGGGCCCACGAGGTAGGGGGCACGCCCCCCACCCTCGTGAACAGGTGGTGGGCCCCCTGGCCTTCATCTTTTGCAATGATTTTTTATTATTTCAGAAAAGATATTCCGTGAAGTTTCATGTCATTCCGGGAAGTTTTGTTTCTGCACATAAATAACACTATGGCAATTTTGCTGAAAACAGCGTCAGTCCGGGGTTAGTTCCATTCAAATCATGCAAATTAGAGTCCAAAACAAGGGCAAAAGTGTTTGGAAAAGTAGATACGACGGAGATGTATCAGTCTTCTCGAGCCTTCAGCTTCTCCTTCCACGCCTCACGCTGACGAGCCTCGGCGGCGTGCTCGTTGCGCAGGGTCTCTAGCTCGGCCTCCGCCACCCGGCAGCGCTCCTTGGCAGCCTCGACATCCTTCAACGCCACCTCGCGGGCAGCCGCGGCCAGGTCGGCAGCTTGCTTACCCTCCTCGGAGACTGCCATGGCCTGGCTCCATGCCGCCCTCAAGGATGCATCGGATAGCAACCACCCCGACACCAACTCCAGTCGCCCCGATGCCAGCCGGCAGTCGGCACCTTGAAGGTCGTCGCGAAGCTGGGTCAACACGAAAAGAGCGTCCTCTAGAGCATCAGGCGAAGTAGGAGGATCACGGCCCAGCGGCACGATGGAAGGGGGAGAGTTGGCGTCGGTGCCAGGGCCTGCAAGTTAGCAGCAGCAGAAGGGGCCGGGGGCTCCTGAGCCTTCGTGACCTCGGCAGGCGAGCTGGGGGCGGGCGCCTCTAGAGCCTTCTCCTGAGGTCAGGCCTCCGAATCTCGCGAGGATGACCCGGCCGCTGAAGCTTGAGAGCCATCACCGTCCTTTCGCGCCGGAGGTGGCACGACCATGGCAGGCTGCCAGGCCTCAGAGATCGCGGTCGCCCCCTTCTTCTTCTTCACCATCGGCGTTGGCCTGGCAGTACAAGGGGAAGGCATCAAGAGACTGCGGCAAGGGCAGGAACAAAAGATCAAGGCGGAGCACTTACTGGTCCATGGCGGCATACTCCCTCACCCTCTTCTAGAGCACCAAGCCCGAAGGCTTCGCAGGCTGGCATGCCGGCGTGTGAGCCTTAGGGGCAGACAGGAGTACGGCGGTCGGATCCGCAGCAGCACCGGCCAATGATGAAGCGGAGGCATCGCCTTGGGAGATCAGCGCCAATCTGGTCTTCTTTGGGACCCCTGCCTGCGGCTTCTTCGGTGGGGTGCCCCTGGACCTTGTGGTGACCCCGGCAGGGTGCGGCGGCTCCATCACCGGATGCTCGCCGGTGTCGTCGTCGTCGGGGAGGGTGCGGAGGAGATCTGCCAGGCGCGGAGGAGAAGTCTCCCCCGCTCCCTCCTGGGTCACCTCCGAGTCCGACTCCTCCTCCTGGTCGGACTCGCCGGAGGACAACACCACCGGGGCTCCAGTGGGCGCCAGCGGCACGAGCCCGCGCTCGTTGAAGACGGGCATGGCGGCGGCAATATTCGCCCCATCCGGGCGGTGGTATTAGCGGAAGATGATTATCTAGCGGATACCCCTGGTCCTCCCCGACCAGGAGGCGGAGTGCCTTGTCCAGCTCCTCGTCGGACAAGGCGTCCGGACGCAGGTGGAGGATGCCTCCCTCATTCATCAGCTTCCACAAGGGGCGCGAGCACGCCTGGAGCAGAGCCAGGCACTGCGCCAGAAACTCCTTGACAATCATGGCCTCCGTCAGCTTCTATGCCTTCGGGTCGTCTGGCATCAGGTCGGACGCCATCCTCCCCAGCATCTGCTCCGCCCGGGGGTCGGTGAGCTTCGCGTTATTCCATCCCTCGTGAGGCGTTGGCATCCCCGTCGGCAGCACCAGCCGAGGGTAGGAGCTCGTGGCATCCATGAGGACCCACTTGTTTCTGAATCCCTCCACCTTCTTCCCGACTCTTGAGATTACGTTGCTCCCGTTGGCCGCGACGAAGTTGGTGCACCCCGAGCACTGGCCCTCCTTGTTCTGGAGGTAGAAGAAATGGCGAAGCAGCGCCACGGATGGCATCACCCCCACGAATGCCTCGCAGTAAAAGGCAAAGATCAACAGGAGGAGGACGGAGTTGGGATGAAGGTGGAGGGCGTGGAGATTGTAATGGCGGAGGATGGCAAAGAATAAGTCGAAGAAAGGGGGGACCATCCCCGCGAAGACGTTGTGCATGAAGAAGGGGTAGAAGGTACTGCCCGAGAACTCCGGTTCGGCAGAGCTGGCCCGAAGCGCGGTCTCTCCCCCCTCATTGCTACCGCCCACCATCAATAGGAGCGCGGCAGCGAGGTTCTTCTCCGAAACTGTGGACGCGCTCAGGGTAGGCTCGAACTAGGAGGGCGAGCGCACGGCCTTTGCCTTGTCGGTGGCCATCAGCTACGACCTCGGGGAAGAGTTTTGATGGATCTAGAGTCTCTTTGGGCAAGAAGGAGAAGGGGATCTGGAGCAAGACGAAGGAAGGGCAATGAAAGCTCTGTAGCGTGCGCCAGCCCTTTTTGTCAGATGAGAACGGTTGCCGAGGCAGCTTGGGGAAGCGGAGGCGCCCACGTCCCATCAATCGCCACGCGTCAACCAAGGCCGCAGGCAGTTAGGGCCCGCGGTGCTCCGCACTTGCCCTTTGGCTTCGCCTCGAAGCCAAGTTCAAGCACACCTTGGGCCCGGGGGCTACTGTCAGCGTTCTAGGAATGGGGGTGCCCAGACTTACCTGCCTGCGGCCCGTGGCGTGGCTCCATTTACGGCCCGTTACGGGCCAGCTTCAGTAGCAACAACTCTAGACCCTCACGAGGGGCCAAGTCTCGCGAGGCGGACGATATCAAGACCTCCCTGGTGGCAGCCTCACTAGGCTGGCTCCTGAGGAGCAGAGATATCAATCCAAGGTGCACCTCGCGAGGTTCACATGACATGAGCCATGATGACCAAGGCCAGGCGGGCGCTAGCGGGTGCAGTGTACCAGTTTCCTCTTTGGTGCTAAGGAGGCAAGCGCAGGCGAGGAGTCCCGAGGAATCAAGCAAAGGTTTCCATTCTGGTGCAACGAGAACAAGACCGCCAGGACGGTAGGACGGAGGTCATCGCGGAGCCCACTGCAGCGTCACCACCAGAGCCTTTGGCAGGCAAAGACTACTTTTGTCAGGACAGCTTGTACTAGTTGTCTCCCTTCAAATTTGGACGTTGTGGGATCCCTTCCCACCTACATTTGGGAAGAGGACCAAGGCCACTATAAATAGGACTTAGCCACCACCATAGCCAGGAATCTGGAACCGGAGCCATTCCACCCTCACCAGCTCATCAAGCTCAAGAACACCTCACCTCCTGAGGCTGTTCCACCACTGTACTAGTTCATCCTGAGCCCCTCGAGGCAATCAACCACAAAGCTAGAGTAGGCTATTACACCGCAAGGTGGCCCGAACCAAGATAAATCTCTGTGTATCTCGTTCTTTGGGTTCGCTGAGCTAGGCCGTGGGATCCTTGAGCGGAAAGACTGGGTAGAGAGTGTTATTTTGCACCCCAGAGTTCGAACCTCTCAAGGGTCCGCGGAACCCTGAACCCGACACATGTGCTCATGATAATCATATTTTGTATCTTCGGGGCAACACTCTTGTTCTTCCTCTTCACCCTGTTCTTCCACACTGGCCTTGGCCTTCAAAGCAAGGTTCGGCTTATTTACTCGTTGAGAACGCAACACCGCATTGTCAGCGGTCGTGTCCAAGATCCTCATTGCCACAAACTCATCCAACACTTCACTTGAGGACAAGGCGTGAAAGTCCGACCTTTGACGGATGACGGAGGACTTATGGTAAGGCATCATGGCCTTGAGAAACTTTCGCTTGATCCAATTTTCATCCGTATCCTTGCTCCCATGATCTCGGAGTTAGACCGCGAGAGTGGTTAGTCTTCGGTAAAGCTCTCGAGGTTCTTCATCTTCATTCATTGCAAACTCATCGACTTGATCTTGCAGCACTTCAAAGTTTGAGCATTGAATGCTTGCGCTTCCCTTGTAGATGGAAATAACATGTTGCCATGCTTCCTTGGCAATGGTGAAAGGTCGGAGATGCGCAATATCTTCGGGTGGAATAGCTTCTTGGAGAATGAAGAGAGCGGACTCATTGAACTGATGATCCGCGACTTCTCTAGGAGTGAAGTTTCTTGGGTCATGCGAGTATAAACCTTGCTCAATAATTCTCCAAAGATTAGTAGAACTATGATTTAAATGATGTTTAAAGTGATAGACCCAAGAGGCAAAATCCTCATTTTTCACAAGCTTAGGAGGAGAACCAACATGATTCAAATGCGTGGAGGGAACCGGTCCTCCATAAGTGATTGGAGGTTCAACATGGGCAAAGGTGCCATTTCCACTTCTACCACTAGGCAAAGGAACTTGTTCACTAGTAGCTTCCCCCTTGTTGGAGTTAGCATCCGTCACCTTGTTAGTGGGGTCAACCACTTTCAACGGTGCGGTGGATAATTGAAGGCCTTATAAAAACTTGTTGAACATTCCTTCAACCTCGGTCATCATGGAGGTTTTCAATGTGTCCAAATCCGCATTGAACTCCTCACGAGAGACCGAGGTTCCCCCATCGGCCATAGACGAGAATGGATTCACACCGGAGTGCTCCTCCCCACCGTCTACGATGTCAACCGTACTCTTCGGATGGCAAGTCCTTAATAAAGAGACGAGGCCCTGATACCAATTGAAAGGATTGATGTAGTTGACTAGAGGGAGGTGAATAGGCAACTAACATTTTTTGGCTTTTCTTTACCAAATTAAACTTTGCATCAAAGTAGGTTGTCTAGATATGCAACTAGGTGAGCAACCTATATGATGCAACAACAACAAGCACACAAGCAAGCAAGGGATACAACTAAATATAAGCTTGCACAAGTAAAGGTAAGAGATAACCAAAAGTGGAGCTGGTGGAGATGAGGGTGTGTTACCGAAGTACCTTCCCTTTGAGAGGAAGTACGTCCCCGTTGGAGCGGTGTGGAGGCACAATGCTCCCCAAGAAGCCACTAGGGCCACCGTATTCTCCTCACACCCTCACACAATGCGAGATGCCGTGATTCCACTATTGGTGCCCTTGGAGGTGGCGACCGAACCTTTACAAACGAGGTTGGGGCAATCTCCACAACTTAATTAGAGGCTCCCAACGACACCACAAAGCTTCACCACAATGGAATATGGCTCATGGTGACCTCAACCGCCTAGGGTGCTCAAACACCCAAGAGTAACAAGATCCGCAAGGGATTAGCGGGGAATCAAATTTCTCTTGGTGGAAGTGTAGATCTGGGCCTTCTCAACTAATCCCTAGAAAATCAACAAGTTTGATTGGCTAGGAGAGAGATCGCTAAAATGGAGCTTTGAGCAACAATGGAGCTTGGGGAGGGAAGAGGTGGTCAACTTGGGGAAGAAGACCCCCTTTATATAGTGGGGGGGAAGATCCAACTGTTACCCACTTATTCCGCCCGCGACATGCGGTACTAGCGCACAGACCTGCGGTACACCGCAAGGGCTTGCGGTACTACCGCTAGCCGGTGCAGTACAACCGCTCACGCGGCAGAGACCAGACGAGGCCCCGTTGCATATAGCAACGAGCGGTAGAACTGCCGGAGCGGTACTACCGCGCGCCCTTGCGGTACTATCGCAATGCAGTGTTCAATCTGGGCTGGGAAGGCACTGACTAATAAAATTACATCCGTGTCTACCTCCGCTGAGTTTCGGTTTGTGCGAAAATCCGGCACGGTACTACCGCTAGTAGCGAGCGGTACTACCGCGTAGGGTGCGGAAGTAAAAATTACTTCCGCCCCTACTTCCATGCGTGCCAGCGTTCTGGGCTAGAGGCCACAATACTACCGCTCGCCAGGAGCGGTACTACCGCATGATGTGGTACTACCGCTACCCTGGGCGGTACTACCGTGGACCTCTGCGGTACTACTGCTCCCTTGAGCAGTACTACCGCTCCCCATAGAACTATAGCACTTGGAGGCCTTCATCTTCGCAAAGACAAGGGAAAACGACCGGTGCTCCAATGAAGCGAAGGAAAGGTGGTGCAAAGGAACATATGTGTACGTGTTGATTCCACCATAACCTTTCCGAAGTGGACCCTCTCTTTATAGTACGGCTTTCCTATGACTCAAATCCACTGAAAAGAAACGTAGAGAAACGCCTTCTTCGATAGGCTCCGAGGGGCACCAAATCGTCTTGTGCCTAGACATGAGATATTTGAAATGCTCAATGTACACGATTAGTCCGCAAATGCATTGTCATCAATCACCAAAACCACACAAGGAGAAATGTGCCCTTACAAAGGTAAACTGCTATCTCTGGGTGAAAGATTGGTGTTCATAAATTTGGTGCTAAGTAATATGGTATTGTATATGATTTCTTTCTTCCAACTACCTAAAGGAGTCTTGCATAACTAGGATTATTTCCGATCAAGATTCTTTTGGCAAGGAGATAGTAAGAAAAAGAAATATCGACTGGCTAAATGGAGTGTGGTTTGCCCTCCCAAAGACCAAGGAGGGTTGAGTATTCATGACCTTGAGGTTAAAAATACCGCCCTCCTCGACAAATGATTGTTTCAGCTGCTGACAGAAAATGGTGTATGGAAAACCCTCCTAAGGAGGAATATATGGGCTCAAAGGTAGTGTCCCAAGTATATTGGAAGCCTGGGGACTCACAGTTTTGGGTTGGTCTAATGGCGATGAAGAAATATTTCTTCCACTATGGGTCCTTGGTTATTAATGAGGGATTGTGAACTAGATTCTGGGAGGATAAGTGGCTAGGTAATGCTACAATTCAAAAGCAATATCCGGCTTTATATAATATTATGCGTGACAAAGGTGATACTATAGCCACAGTTATGGAATCAAGCTTTACATTGAATGTGACATTCAGAATAGAATTAATTGGCTCGAGACTGGAATCAAGGAATGCTCTCTCACTAAGACTATCCATGGTGCAACTATCACAAGGAGCCGATGAATTTCGTTGGAAATGGTGGACTCTATGTATAGTGCTTTGATCCAGTCAGAGGTGCCAGTTCATAAGAATAAGAAGATCGGGAAAGATACCGCTTAAGAATAAAATCTTTGTGTGGTATCTTCGTCGAAGAGTTATTCTACCAAAGATAATCTTATTAAGAGGAATTGGCATGGAAGTACGCAATGTGTGTTTTGTCATCACGATGAGACAATAAAACACTTGTTTTTCCAATGCAAATCGGCTTGTTCTATACGGTCAACCATCCAAGTAGCTTCTGGCTTGTATCCTCAATGTAGTGTAGCTAATATTTTTGGCAACTGGTTACATGGGATAGATTACATGCTTAGAATTCTTCTCAGGGTGGGAGCGCTATAAGGTTTTTAACAATAAAAGTACTTCTCTTATGCAGGTTATCTATAGATGTACCAGTATCCTCTGTTTATGGTCGTCTCTACAACATATGGAGAATCAATACCTATTTATAGAGGTGTGTACACGCTTGGAGGCCACGGCGAGGGATACTTTTACCCGACATGGATGGCAGCATGATCTTCGGATTGACCCTCCTACGTCTTAGGCGTTATACAATCTCCATATGATTACGTGTATTTCATTTTTTTTTGTTTTTTCTGAAACTTGGACTTGGTTATGGCTGTGTGCATCTCAGTTATGTAGAGGCCGGGTGTAATGCTTAAACCTTTTAAGCAATAAAGCGCCCTTTATCGAAAAAAGATGAGAAGGAGATCGAAGATGTCCAGTCAATCAAGGAGGCCCGCCCACAGAGAGGACCGGATCCGTGGTGAAGATCCATAGAGATGGTGAGGATGAGGTAGTTGAAGCAGAACTGCACTGATGAGGACCATCATTGATGAGAAAGGGGTCGAGGAAGCATGGTGGGATGGGGAGGACGGACGAGGGCAGTGAGCGCCCGCAGCCACCTTCAACTGGCGGGCATCATCCTTCGACGACAAGGGGCTAGGTGGCAACGGGTGGCCTCTGGAGTCGCTTAGGCATATCGACGCATGTTGAATTGTCCACACATGCACGGCTCCATGGCGTGCAATCAATTTCCTAGGATGGATCAAAGGACTTGGGTGGTTCGGTGGGTGGGGAAGGGGTGAGTATGAAGTGTGCCCCATTCTTGCATCCCATCTCTCACAAAGTTACGGACCAATTGCTAGGGAGTACGTGTCGTTTCCTTGTTATAATGTCCTTCCCCTGGATTTTTCTATAGGACCATCATTTAATCAATCAAAAATTATCATGTCATCCTATAAATTAATTCACAACTGCAAATATTGCCAAACTCCTTAAAAAAAGAGCACACATGAAACAAGTTGCAAATAAAACAAATAGTACACTGTCTGGAATTACTTACGCCAAACGAATGTATTTGGCATGAGCGCTAAGTAATTTGGTGGTAGTTGTCAATCCATGAAAGCAATAATTTCAACAAGTGAACCCACTTATGGTCATTATTTCCGGAAGTATAGGGCTATGCAGTGTGGAAATTTTCTGTTTACGTATTTCTCTTCAGGTAGGGAACAACAACACCGCAAAGAGTGCAACTGCAAACTAAGTCCAAGAGCTTAAGCGCTCACTTTTGACATCCAGAAGGCTTGGGCATCACAACACCTATCATAGTCACTGGGGACCTCGTAGGAGCGAGTCAGACGGTCGGCCGTGGTGGTGAGCTCCCCGTTCTCACCGTACTTGGCACAGAACACAGTTAGGCGAAGCATGTAAGATTGAGACTCATCGTCGCAGGCTCGCACGTCCTCCACGAGGCAGTACCGCAAAAGTCATATTATGCGGTCCATCACCTACCGCAATAATTTCACCATTCCATAGCTGCTTTAAGATTTGGTAAAAAAAATCACTTATTTTTTTTCTTTTTCTATACAAATTGAATACAGTCTAATACAGCTACTGTCCTATATCATTTGTCATTGCATGGCAGGCATTGATGTTACATCTCACACAAACGCATACATATGGCTTTTCGCTCTTCATTGCAAACAAATCCATGGACTTTTTTTTACCTTGACCGATTAAAAACATTTATATCTTTTAAAATATAAGTTCGTTTTTGAATTAATTTATATATTTTGAACTCATGGCGCACCTTTAAAAGTAAACTAATTTTGGATATATTTCAAACACATTTAAATTTTAACGTTTCACATTTCGTACGTGAAACAAACCTATTTCACTTGAAAAATGTGTTTTTTTGTGAAACAAGACAGTGGAAGTGAAATATCGGCTTTGATTGTGAAAAAATATGAAACTGAAATGTAAAGTTATGAAACTGATTATTTGAAAATGTGTTACCTTTTATTTTCAAAAGAGTGAAATATGTTATTTCAATGTGCAACTCAAATTGATGTGATTTTTGTGAAACAAGCCGATGTAGCTTCTGAATTTTGAACTAGCGACCACAGAAAGTGAAATTCTAATGTATCATTGTGAAATTGATTGTTGGAAAATGTGAAACAATTTATTCCAAAAGAGTGAAATAGTTTATTTGATAAATGTACAATTGAAATATATTTTTTATGAAACAAGCGAGTGAAAAATGAAATGTAGGCACTAAATTGTGAAATACTAACCACGGAAACTGAAATTCTAATGTATCATTGTGAAATTGATTATTTGAAAATATGAAATAATTTATTTCAAAAGAGTGAAACGGGTTATTTGAGAAATTTACAATTGAAATAGGTGTTATTTTTTGTGAAACAAGCCAGTGGAAAGTGAAATGTTGGTTCTGAATTGTGAAATAGTAAGCACATAAAGTGAATTATAATGTATCGTTATGAAATTGATTTGTTCGAAACAATGAAACAATTTATTTGGAAACAATGAAATAATTTTTTAGTAATGTGCAATTGAAATATATGTTTTCTGTGAAACATGCCAGTGAAAAGTGAAAAGTAGGTTTTTAATTGCGAAATGCGCAATTGATATATTATTTTTGTGAAAGAAGACAGTGAAAATTGAAATGTTAGTTCTGAATTGTGAAATAGTAAGCACAGAAGCTAAAATACATTGTTCACATTTTCAAATAATCAGTATCACAATCCTATATTATAATTTCATTTTATGTACTTATTATTTCATAATGCTGAAATATGTTACTAACTTGTTTCAAAAAAATTCAAGTGAAATATGTTAGTTCCACATACGAGATGTGAAATGTTCAAATTTAAATGTGTTTGAAATGTATCCAAGAGCGGTCTAGTTTTAAAGATCTTGGCATCGAGTTCAAATATATAAATTATTTCAAATACGAAATTATCCTTTAAAAGATAAGAATATTTTTAATTTGCTAAGAAGAAATAAAGTGTATGGATTTTTTGCAAGGGAGAGAAAAGAGGCTGATGTATATATGCATGTCCCTGTCTGACATAAGGTATTACTCCGGATCCCCTAGACTGACAAAAGTAGTACTCTGTTGGTGGACCAGCTACTAAAATATCAATATTTCATAAATGGTAGAAACTTTGTATGCAACACAGTATTTAATATATGATACAAGTTGTCACTAATTAATTGGCTGGCCAGTCGCCGATACCTAGCGGAACGACATTTCCTATTTGGCGCCACAGGCGCCAGTTAACGTGTATTTTCCTTAATTGGCACTTGTGGTGTCCGTAAATGGGCCGGCCCATCTAGGCGCGGGATGACATTTTATTTTTGAAAATTCTATGAACTTTTTTTAATATCTATGAACTATATGAAAATTTCAAAAGTTTTGTTTCAGATTGACGAACTTTTTGAATATCGATGAACTTTTTTAAAATTTGATGAACATCTTTTTGAAAATGGATGAACTCTTTTTCAGTTCAAAGAACTTTTTCTAAAAATACCTAAACTTTTGTTGAATTTCTCTGAACTTTTTTCAAATTTAATGAACTTTAAAAAAATTAATGAACTGTTGCTAAAATGGATGAACTTTTTTTTCAATTTGAATGAACTTTTTTTCAAATTGATGAACTTTTTTAAAAATTTATTAACCTTTTCTAAAGATATGAATTTTTTTCAAATGGAAGAACCTTTTTTCTTTAAATCTGTAAACCATTTTTGATTTCGTATTTCTATTTTCGTAACAAAAAAATACAAATAACTGGGGCAGCACGCTAGTGGGCCGGCCCATGCTAGCAGCGCTGCACGCGCCGGATCATTAACGGGCGCCTGCAGCGCTGTATAGGAGCTCCCTAGCGGAACGACACAATTTTACATTTCGGAGGCACTACTCGTTGCGGCGGCCCACGTAGACGAGCTGGACCTTGTTGCGCCTACGGCCCGGGTCCTCCCGGAAAAGCGTCTCCCGCCGACCCGCCACTCCAGCAGCTGGCGGCTCGCGCTAGCCGCAGACATGACGCGGCACGCGAACAGGTGGTCGTCCGTGGTTTCACGCCCTTCATTATCTAGGGTGTTGGCGTGTTGGAGCCTGACCCAGGCGTCCAGGTCGACGTCGTAGTGCGCGGGGCCAATGAACGGCAACTCCCACTAGTGTAGAACCGGGCTTTAGTCCCGGTCCGTAAAGGCCTTTAGTGTCGGTTCCCTAACCGGCACTAAAGAGTGGGGACTAAAGGTCCTCCCCTTTAGTACCGGTTCGGCACGAACCGGCACTAACGTGCCACCACGTGGCACGAGCCAGTCCCGGGTGCGTGTAGGACATTAGTACCAATTTTTAACACCAACCGGTACTAAATGTTTGGGGGTGTTTCAGTTTTATTTTTTATTTTTCCTTTAATTTTGTGTTTTCAATTTAATTTAGTGATTGTTTTACATTATAATGAGTTGTTAAATCATTAGGTGAAAGTACCGCAGATTAGTTTCGACTGGATGCATGTGGATCCTAGCTAAGTGATCAGGTATATGCCATATCCATATTATACTTGATCACCTAATTAAGTGATCAAGTATAATATGGATATGGCATATACTTGATCACTTAGGTAGGATCCATCTAGCTGAAACTAATATGCGGTTTCTTTCATAGATGATATAATAACTCATCATCATCATCATCGTATTAATATAAAAACTCTTGCATCATATCATCAACAACAGTATACTAGCTAGCTAAAAATCATCATAGTTGTCATTACCACTATTTAATCATCATAGTCATTACCGCTATCTAATCACCACAAACACTAGCTTAAAGAAGAAACATTCACTTGTACCAGAAGCAAAGATACCATCTAGTTCAACATGGTCATGATATTATAAGCGTTCATAACACCACAAAAGCAAATTACTCTTTGAGATTAAGTTCGGGACGAAGAACACGGACATGAGAGGACAAGTACTAAGAGCATGAACTAGCTAAATCACTCTGCTGCTCTCTCTCAGGTAAAATAGCATAGAACATGTATAGCTCTCCTGATTCATCATACTGGAGCATGCAGATGAACCTATCTCCTAATCATGGGTTGCGCTTCTGATTGCTGTCCCCTAGTACTTCTCTGGGATCGTTAACAATTTTGCTCCAATCTTTCACTATTAAGCATTCATCGCTTTTAGAAATCCTGAATGCACTCATGTGCAATATAGGATATCTTGGCCGTAAGCTAACCATTGACATGCGACCTTTAGTCTCGATCCAGTGAGGCACAACTATCATCGGGAGTCCCTGTTGAAGAACATCGTATAGTAATTAATATACTTAGCAATGAAAGTTTAGCAAAAAAATAATGTATGCAAAAGATGCACTGAGGACAAATAGTAAAGATCTTGCCATATTTCCTAAATAGATGTGATCGTAGTTCAATACGAACACTATTGGTCGCATGTTTTGAGTACTAACATTTCTAAGTGCAGGAAGAAAATTTGTCTTGACAGTATGAAGATCCTCAAGCCATGAAATATAATGACTTATCTCCTCGCAGTTTAGTTCAGCTCCGGGACAGTAGTAGGTCCTGTCTACCAAGGCAGGACATGTTTGCTTGAATGGAAATAAGCTGTCAATAGAAATTAGTTGTCAACTATTTTTGAATAAACAATATCAAAGACATAAGTATGGTTGAGAAACTCACATAATGGTAGAACTGGAGGCGTCTGCACATAGACCCAGATGTCTCTATTACCTTCAATATCATCTTCTGGACGAATATCAAAGGTGATAACCATATCAGGATCAAATGCATGAGCCTTGCATAGTGCTTGCCAAGTTTTGCATTCAAAATAGGTGTATGTGTCTGCATTGTATAATTTGACGTTGAAAGTGTAACCATGCTCGGTCTTCAGGTAAACTCTCTTTACCTCCATAGTTTCCATAGCACTGAAACCTATCTTACCCAAGACAAAAATTCTTGCATGGCAAGGGATGCGCTAGTAGAATAGTGAAAATTTAAATTATAAGTTGAAGCAAATGAAGGATATATAAGTCATGCTTAATTACGAAAAAGGACTTGTCATTGTGACTTACTGTATCCACTTGGAATGTCTCATTCAGCTTGATGCTGAAGCGCCTATCATCAACAAGGAAATTTCTGTCGCACAGGCCGCGCTGGTCTTCACAGTATTCACACATAATGAAATCTTTTTCGTCGTCAGACGACATTTCCTATGTTCATATAGGTGGAACATTAAACACTTACTAGTTCTATTAATTCAAATAATTCAACTACTTCTATTAATTCAACTAGTTCTATTAATTCAACTAGTTCTATTAATTCAACTAATTTAACTAAGCATTTACTAAAAATAAACTTGTTCTATTAATTTTCTTACTAAAATAAAGTAGCTAGTTCTATATAGTAATATTTTAATTAGATCATCAAATCTCAGATACCTAAATTTCTTACTAAAAATAAACTAGTTCTATTAATTCAACTAATTCAACTAAGAATTTACTAAAAATAAACTAGTTCTATAAATTTTCTTACTAAAATATATAAAGTAGCTATATATAGTAATATTTTAATTAGATCATCAATTCTCATATACCTAAATTTTCTTACTAAAAATAAACTAGTTCTATTAATTCAACTAGTTGAACTAAGAATTTACTAAAAATAAACTAGTTATATTAATTCAACTAGTTCAAATAATCTCATATACCTAAATTTTCTTACTAATAACTAGTTCTATTAATTTTCTTACTAAAATAAACTAGTTATATTAATTCAACTAGTCCAAATCTCATATATATACCTAATTAATATCTAGCTAATTAATCTAACAATTGACATTAATATTTAACAAATTTTCTATCTAATTCATCTAACATTAACATTCTAACATTCTTATCTACGTAATTCATCTAACATTAATCTAAACAACAGAAAACAGAAAATAAGTAAAAAAATATGTGTGTGTGTGTGTGTCTTTGTGTGTATGTGTACGAGCGGGGGCGACGATGGCGGCGCGAGACGGGACGCGACGGGACGACGCGACGATGGGCGGCGGTCGGGGGCAATGGTGCGATCGACACGGCGGGCGTAGTATGGGGCGGCGGCGAGACGGCGACGACGGCGGGCGACGACACACAAGGGTGATGTCTACTACACAACCTTCTTCTTGTAGACGTTATTGGGCCTCCAAGTGCAGAGGTTTGTAGGACAGTAGCAAATTTCCCTCAAGTGGATGACCTAAGGTTTTTCAATCCGTGGGAGGCGTAGAATGAAGATGGTCTCTCTCAAGCAACCCTGCAACCAAATAACAAAGAGTCTTTGTGTCCCCAACACACCCAATACAATGGTAAATTGTATAGGTGCACTAGTTCGGCGAAGAGATGGTGATACAAGTGCAATATGGATGGTAGATATAGGTTTTTGTAATCTGAAAATATAAAAACAGCAAGGTAACTAATGATAAAAGTGAGCATAAACGGTATTGCAATGCTTCGAAACAAGGCCTAGGGTTCATACTTTCACTAGTGCAAGTTCTCTCAACAATAATAACATAATTGGATTATATAACTATCCCTCAACATGCAACAAAGAGTCACTCCAAAGTCACTAATAGCGGAGAACAAACGAAGAGATTATGGTAGGGTACGAAACCACCTCAAAGTTATTCTTTCCAATCAATCCGTTGGGCTATTCCTATAAGTGTCACAAACAGCCCTAGAGTTCGTACTAGAATAACACCTTAAGACACAAATCAACCAAAACCCTAATGTCACCTAGATACTCCAATCTCACCTCAAGTATCCGTGGGTATGATTATACGATATGCATCACACAATCTCAGATTCATCTATTCAACCAACACATAGAACCTCAAAGAGTGCCCCAAAGTTTCTACCGGAGAATCAAGACGAAAACGTGTGCCAACCCCTATGCATAAGTTCATGGGCGGAACCCGCAAGTTGATCACCAAAACATACATCAAGTGAGTCACGTGATATCACATTGTCACCACAGATACGCACAGCAAGACATACATCAAGTGTTCTCAAATCATTAAAGACTCAATCCGATAAGATTACTTCAAGGGGAAAACTCAATCCATTACAAGAGAGTAGAGGGGAAGAAGAAACATAAGATCCAACTATAATAGCGAAGCTCACGATACATCAAGATCGTGCCAAATCAAGAACACGAGAGAGAGAGAGAGAGAGAGAGAGAGATCCAACACATAGCTACTGGTACATACCCTCAGCCCCGAGGGTGAACTACTCCCTCCTCGTCATGGAGAGCGCCGGGATGATGAAGATGGCCACCGGTGAGGGTTCCCCCCTCCAGCAGGGTGCCGGAACAGGTCCCGAGAGGTTTTTGGTGGGTACAGAAGCTTGCGGTGGCGGAACACCAGATCTATTCTGTTCTCTGAAGTTTTTAGGGTATATGGATATATATAGGAGGAAGAAATACGTCAGGGGAGCCACGAGGGGCCCACGAGGGTGGAGGGCGCACCCCTACCTCGTGGCTCCCTCGTTTCTTTCCTGACGTGCACTCCATGTCCATCGGGTAGCTTTCCTTCCAAAAATAACTTCTCCAGAAGGTTTCATTCTGTTTCAATTCGCTTGATATTCCTTTTCTTCAAACACTTGAAACAAGTGAAAAAACAGAACTGCACTGGCTCGGGTCAATAGGTTAGTCCCAAAAATAATATAAAAGTGCATAGTAAAACCCATTAAACATCCAAGATGGATAATATAATAGCATGAATACTTCATAAATTATAGATACATTGGAGACGTATCAGCATCCCCAAGCTTAATTCCTGCTCGTCCTCGAGTAGGTAAATGATAAAAGAAAGAATTTATGAAGTGTGAATGCTAGCAGGTGCATAAGTTTGATCAATGATAATTTCAATCACCTTTTCTAGCATCATTATATGTCATAATAGTAGCAACTCATAGAACTTTGCATGATCAAGTAACAAACTATTCACATGTTAAAGTATAGAACATAAACTTTCTTGAAAACTAACAAACCGTGTTATTAGTCATCAAACAATTACAATTCATCTTATTTTCAGGAAGAGTCTATGTCAGAGCTTTGACTTAGCAAACTTCACATACTCAACTATCTTTTAGTCTTCCATGATTGCTACCACTCAAAGCATATTTTTAGAACAAATAGTATTCATCGAACACAGAGAAAGATAGGGGCTTAATGTTTCGCCTCCCAACCTTTTACCTCAAGGGTAATGTCAACAGTAATAATTCATGCTCAAATATATTTGAATGGCCATATATGCCTAGATCTTTCCATCACATGATGCTTGCCAACTAAAGAGTAGGTTGGAATGAGAATGAATACTACAGACTCTTGCATAAAAGTAAAAGATAGGCCCTTCGCAGAGGGAAGGTGGATTTGCAGAGGTGCCAGAGCTCGAAGCAAAAACAGAGATGAAATAATTTTGAGAGGTATGCTTTCATTGTCAACATAACGACCAAGAGTTCCCAATATCTTCCATACTACATACATTATAGGCGGTTCCCAAACAGAAAGGTAAAGATTTTTACTCCCCCTCCACCAACAATCATCAATCCATGGCTTGCCTGAAACAACGGGTGCCTCCAACTAACATCAAACCTGGGGGAGTTTTGTTTGCAATTATTTTTGATTTGATTTTGATCTTTTGATCATGGGACTGGGCATCCCAGTTACCAGCCATTTTCTCGTGAATGATGAGTGGAGTCCACTCATCGTGAGAATAACCCACCTAGCATGGAAGATACTGCTAACCCGTAGTCGCTACATGAGCGATTCGGGCATACAAAACAAATTATTATTTGAAGGTTTAGAGTTTGGCACATGCAAATTTACTTGGAACGGCAGGTAAATACCGATATAGGTAGATATGGTGGACACTCATGGAAGAAACTTGGTTCAAGGAATTTGGATGCACAAGCAGTATTCCCGCTTAGTACGTATATTTTGGCTAGCAAAGGATTCTAAATAGCAAGCACAACATGTTAGAGGATCCATAACAATATAACTTATACAAATATACCCAAGCATAACTCATTATGTTGTCTTCCTTGTCCAACTTCAACTAATTTTCTCAGGTTTGAAAATAATTAATGGGGATCACAATCATAGAAGATGTCCAAGATAGTATTATATGTGAAATCTCTCTTCCTTCAATATTCTCTCATGAATTGTTCAAGTGACCAATATAATGTTTGCTAACCTTCAATAAATTTACCACCTCTACTTCTTATATGTGAAGGCATTACTCCCCATGGGAAAGGCATATGAAACATATATAATTTCAGATTTATGACATTCAAATCATTCAACCATTTACTCATAGGATAAAAGTGAAGCACACGAGTAAATGACAAACTACTCCCAAAAGATATAAGTGAATGTGAAGACTCTCTCTCAATTAAGAATTTCAGATCTTGGTATTTTATTCAAACAGCAAGCAAAGCTAAATAAAATAACATGACGCTCCAAGCAAAACACATATCATGTGGTGAATAAAAAATATAGCTCCAAGTAAAGTTACCGATGAATGAAGACGAAAGAGGGGATGCCATCCGGGGCATCCCCAAGCTTAGGCTCTTGGTTGTCCTTGAATATTACCTTGGGGTGCCTTGGGCATCCCCAAGCTTAGGCTCTTGCCACTCCTTATTCCATAGTCCATCGAATCTTTACCCAAAACTTGAAAACTTGACAACACAAAACTTAACAGAAAACTCGTGAGCTCCGTTAGCGAAAGAAAACAAAACACCACTTCAAGGTACTGTAATGAACTCATTCTTTATTTATATTGGTGTTAAACCTACTGTATTCCAACTTCTCTATGGTTTATAAACTATTTTACTAGCCATAGATTCATCAAAATAAGCAAACAACACACGAAAAACAGAATCTGTCAAAAACAGAACAGTCTGTAGTAATATGTAACTAACGCAAACTTCTGGAACTCAAAAAATTCTAAAATAAATTGTTAGAACTGAGGAATTTTTATAGTAATCATCTGCAAAAATAATCAACTAAATAGCACTCTCCAGTAAAAAGTTTTAGCTAATCTCGTGAGCGCTAAAATTTCTGTTTTTTACAGCATGATCATAAAGACTTCACCTAAGTCTTTCCAAAGGTTATACTTTGCACAAACACTAATTAAAACATAAAAACACATATAAACATAAGTTAGATGGATTATTTATTCCTAAAAAGAACCAAAAAGCAAGAAACTAAAATAAAATTGGGTTGCCTCCCAACAAGCGCTATCGTTTAACGCCCCTAGCTAGGCATGATGATTTCAATGATGCTCACATAAAAGATGAGAATTGAAACATAAAGAGAGCATCATGAAGAATATGACTAGCACATTTAAGCCTAACCCACTTCCTATGCATAGGGATTTTTTGAGCAAACAACTTATGGGAACAAGAATCAACTTGCATAGGAAGGTAAAACAAGCATAGCTTCAAAACTTTAAGCACATAGAGAGGAAACTTGATATTATTGCAATTCCTACAAGCATATATTCCTCCCTCATAATAATTTTCAGTAGCATCATGAATGAATTCAACAATATAACCAGCACCTAAAGCATTCTTTTCATGATCTACTAGCATAGAAATCTCATTACTCTCCACATAAGCAAAATTCTTCTCATTCGGAATAGTGGGAGTATCATAAGAGACTTGAATACTATAAGTTGTTTCCACATTAAAAGAGTAATGTTCAGAAAAAGGTTAATCATAATCATTACAAGTTTTATAAATATAATCATCACTACTTTTTATAGCATAAGTTTCATCACAATAATCATCATAAGTAGCAACTTTGTTCTCATCATAATCGATTGAAACCTCTTCCAAGATAGTGGATACATCACTAAATAGAGTCATGACCTCTCCAAATGCACTTTCATAAATATTATAAGATTCAACATCCTCCAAAATAGTGGGATCATTACTTCCTAAAGTTGACACTCTTCCAAACCCACTTTCATCAATATAATCATCATAGGTAGAAGGCATGCTATCATCATAACAAATTTGCATATCAAAACTTGGGAGGCTAAAAATATCATCATTATTAAACGTAGCTTCCCCAAGATTGGGACAAACATTAATTGTAGCAAATATATTTTCAAAAACATCATCTTCTTCAAACATAGTATACCCAAGCTTGGGCCTTTTCATATCATAAGCATAATCACTCTCATCATTAATAGTATGGATAGCACCAATAGTATAACAATTATCATGATATTCTTGCAAGAAAGTGCCAAAAAGATTTTCAAGATCATAAGGAGTATCATAATCTTCCCAATCATAATCATCACAACAAGCAATAGGCATAACGAGATCATCATCACGTGTATCATCTTCCATAATTATTTTTGATTCATTTTCATGAGGCATAACAATAATAGGAGCAACCTTATTTGGGAGATATACCTTTTTACCTCTCTTCCTTTTTATTTTCTTCTTCTTCAGCACATCATGTGTGGGTACAATCCTCTTTTTGGAGCTCCTTATTAATGAGATTGGTTGAATAGAAGGCTCCTCCTCGTTACCTGATTCATCATAAGAAATAATAGGAGGATATTGGGAAGTCTCTTCCCTTTCGTTAGTATTCTCTTCATCTTCTATTTGTTTTCTTTTCTTTATGTAATTGGCAATATAAGGATATTCAATGCAATTCACTGCACAATACATATAAATCTTCTCTAGATCAAAATCAAGAAATTTATCAAGATTAAATTTTGGAATACCCTCAGTTATACGTTTCATTTCTTCATAACCCAAAAGAAGACTAAGCTCCTTATGATGATCAAGAGTAATCAAGTTATCACAATTTTTGGACACGACTTGATCATGAAACAAATAGCATTGGAGCTTTAAATTACCATGTTCATTGAAAAGTTCACAAGGGGCGCGATAAATATTGAATCTTTCAGCGCAATCATCTAGCCTCTCTTGCAAAAATTTAGTTTCTAAGTACTTATGCCTCTTGCAATATCTATCTTCCCTATTTGGTGCGTACTCACAAACCCAATGCACTCCACAAAAATTGACATGTTTATAGGAGACATTTTCATCATGACTAGTGCAATCATCATTAGTACTATGGATATTCAAGGAGTTCATACTAACAACATTCCAATCATGCTCATCATTCAAAGATTTAGTGCCAAACATTTTAATGCATTCTTCTTCTAACTCTTTGGCACAATTTTCCTTTCCATCATACTCACGAAATATATTAAAAAGATGAAGCGTATGATGCAAACTCAATTCAATTTTTTGTAGTTTTCTTTTATAAACTAAACTAGTGCTAAAACAAGAAACAAAAAGATTTGATTGCAAGATCTAAAGATATACCTTCAAGCACTCACCTCCCTGGCAACGGCGCCAGAAACTGCTTGATGTCTACTACACAACCTTCTTCTTGTAGACGTTGTTTGGGCTTCCAAGTGCAGAGGTTTGTAGGACAGTAGCAAATTTCCCTCAAGTGGATGACCTAAGGTTTATCAATCCATGGGAGGCGTAGGATGAAGATGGTCTCTCTCAAGCAACCCTGCAACCAAATAACAAAGAGTCTCTTGTGTCCCCAACACACCCAATACAATGGTAAATTATATAGGTGCACTAGTTCGTCGACGAGATGGTGATACAAGTGCAATATGGATGGTAGATATAGGTTTTTGTAATCTGAAAATATAAAAACTGCAAGGTAACTAATGATAAAAGTGAGCGCAAACGGTATTGCAATGCTTTGAAACAAGGCCTAGGGTTCATACTTTCACTAGTGCAAGTTCTCTCAACAATAATAACATAATTGGATCATATAACTATCCCTCAACATACAACAAAGAGTCACTCCAAAGTCACTAATAGCGGAGAACAAATGAAGAGATTATGATAGGGTACAAAACCACCTCAAAGTTATTCTTTCCAATCAATCCGTTGGGCAATTCCTATAAGTTTCACAAATAGCCCTAGAGTTCGTACTAGAATAACACCTTAAGACACAAATCAACCAAAACCCTAATGTCACCTAGATACTCCAATGTCACCTCAAGTATCCGTGGGTATGATTATACGATATGCATCACACAATCTCAGATTCATCTATTCAACCAACACATAGAACCTCAAAGAGTGCCCCAAAGTTTCTACCGAAGAATCAAGACAAAAACGTGTGCCAACCCCTATGCATAAGTTCATGGGCGGAACCCGCAAGTTGATCACCAAAACATACATAAAGTGAGTCACTTGATATCCCATTGTCACCACAGATACGCACGGCAAGACATACGCCAAGTGTTCTCAAATCTTTAAAGACTCAATCCGATATGATTACTTCAAGGGGAAAACTCAATCAGTTACAAGAGAGTAGAGGGGAAGAAGAAACATAAGATCCAACTATAATAGCAAAGCTCACGATACATCAAGATCGTGCCAAATCAAGAACACGAGAGAGAGAGAGAGAGAGAGAGAGAGAGAGAGAGAGATCAAACACATAGCTATTGGTACATACCCTCAGCCCGAGGGTGAACTACTCCCTCCTCGTCATGGAGAGTGCCGGGCTGATGAAGATGGCCACGGCTGAGGGTTCCCCTCTCCGTGAGTCTTAACAGGGTCCCGAGAGGTTTTTGGTGGGTACAGAGGCTTGCAGCGGCGGAACTCCAGATCTATTCTGTTCTTTGAAGTTTTTAGGGTATATGGGTATATATAGGAGGAATAAATACGCCAGGGGAGCCACGAGGGGCCCACGAGGGTGGAGGGCGTGCCCTAGGGGGGTTGGCGCACCCCCTACCTCGTGGCTCCCTCGTTTCTTTCCTGACGTGCACTCCAACTCCATCGAGTAGCTTTCCTTCCAAAAATAACTTCTCCAGAAGGTTTCATTCCGTTTCGACTCCGTTTGATATTCCTTTTCTTCGAAACAATGAAACAAGTGAAAAAACAGGAACTGGCACTGGGCTCTGGGTCAATAGATTAGTCCCAAAAATAATATAAAAGTGCATAGTAAAGCCCATTAAACATCCAAGATGGATAATATAATAGCATGAATACTTCATAAATTATAGATACGTTGGAGACGTATCAGCGGGGGCAGCGAGGGCGGCGCGCGATGGGAGACGACGCGGCGGCGGCGGCGATGTCGCGCGAAGAAGTTTGAGAAGAAGTGGTGGTCGATGAAACTGAATTTTTCGTAAGTGCCATATATATAGGAGGGGCTTTTAGTACCGATTGGAGCCACCAACCGGTACTAAAGGCCAATTTTGCCAGGTCAAGCGGCGGGAAATGGCCCCCTTTAGTACCGGTTCATGGCTCCAAACGGTACCAAAGGCCCACCCATTAGTACCAGTTGGAACCACCAACCGGTACTAATGGTTGTGCGCTGCCACCCGCGGTGCACAATGTTTAGTCCCACCTCGCCGAGCGAAGGGCAGCCGCACCAGTTTATAAACCCAGCCGCGGCTGCTCCTTCGAACTCCTCTATATAGCAGGCTTCTGGGCCTAACTATGGCGCGTTGCCCTATGAGCCTGCTGGCCCTTCTGGGCCTGAATTTGCACACCCTAGGTGGCAGCCCATCGGGCGGCGCCCAACAATTTTTATATAGTTTTTTCTTTTCTGCATTATTTATTTTCTTCTATTTATTTTTGAGTAATTTTTTATATAGTTTTTTCTTTTCTGCTTTATTTATTTTCTTCTATTTATTTTTGAGTAGTTTTTTTGTTGTTGTATTTAGTGTCTTTGTGAATATTTTTGCCGTGATACTCCGAAAGAGATTGTCCAGTTTGTACATGAAGTGCGTCCAGTTTTTGCCGTGACCCTCTCTACTCTTTCGCACATGCTATGCGGGTGAAATTATTATACCGTGCCAAGTTTCAACATTTTCAGAGTTCATTTTGTAGTGATTTTCAATTTCACGGTCACTTAGCTCTCTGAACAAATCGGTAAATGACTGAAAAACAGCAAATGATTTCAGAACATGTTGGAAATTGATGACATCGCTTTGAATGCTGCATACTGAAGGCAAAAAAAAGTCTGGAGTTCAAATAAGTTTACAAAACATTGAAGTGCCCGTGTAACAGATGAGTTCTCGTCCGGAACCCTGATACTCCGAAAGAGATTATCCAGTTTGTACACGAAGTGTGTCCAGTTTTTGCCGTGACCCTCTCTACTCTTTCGCACATGCTATGTGGGTGAAATGATGATACCATGCCAAGTTTCAACATTTTCAGAGTTCATTTTGTAGTGATTTTTAATTTCACGGTCATTTAGTTCTCTAAACAAATCGGTAAATGACTGAAGAACAGCAAATGATGTCAGAACATGTTGGAAATTGATGACATCGCTTTGAATGCTGCATACTGAACGCAAAAAAAATTCAGAGTTCAAATAAGTTTAAAAAACATTGAAGTGCCCGTGTAACAGATGAGTTCTCATCCGAAACCCTGATACTCCAAAAGAGATTGTCCAGTTTGTACACGAAGTGCGTCCAGTTTTTGCCGTGACCGTGTCTACTCTTTCGCACATGCTATGCGGGTGAAATGATGATACCATGCCTAGTTTCAACATTTTCAGAGTTCATTTTGTAGCGATTTTTAATTTCACGGTCATTTAGCTCTCTAAACAAATCGGAAAATGACTGAAAAACAGCAAATGATGTCAGAATGTGTTGGAAATTGATGACGTCGCTTTGAATGGTGCATACTGAACGCAAAAAAAGTCTAGAGTTCAAATAAGTTTAAAAAACATTGAAGTGCCCGTGTAACAGATGAGTTCTCGTCTGAAACCCTGATACTCCGAAAGAGATTGTCCAGTTTGTACACGGCAAGGCGTCCGCTTTTGCCGTGACCCTCTCTACTCTTTCGCACATGCTATGCGGGTGAAATGATGATACCATGCCAAGTTTCAACATTTTCAGAGTTCATTTTGTAGTGACTTTCAATTTCACGGTCATTTAGCTCTCTAAACAAATCGGTAAATGACTGAAAAACAGCAAATGATGTCAGAACATGTTGGAAATTGATGATGTCACTTTTAGTGCTACATACTGAACACAAAAAAAGTCTGGAGTCCAAATAAGTTTAAAAAACATTGATTATACATGTGAGGGCGTAAACATGTAAAAATATACATCAAAAGTACATTGATTATCAATGATCTTTTTGTGTACAATCTGAATTGTCAACATGAGTCCTCAACGGTTTAGAACCCGGTGAAGACTCATATTGCGACCATAAATTCTACACATAGAGTTCAATGAAGACCAAGTGCTTGTGATAGTTTGAAAAGCAACATATTTAAGGTGGTAAAAATCCTGCTAGGGGAGTGAGGTGGGATTAAAAACAGCCTACCACAACCTCTTTACTACCGGTTCATACCACAAAACGGTACTAAAGGGGCTGGCCGGGCCCCTGCCTCTTTAGTATCGATTCATGGCATGAACCGGTACTAAAGGTTCGTTCCGAACCGGTACTAAAGATCTCCTCCCGCCTAGCCGTTGGAAACGGCACTAATGGACACATTAGTGCCGGCTCATATTCCAACCGGGACTAATGTGGCTCACATTTGACCCTTTTTCTACTAGTGTCCTAGTCGTTGCGGCGCTTCCACTTGCTGCTCCGCGTGCCGTAGGTGAAGGTGCCCCGTCCACCCTCCACCCGCCCGCGGACACGAAGATAGTGCGCCCCCACGGCGTGTGCGGTGATGCTCTAGGTGTCGAACGGGAGCTCAGGCGGCCGCCTGTCGTGCCTGCTCCAGGAGAAAGGCGGGCCGCCAGTTCCACCGCTCGGTGGCAGCGTCATCGGGATGATCATCTGTGGCCGTCGAGCAAAGTGAAGGCCTCTGGAAGCACACCTCGCAGCGGGCACACAAGTCGTTGTCCAAATGTGATTCAACGTCTGACAAAGATGCTCCCGACGGCCACGACCAAATCGCAACCGCTTATTAGTCCCCTGGGGAGAAGATTTGACGTGGCCAGCTCTGCCATGTTGGTGTCGTGGATGATGGTCATGCCACCATCAGGCCAGGTTCCATGGTCCATAGCGATGATGATGCTGCATAGGGCGGCGAAATTTAATAATTTTCCGGTCCCTCCACGGACGACTGGCTCAGGGAGGCGCCACGGCGTAGAGCCGGAGTCGCCGTCGTCCATGTCCAGCTTCTGTATTTTGAATCCGTTGTCGCGGTGGTTTTCTAGCACCACGTACAAATGCCGCCTCATCGTGTCCGGCCGATCCCGATCCCGAGCCGAACCTGATCGGTAGGATCTGGCTGGCATGTGCAGGGGAGAAAATTAAGGAATCTATGGTGCCGATCTCTGCCACCAACCTGGCGACGCCGACAGAGATCGGGGGGATGGAGCAGGCGACCTAGACTAGGTGGGCAGGAATACTACATCCGTCGGGATAGATGAATTGCTGGCCGCAGCCGTAGCCATGCGGCCGTCCTCATAGTCGTGCAGGTCGACCTTGGTCGAGAGGAAGAGGCGGCGCGGCCTAAACTCTGGATAGGGGTGTTTCCTATATGACGCCCGTTAGCGTCAAATTCTTGCAGCTACGCTGAGAGCAAGCCACCCGAGGCAACCACTTAGGCCCGCGCACCATCCTCACCGGTTTTGGGAACCATTCTAGTAGGGGTTCACTGACCGGGTTGTTCCTGTTTTATCTTTTTACCGGGCTTTCCGGTTTTCTACTTTTTCGATTTCTTTTTCGTTTTTCTGTTCATTTCTTTCTTTACTTTTTTTCCTTTTGTGATTTCATAAATTCAAAATTTCAAAACTTTGTTGAAATTTACAAAAAATTATCAAAGTTCAAAATTTTGATCAAGATTTCAAAAAAAAAAATCATGGTTTCAAAATGTGTTCACAATTTCAAAACATGTTCACATTTCTAAACAAATTAGTTCATGTTTTAAGAAAATTGATCAGAATTGAAAATTTCTTATCAATTTAAAAAATGCTCAAATTTTAGAAAACTCCAGGCTTCCAAAAATTCTTCACGTTTAAAAAAAATTACTTTCTAAAATTTGTCCGCCACTCAACAAATTGTTCCAAATTGAAAATTTATTCACAAATTCTATAAATTCTCACATTTTTCAAAAAATATTGTTCTCATTTTTCAAATTTTGTTCAGTTTTTAAAATCTGTTCACCATTCAAAAAATGTTTTTGGAATTAAAAATTTGTTCACAAATTTTTTTGTTCATGTTTTTTAAAATATTTTTAAAAAAATTGTTCATGTCTTAAAATTTTGCTTGCAATTTCAAAAAATGTTTACTATTAAAAATTTTGTTCACGTTTCCCATATTTTGCTCTCTTTTTAAAATTTTCATCGCAATTTCCACATGGTAATGGTTCAGCTTCGCTATTGTTTCTTTGTTGGGGGATCCCTTGTTCGGGGAAAGGGTTCCTGGCCCCTGAACCGATATTTTTCTCTTTTGTTTTCTACCGGTTTCCTTTTCTCTACCTTATTTATTTATTTTTCATTTTTGTGCTTTTGCTTCCTTTTTCCTTTTATGCTTCTTTTTCTTTTTTGAGTTACCATAATTTGTAAATTTAAAAAATTGTTCGGAAATTCATAATTTTGTTAATTTTTTCCGAAAAATGTTCGAAATTCCAACTTTTGTTCATTATTTTAAAAATTGTACATCATTTTCTAAGATTATTTGCAAGTTCAGGAAAATGTTCACAATTTCGAAAAATCTAGTTCATGTTTTCTAAAATTATTCGTGTTTTCCAAATATAATTCACTTTTTATACAAATTCTTCACAATTCATAAAAATTGTTCATAATTTTAAAAAATGTTCATAATTTCTAAAATCTTATTCACATTTATAAATTTTTTTCACTTTTAAAATTTTGTTCACCATTCAAATGAATTGTTTGGAATTCAATATTTGTTCACAAATTCAAAAAATATTCACATTTAAAAAAGTGTTCACATTTATAAAAAAATGTTCACCATTGAAAAACATTGTTCAGGAATTAAAATTTGTTCATAATTTTGAAAAATAGTCACCTTATTGAATTTTTTGTTCAATTTTTTCTTAAAAAGTGCAATTTCGAAAAAGTTTACGTTTTTGATTTTTTCCCATGTTTTCCAAATATTGTTCGCATTAATTAAATTTTGTTCACTTTTAAAAAAATGTTCTCAATTTCAAAAAATGACACTTCTTAAAATTTGTGCAACATATGCGTTAAGTTTTGAAGAAAAATGTTCCTCGTAAAAGAGTGAGTGGGTGGGCAATGCAACTCGACGAGATTACATAATCTTTGTCATGGGGTCAGAGGAAAGAAACGTTGTAACTAGTTCTAGAGTTTCGTACTGCGACTGATACAGAAGCCTCTACATGAGATATTAAGACTTCGGTCGAACTTACAGCTAAACCACGTAGGATAGGTAAAACTCATGCAGACCTCTACGGTATGCAACCGAGATATTGTTGTTAGACAAACAATGAAACTATAAATACAAAAAGAACATTGATGGGCCCTGACTCTGGAATTAGCTATTAGCTATACGCCAAAGTAATCCGAGATAGTATCCATATTCATGATTCAAGTTTAGAACTTAATGAATTCTCCGAAAGAGTTAGAGTCTGATAATCCCCCCATCCCAAAATAAGTGTAACTTTATTGCAAAGTTGTACTAAAGTTGAGACACCTATTTTCGGATGGAGGGAGTATAGCAATGGATCTATAAATCGACGAAGATAAAAATGTTTTATAAAGCTTGACTTGTTGCAAATAGTTTATTATAAATTCAAGGATTCAACTATGACAAGATTATCTCATTGTAGCGATGCTTAAAGTCAGTTCGGATTAAACTAGCAATTATTACATATTTTCAATTATGAGTAGATGCTAGTAAGTGGGCTAACTTCTGAGATCCAAGAGTGGACTGAAGCAATCATAATGGAGTTGAAATCTTCGTTCTGATGAAATGGTCAAAATTGGATTTTGTTAGGGAACCGAAGATGCTTGTGTTTACAAGAAAGTAAGTGGGAGCATGATAATATCTCTAAACATTGTGTGTGCATAACACATTGTTGATTGGAAACATTATAAATTTTTGACATTTAATTAGGACTTCATTCAAAATAGTTTTTTGATGAAGTACTTGGGCAAGATTGCCTTAGTGTTAGGCATAATAATTTATGGAGATAGTACTGCCTAATAAGGCTTAGACAAAATACATATTGATAAGATACTAAAGTGGTTTGATATGGAAAACACCAAGAAGAGTTTCTTCCCAAGATCACATGGAAAGAGTTTTAAGCAAGACTCAGTATCCTCGAATACTGATAATAGAAATATATGATTGAGATTCATTCACATTTGTGTATGAATTAATCCGTATATTCCATGGTATGTAATATAACCAGATATGTCCAATACTCCAAATAAGTTATGTAGTTAGTTACCAAAGAGATAAGCATGTTGATTATAGGATAACGGTGAAAATGTCGTCAAGTACTAATGTAGGAATGATGACATGTTTCTCCCATACGGACAAAAATGAAGAGACCGTTGTAAGAAGATACATCGATGCAGTCTTCATCAGTACTCCAAGAATATTTTTTTATTTCAATTAAGGGTTCATATGTAATACATTAATAGGTGGTGCAATAAATGGAATTGTTCCAAACTAGTTAATGCAACAAAAAAAAAATCTAAGTATGTTGTTTCTTCAGAAGCGACAATGGGGGTGATGTATCAAATATTTCATTTATGAATTTGATATGGTTTCAAGATGGCTTGTGCCAATGGACCACTATTGTAAAATAGTGGCTCTATGTCATAGTCTAAAGAATTAAGGTCCTACTAGTGATTTAAATTTATACAAAGCCAGTTCCACATAAATTATCAATTTTTTGAAAACGTGAAGACACACGGATATGGAAAAGCTACACACAAACTAGAACTAGTCAGATATGTTGGATGAAGTCCAAACCACAAGCGAAGCATAATTTACACCAATGTGCCATAGGTGTATAGTGCATTAGCATTGACTAGATTATCGACTCTAGTACAAGTGGGGGACTATTTGAAATATGACCTAGAGGCAATAATATTTGAGTATTATTTATTTCCAAGTCTAGAATTAATGTTTTATATTCTATGCTATAACCATTATGGTTCTCGAATATGTGATTCAGAGGAAAACTCATGAGCATGTGTAGAGTTATAAACGGTAACCAGATTCCTAGTCTTGCCTCTAGGACTAGCTCAAAGTGTTGATTAATGATTCTGTTTTCCTGACATGGGCATGACCATAATGCCAACAACATTTGAGAGCACGATGTTGGAAGAACACCCGTGTTGAATTGACCCAAGTTTCTTGCTATACTTAGAGATTATACTATTTGAAGTCTATAGTCCATAACACGAGAACTAACGACTGTATGATTCCTTAGACCATGAGAGTATCAAGTCACTCCATACTGGACGGTGCACTTTGGGGTTGTTCCAACGTCATCTGTAACAGGGTGATCATAACGACAACTTACGGGATCATCGGAAACGTATGACGTGGGACTAGATCGCTTGAGACTGGGATTTGCTCCTCCGACGATGGAGAGATATTCTTAGAGACCTCTCGGTGTGACGACATTCATCATCGTCTGGACAGATACAATGTGAATTGATCATGGGGATGCCGGAACACGAGAATGAGAAGCCTCTGCATATTTAATACTCCTATCCTCAAATAGAATTATTAAACAAGCAAACATATGCAAACAATGCAAACATAACAGCAATTTGCCAAAACAGTACAGTCTGTAAAGAATGCAATAGTATCAATACTTCTTAAACTCCAAATATTATGAAAATTTTACCACACTGTAGAAAATTTATCAGAGCTTAGTTTTCAAATAGTTTCAGCATCTTATCACATTCTGACTTTTCTAGGGAATTTTTGCAACAGCGGTAAACTTTCTGTTTTCAAACAGCAACATGTAGACTTGCAAAATAAGCATGGCAAAGGCTATCATTGCCACTTTTATTGAAATAAAAGGTGAAAACATTATTATAAATAACAGCAAGAAAATTCTTAACAAAATAAATAGACGCTCCAAGCAAAACACATATCATGTGACGAATGAAAACATAGCTCCAAGTGAGGTTACCGATAATGTTGGAGACGAAAGAGGGGATGCCTTCCGGGGTATCCCCAAGCTTAGTTGCTTGGATCTTCCTTGGATATTAACTTGGGGTGCCTTGGGCATCCCCAAGCTTAGGGTATTGTCACTCCTTATTCTTCTCATATCGATATCTCACCCAAAACTTGAAAACTTCAATCACACAAAACTTAACGGAACTTCGTGAGATAGGTTAGTATGATAAAGAGCAAACCATTTCACTTTAGTACTGTCAAAGACAAGATTAATAATTGTTCTCACACAATGACTGCTGTAGCGTATCATTTCCACAATTTATATTGAGCAATATAAGCCATAGAAACTAGAAAACAAGCAAAGTATGCATTGGAAACAGAATCTGTCTGTTGGTGTCAAAACCGGCGGATCTCGGGTAGGGGGTCTCGAACTGTGCGTCTAGGCGGATGGTAACAGGAGACAAGGGACACGATGTTTTTACCCAGGTTTGGGCCATCTCGATGGAGGTAAAATCCTACTCCTGCTTGATTAATATTGATGATATGGGTAGTACAAGAGTAGATCTACCACGAGATCAGAGAGGCTAAACCCTAGAAGCTAGCCTATGGTATGATTGTTGTTCGTCCTATGGACTAAAACCCTCCGGTTTATATAGACACCGAATAGGGTTAGGGTTACACAGAGTCGGTTACAATGGTAGGAGATCTACATATCCGTATTGCCAAGCTTGCCTTCCACGCCAGTAGTCTTCAATATTGTCTTCGGCATTGCAAGGCGGGTTCCTCCTCCGAATACTTCATAGAAGATTGTGAACACAAGGATAGTGTTCGGCTCTGCAAAACAAGTTCCACATACCACCATAGAGAGAATAACATTTACACAAGTTCAATCTGCTGACGTATTCCGTGGCGTGACATCACACCAAGGCCAAGCCTTTATTCGAATTGTTTTCACTGTCCCACCTCAGCACGTTTAGCGAGGTGGTTTCCTTGGCACGTCTTGTCAAAGCAGAGATCGTGTCCCCTTATTCCGGGATTCTCATCAATACGGGTGTGGGTAACCCAACCGCGCCATTGATTACGGCGCTTGGGAGATAAGCGAGTTTTATCAGGCCGATGGGGACGCATAGCTTTGTCCGTCCATATAAGGGGATAAGGATCCACTTTTTCACACACGCCTTCTTCCTTATTTGCTTATCCATTTTCGCGCACTCGAGCTCCAGCGCCCAAGTCCGCACATCGCACCTCAACCTTCTCCAACTATGTCCGGAGCGGGAGGCAAGTGGATGGCCTCCTCCGTCACGGAGGGGCACATCAAAAAGTTGCGGAAGGCCGGATACTTGTCCGACGACATCACGCATAGGTTCCCCAACAAGGGGCAGCTCATCCCCACCCCCAGGCCCCATGAGAGGGTGGTGTTCCTCCCCCACTTCCTCCGTGGACTAGGGTTTCCACTTCACCCATTCGTCCGGGGGCTCATGTTCTACTACGGCCTAGATTTCCATGATCTGGCCCCGAATTTCATCCTCAACATCTCGGCGTTTATCGTCATGTGCGAGGCCTTCCTCTGCATCCAGCCCCACTTCGGCTTATGGCTGAAGACCTTCAATGTCAAGCCGAAGGTAGTGGGCGGCCGCCAAGCAGAGTGCGGAGGTGCCATGGTGGGAAATATGGCCAACGTCCTATGGCTCGAGGGCTTCTTTGTGGAGACCATAAAGGGGTGGCAATCGGGGTGGTTCTACATCACCGAGCCGCGCGAATCTCAATGGGTGGCGGCCCCCGAATTCCGATCTGGCTTCCCTACACGGCTCACCTCAGGGAAAGAGACGGGCCTGACATGGGGTAATTCGGAAGAGCTGGCCGGACTCCAAACATGCGTCCGAAACCTGGTGGACAAGAATCTCAAGCTTGTCAACGTAATCCAGGTGATGCTCATCCGTCGGATTCTCCCATGCCAAAGAACGGGCCTTCAACTTGTGGGAGTTTGATCCGCACAAGACCGAATTTGAGCCGCACTTCGACACTACGCACGAAGATGCCCGGAAGGTCTTTACAAGGGTGCCGAAGCTCCCGCATCCGCTACCGAAGATCGTGGATTCAGCTCGCAGCATCAAGCCAGCGAGGTAAGTTATTTTACCCTTTACGGGACTCTTTTTTCATAGTTTGACTCTATGCGGGATCTAAAACTCCCTGACCTTTGACAAGACTTGCTGAAGACGTCCGGACAGATCGACTGTCCGGCTCCCTTGCCAGAAGACCCAGCGGACACCCCGATTGACGGGGATGCTGGTTCCGGCAGCTCACGTGGTGCCGGAAAAGAAGGCCAAGAAGAAGGCCACGGGAACTCGAAGGAGTTCCCGGCTCCAGGTGCTGTCGGACTCATCGTCCAATGATGCCGAGGCGGACTCCTCCTGCGAAGACGAGGAGGAGGAAAAAGAGGCCTCTCCCCCAGCGGGGGGAGAGAAGAAAAGGAAGGCCGCCTAACCGGGAGGCTGAAGGGTCCAAGAAGGGAAGGACCCTTCCTCTGGACTACACCGCCAATGCCGACGACGGCGAAGAGGGGTGGGCTCCAAGGACCAAGCCCCTGGCGAAATCGTAAGTGTCCGGACACCAGAATAACTCATGGCGTTCCATTTGTCGCACATCATCTTATAACGCCGAATATAACCATGCAGCCCGCCCAAGGATGCGCTCGATGATTCGTCGAGCGGCTCCCTGGATTCGTCGGAGGTGAATAGCACCTCACTTCTAACCGCCTCGTCTCCTCCCGCCCCGGATGACGCCGGGGTGGAGTCCCAAAAGGGGCCCAGCCAGGAGGAGGTGGCTATGGAGGCGCCGCAAGGAGACCTCCCGGAATCCGGGCTCAAAGGGGATAAAACCCCGAAGGGCTTCAAGTCCGACCTGTGCGGACTCGCATCGAACCTTTAGTGGTTCCGTAGTCCGACAGCGACCCCTTCAGAAGAAGGGCAAGATCGCTGACGCCGGTGACTCTCCGCCCAACCGGAGGCACGGATGATTTGATGGAGGCGCTTAACGGCGCTTCCATCATCGAGGAGCACCGCCTTTATTATGAGTGCGGTGATCCAGAAGGTTCAGTCCGCCAAGAGCGGGCTGACTGAAGCCTGTGCCAGCCTTCTAACAGGCTTTGAGGTATGTATTTTAAGATATGTAAAAATATTACCGCACCCCTAATGCTCAGTTTGGTGTTCGGAAAGAAAAAGTCGAACTGAGGATCTAAAAAGATATACGCAGGAGTCTAACATAAGTATGTCAATATGGGAATGCAGGCTGCGCTGCTGACCTCTGCCGCACTGACCGTGGAGGTTGGTGCATTGAAGAAGAGCCTCGAGCAGTCCGAGAACGAGCTCGGACTTGCCAAAAAGCAGCTCGAGGACAAGTAAGGTAAGTAATACCTTATGGGAGTATTTAAAAGATGTGTTTGCAAAAAATGACAGGAATAACGTGAATATTGCAGGTTCCAGAACGAGGTGGCGACCCTGAAGGAAGCGTTGTCCAAGGCCGAACGCAATGCGGCCGCGGAGCGCACCGAGAGAGAGAAGCAGGAGGCGCGGGTGGCGGAGGTGCGGCAAGAGCTCCAGGCTCTCGTGGAAAAACACGAGAGTTTGGAGCGTGACTCAAAGACTCGAGAGTCCGAGCTCGCCTCGGCTCTTGAGAGTGCCAAGGCCGCTAAGGCCGAAGCCCAAAAAGCCCTCCAGGAAATTGAGGCGATGAAGAAGATAGCGGCGGGTAAGGCATTCTATATGCAAAGCAAGCATGTGAAAGTGAATTATCTGTTACTTACCCAAATCCGGAGCTCTCCGGGACCATTCGCCGATCTGCCCCGCAGTGTTTCTGATGCTGCCGCATTCTACCGAGCCGAAGAGGGAAGCTCGACGGAGAAGGTGTTCTGGTCTCAGTATGCTGAGGCCGGAAACCCGGTGCCCTTAAGCGACCAGCTGAAGCAGCTGGTCGAGCTCCATAAGGTGGCCGAACAGGCCATGAAGGGCCTTATAGTTCGGATGTGGCCTAAGGAAGCCATGCTTGGGAGCTACTTCAGGCTGGTGAGGCGGTTGGTGGACGCCTGTCCATGGGTTGAAGTCATCAAGCGCTTCGTCTGCATCGAGGGTGCCCAGGGCCCTTGCCCTTGCTAAGGTGCACTGGAGCAAGATGGACGTTGAGAAGCTTGTGACGGACGGACCACCACCGAAGAAGGAGCATCGCAAGCCCGAAATGTATTATGAGGGCGTCCTGAAGGGTGCCTGCCTTATAGCGGATGAATGCTCCAAAGATATAATTTTTTAGTAGACTCGCATTTGTTATCATGTACGCTGAAAACTTGTTCATATGCGCTAAGCAACACTTTTGAATTTAAAATATTACCTTCTGTGCAGCAAGTAATCAAATTTGAGAGATGGCGAGTCGTCGGCTTCAGCCCCATGCCAGGAGTGCTGGGGTGTTCGAGATAAACTTGAGCGCTCTTGTTCCCATTCTTGGGTCCTTCGAGGGAGGCGCTCAACACAATGAACAAGGCAACCAGACTATAATGCTTGAACACTCTCACTTAGCCATAGAATTCTATAATTTTAAATTTCGGCGAAGCCCCTAGTATTCGGAAGACCGAGTTCGAGGCGCTATCCACGCCTAGGCCGAACAATGCCGCCTCCTCGCCTAAGCAAAGATAAGTCTTTAGGGACTCGAAACCTCTCGAACAAATGATCGGCTCTCGCCTCTATCATGACGGTCAGTTTAGCTTTCTCCATCGAGGTGCTTAACCCAGCTCAACCGGGGCACAATCGCAGTGGTTCGCCCAGCGCTACCTTAGCCGATATAACGGAACATAAGGTACCAAAACATGGGAGCCGGGTAAACCCAACTATTGACCCAAGACATGATTCGGAGCCGATGCATATAATGCTATAAGTTTGGGGTGCCGCACTTGTGGAAGTGTTCGGACTTATCACACCATATTGTGGGGTACTTAAGCCCCTGGTGTATTGCCCGTACCAAAGTGTACGGTTGCACAATGTCATAAATGAACATATATATAGAAAAAGGTGAATTCAATAATAGGCAAAAAGCTACGTGTTGTTTATTCAAAAGGGCTGCAGTAAGAGCAGAACGATACAAATAGTGCGATAAGCAAGGGACGGGACTTTTTAACATGTCCCCCTCCAGGGGTAAGCATGCGGATGGTGTGTAAAACAGATATATTGCTCGTAATAGAGACCACCGGACACTCGACGTAGCTCGCTTCCTGGCTGTTGCATAGTGTGTTCAGCGATTCTAATGCCGACAGGCTTCGTGAGAACGGAGTCCCGAAAGTAAAAAGAAAGAAGAAAAAATGACACAATCGGAGCCACAGTGCGGTGAGCCGCATTCGGGCATGCCGTGGTCGTGCACCTTCCCCTATGCCCATGGTATTTCCAGAGCGTAATTATGTACGCGTAGTAATCGGTTTCGCAATTTTGCGAGGGTCGGGGCTTGGGCCGCATTGCTATGCATGCTCGGAACATGCCAGCGGTCTTGTTGTAGGTTACTCCGGCGCTTGACGGTGTCCCGGACGCTTAATAGCCGGACTCGAGAATTGCCTTAAGAGGCTGCTTTGTACTTCCGCCGCGAGGGTCAGCCAGTATGCTCCTCCGTCCGGAGAGAGCGTTCGGTGTTTCCATTGACCGTAATGACTCCTTGAGGGCCTGGCATCTTGAGCTTGAGATATGCGTAATGCGGCACCGCATTGAACTTTGCAAATGCGGTTCGTCCGAGAAGTGCGTGATAGCCGCTGCGGAATGGGACTATGTCAAAGATTAACTCCTCGCTTCGGAAGTTATCCAGGGATCCGAAGACCACTTAGAGTGTAACTGAGCTTGTACAGTTGGCCTCTACACCTGGTATGACGCCTTTAAAGGTCGTCTTTGTGGGTTTCATCCTTGATGGGTCTATGCCCATTTTGTGCACTGTATCCTCATAAAGCAGGTTCAGGCTGCTGCTGCCGTCCATTAGGACTCTAGTGAGGTGAAATCCATGAATGTTTGGGTCTAGAACCAATGCGGCGAATCCGCCATGGCGGATGCTAGTGGGGTGGTCCCTTCGATCAAAAGTGATCGGGCAGGAAGACCATGGGTTGAACTTTGGGGCGACTGGCTCCATCGCATTGTAACATCCCAAAATTCTAAATTTTGGAATGTTATAATAAATAGATAGATTTGATTGATTGTTTGATTGATTGAGTGAAATTCAAAAAAAATTGAAAGATAAATGAGAGGGAATAAAAGGACTTTCCCAAACTTTCATTTTCTTTTCTGATCTTCATGAATTCAAATTCCTTTCAAATACAAAACCCTTGAGCGAAGATGATATGACTTCTTCCATTTAATTAAATGAAAGGGTATTTGAAAATATTTGAATTTCATTTGGAAATATTTCGATTCATAAACTTCATGCAACTCAATGATTTTCATGAGAGAAGATAAAATGACTTCTTCAAATTATATGAAATATGAGTCGGGAGTTTCAAAGAATTAAATTCATAGTTCTTTTGAATTTATTTTCAATTTGGAGTTATTGGAGTTTTATTCAAATTATTTTTCTCCAAAAATAAAATATACAAAAATTAGGGTAACATGACTCCCTACATCAGAAAATTGGAGAGAAATAAATTTGAATTCATTTTGGTATTTTTAAAATGATTTTCGTTGGATTTTATTAGAGCAACAGCATTGTTTGATTTATCTGAATTTGTGTGGATTTTATTTGACTCTAGAAAAATGTTCATGCTGTAGAAAATCTTTTTCTGAAAATTTTGATATATTATATGCCTATATAATATATTTGTTCTATTCTGTTTTTATTCGTCTGAGAAAATGTTTTATTAAAAAAAACTTCCCTCCGCCGAACTGGGCCGGTCCAGCTCCTGCCAGGCCAAGCCCAGCCCAGCCGAGTCGGTCGCCCCCGACCTCGGACTCCCGAGCGGGAGACCGCCGCCGCCACGACAGGGCCGCCGCCGCCGTGTCCTTCCCGGACTCCGCCTCCCGCGCCGCCTCTCCTTTGCCCCCTCCTCCACGTCACCGCCTTCCCCTCCGCCTTTAAAAGGCAAGGACGCCGTCGCCCGGATCTCCCTCCTCGCCTCGCGCCACGCGCCGCCGGCGAGATTCGCCTCAACCACCGCCACAAGACGCTGCCGAGCCGCCACCACCGCCACCTTCGACTCACGCCACTTGCTCATTGCCTCCGCCGCCTATCGCCACTTTGAGTCGCCGCCCGATCCAAGTCGCCGCCATCATTGCCTCGGCCGGAGATCCGCCGCCGTCGAACCGAATCGGTAAACCGCTCGGTCTGGTTTTTTTTTTTTTGGGTTTAGTTTTTTTCCAAGTTTTCTCTAAAAACCCGGTTTTTCTTTTAGTTTAGTTATTTTGCGAATGTTCATTAGATTAGGTTCAGCAGTGAACAGTTCCATTCGTTAGCGTTCGGCAGCGAACTTTCGCTCGGTAGAGTTTCCTTTTTTTTAATTTTCGGCCAGGGACCCGTCTGTGAATATTTTATTTACGGATTAGCCCCTGGACTTCAAACGACCACAACTTTTTACTCGTTAGTCCAAATCCAATGAAACCAACGCCCACTTCTTTGTTATGATCTCCCCTATCCAGATAATCAACTTAAACATGTTTTTAAAAGTTTTAAAATTTGAATTTAAGCAGATTTGTATTTGAACTTCATTTATTCATAACTCGACTTGTATAACTCCGATTTAGTTGATTCTTTTTGCAAATCGAAGCTCTTGACCTAAACTTTCTGATAAAGCCAAATTCACATAGTTTTGGTAATGTTAGAAATTGTTTTATTATGCAAGAGTTATTTTATTTGGTTTTGATGTTTTCTTAATTGTTTTCTTCGTTCTCTCCGATCTTTTGAGTGATTGCTTATGTGTGGTTACTATTGCTTGCTTACGATAGATTGACCGGAGTGTGACGAGTAGATCTATCAAGAGTTTTGAGTGTGAATCATATTCATCAACATTGCAGGCAAGTTCACACTTTGATCATATCCGTTTTCATACCCAGTTTTTATGCATTAGTTTCAACCCTCAAACATTGCATGAGTAGGATTGATAACATGTGGGTATCGGGAAGTAGTTGATGAGGTAGGAACCTATTGCCCTGCATTCAAACCTTGGGAGTTACTATTACGTTGCTTATATTGCTATGCTATGCTCAGAGCGTGGATTGGGTTTTGAGAGTATTCATGACAGTTGTGAGATTGTTAATTAATGGTTTACTTAAGGTGGCAAATTAAACACACATCTGGGTGGATTGAGGTACCTGGTTATTCCAGGATTGCCTGTCTAGGCACCTGGGTAGACCAGGATTGCTTTTTTTTTATGGACCACCACCCAGGTTCAAAGGGATCATGAGATTATTCATACTAGAAACTTCTGTGTGCAGCCACAAGCCATTATGGGCTCTGGCATAGTTGATTAAGTCGTGCGAACTCTTACAGGGTAGACTAGCAGATGTAGGGAAAAGTAGGTGTACCGGTCTATCCATAGTAAGGTGCTAGCGCTTCTGAAAGACTATGTCTCGGTCATCCGTTTCTCAAACAACATGTAGTGCGAGAAATCCAACGGAGGTGATCGAGTCTTGTGGGGAAAAGTGCGCAAACCTCTGCAGAGTGTATAAACTAATCATGGTTAGCCGTGTCCCGGTTATGGACATCTTGAGTATCTAGTACTTGGATTTTCCTGTGAATCTCATCATGTTACTTTAAATAATTTTGTTGGGTTAATGATGATATTTTTAATTGGGATTGAGAATGTTGTCAACCATTCTCAATGTTTAACAACCACCATGATAGTTAAATAAAATTTATTCCATTGTAGTAGGGAAAAATTGGCTTTACGCAAAACCTTATAACCATAGAGCTTTTCCACCAGCCATAAATGCATGTAGTGATAGACATTATTCATCGTTGCTCTACAGTGTGAATTTGCCAGTGCATTCAATGTACTGACCCTTTGTGGCTGCAACGTCTCATGTTGCAGGATATCTTACGACAAGTAAGTGATACGTTAGGGTTACGATTTCTACACTCAACTTTGCCGTTGGTGTTGATGGGAATCCACAACCTTGTTACTTCCTCTATTTGGATTGAGGTAATAGTATTTACGTTACTTTATACATGTGATTTACCTCTGTATTAAATCCTCGAATCTGTGTGTATGTTAGCATACAGATCCGTGGATGACACTTCAAAGACAGAGACTTGATCCATTTGGGTCAGTCGCTACAAGATGGTATCGAGCACATGTTGACTGTAGGACGTGACCCTAGAAACTGACAAGCCCATAGGAAAGATTTTTCTCTACAACTTCATTTTCAAAAGATCTTTTACCTCTCTTCTCTTCTGAGCTTATTCAAATATTCCCTTTTAGTGAGACCATACCCCTTTTCCCTTTTGACCACTCGAAGATTCGACCGATGAGACCTCTCCAAGGAGACAAGATATCGGACAACTAAGACCACTTCGGAATGAAGAGAATTTTACCGAGCATTATAATGATGGAAACTACAACGGTGAAGACTCCGAAGACTAGGAGAATTTGAAGGCTCTGAAGGATTCTCAGATTTTTATGACCTAGGAAGGCTACCCTTATGGAACTTGGCAAACTATGGAAGTTGTCAATACCCGAGATCAAGGTGTATCGGAGAAAGACTGGAACATGGAGCATTAGAATTCAAAGTTTTATCAAGAAAACCCAAGATGGAGATATCAACTATGGAATGATAGCTCATGAAAATAATAAGAGCAGAAACATGGATATTCATGATGTTATTGTTCGCTTATGCTATTTTCACCATGCTGAGTTAAGCATGCATTCCCTCGGAAGGATTGGATGGTAGAAGGCTGATGGAGCACCTATCAGCAAGAGGTGAAGTTTTAACCTTAGCTGATGTAACACCAGGATCTGGAGCATTACATCAAGGATTTTAAGATGGACTTGCAGGAAGCTATATTCGACAAAGAAGTATTTCGTGAAGAAACTTAGGACCCAGAAGCTGAAGTAGCCAAGCTGGAGAAGCAAAACCCCGAGGTACCAGAGATTCGTCGTGAACTAAAGGACAGTAGGATCATGGTCCATGTCGAGGTTGATGAAACCCAGAAGTTTGGAATGCAACTCCAGAAATATTAAAGGATGCCACGAGAGATTTCGCGTCAACAGAAATGATCTAGCAAAAGAATTTTAGAAGGACAAGCATGATCGGAAGAAGCCATCGGAGACATGAACAAGACTTGAAGAGTTTGACGACATTGACCTTTAAAAGACCAAACCCCAGTTATATACCTATATTAGATGCGACGATTGTGAGCTGTCATTTTGTTTGATGTTTTTTTCTGACAGCCACAAATAAAATCTGTATTTTCAAAACTTTTGTTTGCTTTGTGTGCATCCCTCTCGATCTCTCTTATCTCACCCCATAACCCATGGACCCAATAGATGATGAATGGAGATGAGCCCGTATTTTCAGGACCAATGAGTCAATTGGAGACGGACCGATGGATTCAGAACATGGAGGATCACATGGAGAATAACCCTATAGCCGGAAAGGATATGGCCCAACATGCTCTTCAATGCTTTGAAAGAGGTGCTGCTACTTGGTGGAGGATGTACCAAACCATCAATGGATGGCAAGGAGTAACCACTTGGAAAGAATTTAAGTTGACTTTGTCAAAGTCTAGGTTTGTGTCCCGTAAATTGGAGCCTTATGGAAATGATATGAAGAAACCTTGTGCATGCAAGCTCTGTGGAGAAATAGGACACACCCATAAAGAACACAAGGATGAATGCCCAAATTGTGAAGGAAGTCATCCAAGAAGAATGCCCAACTAGGCAGATCACTTGTTTCTTGTGTGAACGGACTACCCACTATGCTGCTCAGTGTCACATTTACCCCATGGTACAAAGAACCATCCAGCAGAAGAAAGAAGCAATGAAAGGAGCCCTAATGGAATTTTTAAAAGAACCTGTGATGAAGGAAGAGGTGGAGGACACACCCAAAGAAGAACCAATTAAACCCTGCATCAAGTCCTGCTATTCATGTGGACAAGAAGGGCACATCTCTCAGAATTGTTTGAATGGGGATTTAGTAGAATTCCCGACAGAGGAAGTAGAGTATGATCCACAGGAAATAGAAGCCCTGATTGGAACGGAAAAGTCCAGGAAGAGAAGTAGATTGGATACCAGGAACAACCCAATTTCTACAAAGAAAGACCTGAGTCATATCACATGTTTTAGGTGCAAAAATTCAGGACACTACTTCAATGATTGCCCAAGAGGGAAGATGAGGACCCCATGAGGCTATATAATCACAAGGAAACCTCGATATTTGTCAGAAGTAATATGTTTCCGTTGTGATGAAGCAGGGCACTTTGCCAGGGATTGTCCCAAAGAGAAGGAGGCTTGTGATAAATAGTTGAGTTTGCAAGAAAGGAATATAGTAGTAGTGGTAGTAGTAGTGAGATCAATTCTGTTATATTGAAGTGTTGAGTTGAGGCATGTAATGGAAAACAAGAGATTGTAATAATTTGAGAATAAATAAAGTTAGTAGTGTTGGTACTGATTTGGATTTTATGAGTTGTTACTCTATGAGGAAAGATGTTGAACATTTTCGAGGATATGAGAAATATGGTCTATGGAAGATTGGAGCATTTTAAGGGTGGTAGTACCCTGTGAGGACACTTGACCCTTTGAAAGGATAATGATGTTCCATGAAGTGGAGTATGGACTTCATAAGTATAAGTTTTTATCTCGGTATGTGGGATATCCCACGAGGATGAAGAGATGAATTAATATTGGATATAAAGGAGGTATGATGATGGAAATATGGATCAATGGAAATTCAATGATGAGTCTAAGTAATCATGTCCTAGTTTGGTGCCAATAGAAGGAAGGAAGACAATACAATTGGATGGATTTTAACTATGCTAGGAAGCTGGAAGTTGGATGCTGGAATAACGATCTGTTGCCCCAAGGATGAGTTCAAGATTTACAAGTGATGAGATGGGCCATAACCCATAAGCCCCAGGACCTGCCAAGAAGCAAGCACACTCTTGCTGAAGGAAAAAAAACCTGGAAGAAGTTACGATTTTATCGATAGATGATCTTATAGGAGTAACGCAAAACCTGAGAGTTGTGAAGGAATGATAGATGTTTTTCTGGCTTGCAGAATCAATGGATTTATCCGAACTTGGTTCATCGACAAGAGAAATTCTGCAATGCTTGTGAGGATGACCGAGTGTTAGAATGCGAGATTAGCTAAACCATGTACAAGGTAATGATTTAGGTGCGGGATGGATTGATCACCATAACGACTTACTCTTACTATTCGCGTTGCTATATGGGATGGTAAATCTGAGTGACTTACCTATAGTAGAGAGACGACGATCAAAACCTTGTTTAAACCTTAGAATGGTATAGGTATTTTTTCCCTTGTACACGACAGTTGTTGCCAACCGTAGGTTATACGGCGAGGTTCAACCTAGACCCATTTCCTGCAGGACAAACCCTAAATTGTTGACCACCATGAGATATCGATAGTTGTTTAGTATTGGCGCCAGACCTGTCAGCTAAGAAGACCCAGTCTCAGAAGAACCATATCAAGATGAAAGGACAGAAGAAATTGAGGAAAAGGTTATGCCACTACGGAAGAGCCCAGAGAAGGAATTATCCTTAAGATCTGAGAAGACCGACACTGTCAGTAATAAGGATGGAGTATATGAGTTTTGATGGAACCGTAACCATGCTTCTAAGGGTGGTAGCACCCGAGACCCCGGAGATGAACGTTGAATTTTGAAGACCCCCAAACCCTAACCTATTTCTTTCTAGCCTCTCCGAATCTCGAGGACGAGATTCATTTTAAGGGTGGTAGGTTTGTAACATCCCAAAATTCTAAATTTTGGAATGTTATAATAAATAGATAGATTTGATTGATTGAGTGAAATTCGAAAAAAAATTGAAAGATAAATGAGAGGGAATAAAAGGACTTTCCCAAACTTTCATTTTCTTTTCTGATCTTCATGAATTCAAATTCCTTTCAAATACAAAACCCTTGAGCGAAGATGAGATGACTTCTTCCATTTAATTAAATGAAAGGGTATTTGAAAATATTTGAATTTCATTTGGAAATATTTCGATTCATAAACTTCATGCAACTCAATGATTTTCATGAGAGAAGATAAAATGACTTCTTCAAATTATATGAAATATGAGTTGGGAGTTTCAAAGAATTAAATTCATAGTTCTTTTGAATTTATTTTCAATTTGGAGTTATTGGAGTTTTATTCAAATTATTTTTCTCCAAAAATAAAATATAAAGAAATTAGGGTAACATGGTTCCCCCCCCCCCCCTCAAAAAAAAAGAAAGTTGGAGAGAAATAAATTTGAATTCATTTTGGTATTTTTAAAATGATTTTCGTTGGATTTTATTAGAGCAGCAACATTGTTTGATTTATCTGAATTTGTGTGGATTTTATTTGACTCTAGAAAAATGTTCATGCTGTAGAAAATCTTTTTCGGAAAATTTTGATTTATTATATGCCTATATAATATATTTTTTCTATTCTGCTTTTTATTCGTCTCGTAAAACGCTTTTATTAAAAAACTTCCTCCGCCGAATCGGGCCGGCCCACCGCTGTGCCAAGGCCCAGCCCACCCGAGTCGCTCGCCCCCGACCTCGGACTCCCGAGCGGGAGACCGCCGCCACCACGACAGCGCCGCCGCCGCCGTGTCCTTTCCGGACTCCGCCTCCCGCGCCGCCTCTCCTCTGCCCCCTCCTCCACGTCACCGCCTCCCCCTCCGCCTTTAAAAGGCGAGGACGTCGTCGCCCGGATCTCCCTCCTCTCCCCTCGCCTCACGCCATGCCGCCGCCGGCGAGATCCGCCTCAACCACCACCGCCGCACGCGTCAGCCGGAGCCGCCACCACCGCCACCTTCGACTCCGCCGCCGTCTCCGCCAATCGCCGCCAGCCCCGGAGTCACCGCCCCGATCCAAGTCGCCGCCGCCGCCATCTCGCCGGAGATCCGCCGCTGTCGAACCGAACCAGTAAACCGCTCGGTCCGGTTTATTTTCTTTTTAGGGTTTAGTTTTTTTCCAGGTTTTCTCTTAAAACCCGGTTTTTCTTTTAGTTTAGTTATTTTGCGAATGTTCATAGATTAGGTTCAGCAGTGAACAGTTTCATTCATTAGCGTTCGGCAGCGAACGTTCGCTTGGTAGAGTTTCCTTTTTTTTAATTTTCGGCCAGGGACCCGTCTATGAATATTTTATTTACGGATTAGCCCCTGGACTTCAAATGACCACAACTTTTTACTCGTTAGTCCAAATCCAATGAAACCAACGCCCACTTCTTTTTTATGATCTCCCTATCCAGATAACCAACTTAAACATGTTTTAAAAAAATTTAAAATTTGAATTTAAGCAGATTTGTATTTGAACTTCATTTGTTCATAACTCGACTTGTATAACTCCGATTTAGTTGATTCTTTTTGCAAATCGAAGCTCTTGACCTAAACTTTCTGATAAGGCCAAATTCACATAGTTTTGGTACTGTTAGAAATTGTTTTATGCTGCAAGAGTTATTTGATTTGGTTTTGATGTTTTCTGAATTGTTTTCTTCGTTCTCTCCGATCTTTTGAGTGATTGCTTATGTGTGGTTACTATTGCTTGCTTACGATAGACTGACCGGAGTGTGACGAGTAGATCTATCAAGAGTTTTGAGTGCGAATCATCTTCATCAATGTTGCAGGCAAGTTCACACTTTGATCATATCCGTTTTCATACCCAGTTTTTATGCATTAGTTTCAACCCTCAAACATTGCATGAGTAGGATTGATAACATGTGGGTATCGGGAAGTAGTTGATGAGGTAGGAACCTATTGCCCTGCATTCAAACCTTGGGAGTTACTATTACGTTGCTTATATTGCTATGCTATGCTCAGAGACGTGGATTGGGTTTTGAGAGTATTCATGACAGTTGTGAGATTGTTAATTAATGGTTTACTTAAGGTGGCAACTTAAACACACATCTGGGTGGATTGAGGTACCTGGTTATTCCAGGATTGCCTGTCTAGGCACCTGGGTAGACCAGGATTGCGTGTTTTTTTATGGACCGCCACCCAGGCTCAAAGGGATCATGAGATTATTCATACTAGAAACTTCCGTGTGCAGCCACAAGCCATTATGGGCTCTGGCATAGTTGATTAAGTCGCATAACTCTTACAGGGTGGTAGACTAGCAGATGTAGGGGAAAGTAGGTGTACCGGTCTATCCATAGTAAGGTGCTAGCGCTTCTGAAAGACTATGTCTCGGTCATCCGTTTCTCAAACAACATGTAGTGCGAGAAATCCAACGGAGGCGATTGAGTCTTGTGGGGAAAGTGCGCAAACCTCTGCAGAGGTATAAACTAATCATGGTTAGCCGTGTCCTGGTTATGGACATCTTGAGTATCTAGTACTTGGATTTTCCTGTGAATCTCATCATGTTACTTTAAATAATTTTGTTGGGTTAATGATGATATTTTTAATTGGGATTGAGAATGCTGTCAACCATTCTCAATGTTTAACAACCACCATGATAGTTAAATAAAATTTATTCCTTTGTAGTAGGGAAAAATTGGCTTTACGCAAAACCTTATAACCATAGAGCTTTTCCACCAGCCATAAATGCATGTAGTGATAGCCATTATTCATCGTCGCTCTACAGTGTGAATTTGCCAGTGCATTCAATGTACTGACCCTTTGTGGCTGCAACGTCTCGTGTTGCAGGATATCTTACGACGAGTAAGTGATACGTTAGGGTTACGATTTCTACACTCAACTTTGCTGTTGGTGTTGATGGAATCCACAACCTTGTTACTTCCGCTATTTGGATTGAGGTAATAGTATTTACGTTACTTTATACATGTGATTTACCTCTGTTATAAATCCTTGAGTACTGTGTGTGTCAGCATACCGATCCAGGGATGACACTTTGCCACGTAGACTTGATCCATTCGGGTCAGTCGCTACACGCATATACGCCCCTTAGTGCACGCTTCCGCTCCCTTTGGGTATGTGGGTTGCGTATATCATGTTCACCGTCCGACTTCATGGGGGAAGCCCTTCTGTCCTCTATTGTTCGGCCGCTGTATACTCCTCGTCATCGCTATGCAGCCCCTTGTCATTGTTTTCGCATTTAACTTGCTCGCTCGCTTGAATACCCAACAATCCCTGTTGGTGTGATTGGTCGGCTTTTCGAGGGTGCCATGTATCCGCACGAGCGATCGAAAGTATTCGGTCCAAATTGACGGGCCCGAGTATTTCTTTTAAATGGCTTTTTCCGCTAACCGGTTTAGAGCCTCACGAATCCGGCATTGATGCCAAATATCTTGACATTATCACCGTTAGTGCGGCGCTTGTGCTTGTTGCGACGAGACCCGCCATCGCTGTCCTTGGTATCCGAATTACTGTGGCTCTTGGTCATGTTGTTACCGCGAGCTAGCTACTGTCCTCTCCGCCGCAAAAGCGGGTCATGAGTGTTGTGAGGGCTGCCATGGATTTCGGCTTTTCCCTGTCCTAGGTGCCGCAAACCACTGGCCACGGATGTTGTGTTTGAAGGCTGCAAGGGCCTCGGCATCCGGACAATCGACGATTTGATTTTTCTTGGTTAGGAACCATGTCCAGAATTGTCTGGCCGATTCCTCTGGCTGCTGAATTATGTGGCTTAGGTCATTGGCATCTGGTGGTCGCACATATGTGCCCTGGAAATTGTCGAGGACTACGGCTTCCAGGTCTTCCCAACAACCATTGACTCTGCTGGCAAGCTGTTAAGCCAATGCCGGGCTGGTCCTTTAAGCTTGAGTGGGAGGTATTTGATGGCGTGTAGATCATCACCGCGGGCCATGTGGATGTGAAGGAGATAGTCCTCGATCCAAACCGCAGGATCTGTTGTGCCATCGTATGATTCAATGTTTACGGGTTTGAAACCCTCAGGGATTTGATGATCCATTACTTACTTCATCTGTGAAGCATAGTGGGTGTGCGGCGCCTCTGTATTGGGCTATATCACGACGCAGCTCAAATGAGCTTTGTCTACTATGTTCGGCCCGGCCGGAATTGCCATATCCGGCGTGACGGTGATCGTCGCGTGTCGTGGGGCGCCCACGCGATCCATAGATCAATCTTGTCTGCCTTGCCTTGTCCTACAATATATCTCGTGGTCCGGCGCATTTCCAATACTTTGTATTTTTGAGCGCGCTGGTGCGGCTTGAGTTGAGGCTGAGAGGCCTCTTCGTCAGGGCCACGAGGTGGCCGGTCAGCCATATCATGCACTGGTGATGTAGGTTTGGGTGCTTCCTCCTCTAATCGGGGTAGCAGCCTGCGCCTTGGGTAGTTTCTTGGAGGAGCGCCGAGTTCATACTCTTCAACGCAAGGACTTGGTCCATCCGCTGCCTAGTAAATCTTGGTCAGCTCAAAGAGGTTCATGCTATTTCTTGAGGCTGCTTGACGTGGCCATGAGCCTGCATTAGAAATGCTCTTGTTCCACGGGATCCTCGGGCACGCATTTAATTGCCGTCCGCCGAGGCTTGCCTCATCTTCGGAGGGAGGCATGTAATTATCGTCCTCTACCTCTTTTTTTGCCGCTCTCTCATGAGGGCTGGCTTCTCCATCCTCCTGCGCTAAATCTTGCTGGAGGGGGTTGTCTTCGGCACTGTCCGGGGTGTTATTGTCTCCCGTGCCGGAATCACCATTTTTTGCTGTGGCGGGATTCAGAGCGGCGCCGCTGACGCCGGCGCTTAGGCTGTTTCTTGGAGGTGTCATCCTCCGCTGTTCCATCGCCATTCCCATCTTTTGGGATGTCCACCATGTATATGTCGTATGACGAGGTGGCCTTCCAGTGCCCTGTGGGTGCTGGTTCTTGGTCGTCTCCTGCATCGTCGTCCATACCGTCGATGTCTTCGGAGTCGAAGTCGAGCATGTCGGTTAAATCATCGACAGTGGCTACGAAGTGGGTGGTGGGTGGGCTTTGATTTTCTTCATCGTCCGCATCCCAACCTTCCTTACCATAATCTGGCCAGGGCTCTCCTGATAAAGAGAGAGACTAGTGAATTCAGAATGTCGCCAAAGGGCGAGTGCTGAAAGATGTCCGCGGCAGTGAATTCCATGATCGGCGCCTAATCGGATTCGACAAGGTGGGGCGTGAAGGCTCGGAGTCCGGAGAGGAGTCCAACACCTTGGAGTTACGAGCTTCGCAAAGGACGGGGTAGGTGTACGGCTCAATCACCGTAGAACTAAAGGTCGGAGCGGACTCTGGTGCGGCCTCCAGAGACCGCTCGCGGCGTAGCTAGATCATGCCCCTCGTGATAAAGGCAGCGCTTTGGTTGTGGCTCGAACCCGTCAAGATCAAGTCTCCGCGGATATCACCGTGTAGTTCAAACTTCCAAATCTGACCTCGATGGCCATGGGCGTAGCTTTCAATCTGCTCCAGATGGCTGCTTAATTGGCCCGTAGTGCAAAGCCGCCGAATACGAAGATCTGTCCGGGAGAAAAGTCTCACCGGAGCGCATCATTGTTGATGATCGGAGGAGCCATCGGGCCTAAAGATGACGACACGTAGGAACTCTCAATGAAAGCACCAATGTCGGTGTCAAAACCGGCGGATCTCGGTAGGGGGGTCCCGAACTGCGCCTAGGCGGATGGTAACAGGAGACAAGGGACACGATGTTTTTACCTGTGTTCGGGCCCTCTCGATGGAGGTAAAACCCTACTCCTGCTTGATTAATATTGATGATATGGGTAGTACAAGAGTGGATCTACCACGAGATCAGGGAGACTAAACCCTAAAAGCTAGCCTATGGTATGATTGTTGTTCGTCCTACGGACTAAAACCCTCCGGTTTATATAGACACCGAATAGGGTTAGGGTTACACAGAGTCGGTTACAATGGTAGGAGATCTACATATCCGTATCACCAAGCTTGCCTTCCACACCAAGGAAAGTCCCATCCGGACACGGGACGAAGTCTTCAATCTTGTATCTTCATAGTCCAGAGTCCGCCAAAGGTCATAGTCCCGCTATCCTGGACACCCCTAATCTAGGACTCCCTCACTTGTCAAAAAATGTAACAGTCTATAGTAATCTGTACTCAAACCATACTTCGCTACTCAAAAATTATGAAAAATTAGGACCACGTGAGCAATTTGTATATTAAACTTATGCATAAATAATCAACTCAAAATCACTCTTCCGTTAAAAATGAGACTTATTTTCGTGAGCTTAAAAGTTTCTGTTTTTCAGCAAGATCAAAGCAACTATCACCCAACATGATCCTAAAGGCTTTACTTGGCACTTTATTGAAACAAAAGCAATAAAACATGATCAATAAAGTAGCGTAATCATGTGAACACACAAAAACAGTAGGTAAAAGTGTTGGGTTGTCTCCCAACAAGCGCTTTTCTTTAATGCCTTTTAGCTAGGCATGATGATTTCAATGATGCCCGCATAAAAGATAAGAATTGAAACATAAAGAGAGCATCATGAGTCATAAGTTCCTCTCACGTAATAATTTTCAGTAGCATCATTAATATATTCATCAATATATCCATTACATAAAGCATTCTTTTCATGATACACAAGCATAGAAAATTTATTACTCTCCACATAAGCAATTTTATTCTCATTCATAATAGTGGGAGTATCATAGGAAACTCGAATACTATAAATAGTTCCCACATTAAAAGAGTAATGTTCAGTAAAAGGATATTCAAAATTATGACAATAATTATCACTACTTTTTATAACATAAGTATCATCACAATAATCATCATAAGTTGCAACTTTGTTCTCATCATAGATAGGAGGCATGCAACCATCATAGAAAGTTGGATCATTCAAAGTACGGGGACTAAAAAGATCATCTTCATTAAACATAGCATTCCCAAACTTGGGACAAACATTAATTGCAGCAAATAAATTCTCAAACATGTCATTCTCATCAAGCATAGCATCCCCAAGCTTGTGGCTTGGCATATCATAAGCATAATCACTCTCATCATTAATAGTATGAATAGCACCAACGGTATAACAATTGCTATCATCATAATTTCCCAAGTTGGTGCCAAAAAGATTTCCAAGATTATAAGAAGTATCATTATCTTCCCAATCATAATCATCACAACAAGCAATAGGCATAACAAAATCATCATCAAGTGCATCATCTTCACAATTATTTTTGATTCATTTTCATGAGGCACAACAATAATAGGAGCAACATTATTTGGGAGAGATATCTTTTTACTTCTATTTTTCTTCTTTTCTTCTTCTTCACCACATCATGTGTGGGTTTATTTAATATTTTCAAGCTTCTTATTGATGAGATTGGTTGGATAGGAAGCTCCTCCTCGTTACTCGATTCATCATAATAAACACTAGGAGGGTATTGGGAAATATTTTCCTTTCATTAGTACTCTCTTCATATTCTATTTGCTTTCTTGACTTTAGATAGTTGGCAATATAAGGATTCTCAATGCAATTTACCACACAAAACATATAAATTTCCTCTAGATCAAAATCAAGAAATCTCTCGAGATTAAATTTTGGAATACCCTTAGTTATCGCTTTCATTTCTTCATACCCCAAAAGAAGACTAAGCTCTTTATGATGCTCAAGGGTAATCAAGTTATCACAATTTTTGGACACGATTTGATCATGAAAGAATTTGCATTGGAGATTTCAATGACCATGTTCATTGCAAAGTTCACAAGGATGGCAAAAAAATTAAATCATTCAGCACAATCATCTAGCCTCTCTTGCAACTTTTCCGTTTCTAAATATTTATGCTTCTTACAAAATCTATCTTCCCTTTTTGGTGTGGAATTGCACTCCCAATTCACTCCACAAAAAGTGACATGCTTATAAGAAACATTTTTGTCATGACTTGTGCAATCATCATTAGCATTTTGGATATTCAAAGAATTCATACTAACAACATTGCAATCATGCTCATCATTCAAATATTTCGTGCCAAGCATTTTATTGACTTTTTCTTATAACAATTGAACACAATTTTCTGAACCATCATTTTCAAGAAAAATATTATAAAGATGATCAATAATATGATGCAACCTAAATTCCATTTTTATGTAGTTTTCTTCTATAGACCAAACTAGTGATAAACAAGAAACTAAAAGATTAAATTGCAAGATCTAAAGATATACCTTCAAGCACTCACCTCCCCGACAACGGTGCCAGAAAAGAGCTTGATGTCTACTATGCAACTTTATTCTTGTAGACACGTGTTGGGCCTCCAAGCGTAGAGTTTTGTAGGATAGTAGAAAATTTCCCCCAAGTGATGAACTAAGGTTTATCAATCTGTGAGAGGTGTAGGATGAAGATGGTCTCTCTCAAACGACCCTGCAACCAAATACAAGAAATCTCTTGTGTCCCCAACATACCCAATTGAAAGTGCAACTATCCCTAGGTGGTTTTGGTAATTTCTAACAACATATAGCTCATTGAGCTAATGCTCTTTCAAGATTAATATTTCAGGAAAGCTCAATGATTGGCATGGCATGGATGAGAAAAGTGGACCCCTCAAAATGCTAAGGACAAAAGGATTGGCTCAAGCTCAAAGCTCAAGACTCTACATTTTCTATTTTAGTGATCCAAGATCACATTGAGTCTATAGGAAAAGCCAATACTATCAAGGAGGGATGAGGTGTTGCTTAATGAGGCTCTTGCTCAAAATGCTTAGTGATATGCTCCAAAGCCCTCAACTACTTTCTCACATCCACATATGACCTAAACCAAAAGTCAAACTCGGCCCCACCTATTCTTTCTATCTGGCGCCACCGAGTTCACATGTCATAGCCATTGCCACAAACCCTAGGCAAATCGGTCTCACCGATAGGGATCTCGGTCTCACCGAGATGGGATTGTAATCTCTCTGTTTCCCTTCGTAATGTTCCAATCTCACAGAGATGAGCGATCGGTCCCACCAAGATTGCAATGTAAACTCTCTGTTTCCTCTTCGTAACATTTCGGTCTCACAAAAATGAGCAAATCGGTCCCACCGAGTTTACCTGACCAACTCTCTGGTTAGCTTATTACCAAAATCGGCCTCACCGAGTTTGTGTAATCGGTCTCACCGAGATTACGTTATGCCCTAACCCTAACCATATCGGTCCTACCGAGTTGCATGTCGGTCCCACCGAAAATCCTAACGGTCACTAGATTTGTTAAATCGGTCCGACCGAGTTTACCAATTCGGTCCCACCGAGATTGGCAAGTTGTGTGTAGCGGTTAGATTTTGTGTGGAGGCTATATATACCCCTCCACCTCCTCTTCATTCGTGGAGAGAGCCATCAGAACAAACCTACACTTCCAACTTACCTTTTCTGAGAGAGAACCACCTACACTTGTGTTGAGGCCAAGATATTCCGTTCCTACCACATGAATCTTGATCTCTAGCCTTTCCCAAGTTGCTTTCCACTCAAATCTTCTTTCCACCAAATCCATATCCTGTGAGAGAGAGTTGAGTGTTGGGGAGACTATCATTTGAAGCACAAGAGCAAGGAGTTCATCATCAACACACCATTTGTTACTTCTTGGAGAGTGGTGTCTCCTAGATTGGCTAGGTGTCACTTGGGAGCCTCCGACAAGATTGTGGAGTTGAACCAAGGAGTTTGTAAGGGCAAGGAGATCGCCTACTTTGTGAAGATCAACCGCTAGTGAGGCAAGTCCTTTGTGGGCGACGACCATGGTGGGATAGGCAAGGTTGCTTCTTCGTGGACCCTTCGTGGGTGGAGCCCTCCGTGGACTCACAAGTAGCCTTGCTACCCTTCGTGGGTTGAAGTCTCCATCAAAGTGGATGTACGATAGCACCACCTATCGGAACCACGACAAAAACATCCGTGTCTCCTATTGCGTTTGAATCCTTCAAACCCTTCCTTTTACATTCTTGCAAGTTGCATGCTTTACTTTCCGCTGCTCATATACTCTTTGCATGCTTGCTTGAATTGTGGTAAGATTGCTTGACTTGTCCAAAGTTGCTAAAATCTGCCAAGTACTAAAATTGGGAAAAGGCTAGATTTTTACTTGGTCAAGTAGTATAATCACCCCCCCCCCTCTAGACATACTTTCGATCCTACACCAATACAATGGTAAATTGTATAGGTGCACTAGTTCGGCGAAGAGATGGTGATAAAAGTGTAATATCGATGGTAGAAATATATTTTTATAATCTGAATAAATAAAAACATCAGGTAGAAAATAGTAAACGAGCACAAAACGGTATTGCAATGCTTGAAAACAAGGCCTAGGGTCCGTACTTTCACTAGTGCAACCTCTCAGCAATGTTAACATAGTTGGATCATATGATTATCCCTCAAAGTGCAACACAGAATCACTCTCGAGTTCCTATTAGCGGAGAAAAAAGATAGAAATTGTTTGTAGGGTACGAAACCACCTCAAAGCTATTCTTTCCGATCGATCTATCCTAGAGTTCATACTAAAATAACGCAAGCTATTCTTTCCGATCGATCTAATCAAGAGTTCGTACTAAAATAACACCAAAGCAATTCATATTCATAATACTCAATCCACACAAAGGACTACAAAGAGACCCCAGAGTTTCTATCGGATAAAATATAATAAAAATGTGCATCAAACCCTATGCATAGATAACCCCAATGTCAACTCAGGAATCCATGAATTGAGTGCCAAAACATATATCAAGTGAATCAATACGATACCCCATTGTCACCTCAAGTATTCATACCGCAAGACATACATCATGTGTTCTCATATCCGAATATTCAATCCGACAAGACAAAACTTAAAAGGGTAAAGATTCAATTCATCACAACAAGATTATAGAGGGGAGAAACATCATATGATCCATCTATATTAACAAAGCTCATGATATAGATCACGAGAGAGAGAGAGAGATTAAACACATAGCTACTGATACAAACCCTCAGCCCCGAGGGTGGACTACTCCCTCCTCATCGTGGTGGCCGCCGGGATGATGAAGATGGCCACCGGAGATGATTCCCCCCTCTGGCAGGGTGTCGGAAAGGGTCTAGATTGGTTTTCGGTGGCTACAGAGCCTTGCGGCAGCGAAACTTCTGATCTAGGTTAACCCCGAAGGGTTTTGGAATATTTGTGAATTTATAGGGTAAAGACGGGGTGCGGGAGGGCACCAAGGTGGGCGCGCCCTGGTGGGTTGTGCCCCCCTCGGGACACCCCCAGGTGCTTCTTTGGCCCACTGTTGGTCTTCTGGTCCATAAAAAATCTCCATGAAGTTTCGTTGCATTTGGACTCCGTTTGGTATTGATTTCCTGCGATGTAAAAAACAAGCAAAAACAAAGAATCGCACTGGCATCGGGTCAATAGGTTAGTCCCAAAAAATGATATAAAGTTGCTATAAAATGATTGTAAAACATCTAAGAATGATAAAATAACAGCATGAATACTTCATAAATTATAGATGCGTTGGAGATGTATCAGATGCCGCCGTCACGGGCGAGCCTGCATCGCCCTCCTCGACTTCTCTCCTCCTCTAATCGTCCCGCCTTGGGATGGGCCCTGAGTCGCAGCTGTCGATGTCAAAACCGGCGGATCTCGGGTAGTGGGTCCCGAACTGTGCGTCTAGGATTGATGGTAACATGAGACGGGAGACACGATGTTTACCCAGGTTCGGGCCCTCTCTATGGAGGTAATACCCTACTTCCTGCTTGATTGATCTTGATGAATATGAGTGTTATAAGAGTTGATCTACCACGAGATCATAATGACTAAACCCTAGAAGTCTAGCCTATGTGAATATGGTAATGAATGTCCTATCCGGACTACGCTCTCTGGTTTATATAGACACCGTAGAGATCTAGGGTTACACGGAGTCGGTTACATCAGAGGGAATCTACATAGTCGGTCGCCAAGCTTGCCCTCCACGCCAAGTAAAGTCCAATCTGGACACGGGTATAGTCTTCGGTCTTCATGTGTTCACAGCCCATCAGTCCGGCCCACTAGATAACAGGTCGGATGCCCGAGGACCCCTTAATCCAGGACTCTCTCAGTAGCCCCCGAACCAGGCTTCAACGACGAGGTGTTCAGCGCACAAATTGTCTTCGGTATTGCAAGGCGGGTTCCTTCTCCAAGTAGTATATTCGGCCATTGATCCAATATCACTCCCCTCGGCTTCTGTGCGCTAATAACTTCGTCTTCCACGTGTCAAGCAAATGCAAAGAGTCAGGGTATTTTTGCGAATAACACCCCGTCCACGCAAGGAAGAGCGCCTATTTAAAGATACTGGATCTTAGATCTAGGATACATTGCGCCGAGAAAATCCCCGGAGACTGCCAGGAGAAACCATTCCATCATGGCTAGCATTCCCAGCTCCTCCTCCCACTCCAGCCCTAAGAGAAGTGAGTGCGAGAAGTGCTCTGTGACTCATAGTCAACTAGCAAAGTTGCATACGCAGGGATTTCTTCCTCCCGCGGATCTGGTCCCTGTTCGAGCAGGACCGGCCTCCTTCAATGGTGTGACTCAGGCGGAGGACTTCCCCAATCCATCCGGGGGGAGCGAGTGTGCTTCGTCCCCTATCTGCTAAGAGGCGTCGGATTTCCAGTCCATCCATTCCTATGAGGGCTTCTGGAATATTATGGCCTCCAGCTGCACAACTTCACTCACGTCTCTATCCTGCACATCACATGTTACGTCGCTCTATGCGAGTTATTTCTGGGTGTTGAAGCCCACTTTGAACTGTGGAGAAAATTGCTCTATCTTGTCCCGCGTAACCATGAGGGTTCAATATTTGAAGTGGGCGGAGCCGAAGTGTGGCGCATCGCCGATACCGGATACCTGTCCGGCACACCAAGGAGGGCATCAAAAGAGAGGCCTTCAGAATGGTTCTACATCGAGGACGTTGCACTTCCCGACCCAGTTCAAAAGGGTCTCCCTGAATTTGCAAGCGTTCCGCTAAAGAAACGCCACAGTTGGCGTCCCCGGAGCCTTGAAGAGGATGACAGTGTGGAGGTTCGTCAGCTCCTGGGCAAGATAAAGACGCTCGCTCAGTCCGGATTAACAATTGTTGAGGTAATGGCGACCTCCATAGTGTGAGGGGTTCAGCCACTTCAGTATAGAGGGCTCCCAATGTGGCACTACAACAGGGAGGACGACGCCTCCCGCTGTAGTCGGAAAGGTCCGGACACCCCCCCCCCCCCCGCCCTAGCCAAGATATTGGCCGGGCTGTTCAAAGGGGAGGAAGAGGAATTTCTTTGCATCGATCGCAGGGATGGATATTCTATGTACAATCCTCCCAGTTGGGTAAGCCCCAGTCCTTCTGCTTTACTTATTTTGCTTCCTGGATTACCATTGATAAATTTCTAATCCGCTTATAACAGCATTGGCGAAAAATCACCGAGGGGTTTTACAGGCCCGCCCCACAGCCTGAGAACCACAACTGGGAGCTGGATCCCGGGTTTGAAGAAGACTCGTATATATTCGTGGTACTCGCAGAAGGGGTGTTTTACCAGGCGAGCTACGATGGCACGGAAGTGGCCATTATCGCCGATTACCCTGGTCTTCTTCCTGCTTCCCACGTAAGTTATCAAGAAAAAGTCTCGCTCGAAAGAGCTTCCTCGCACTGCCTCACCCATCGGACTGCATCGTGCTCCACAGGGGAGGCATTCAGCGTGTCACGCTACTCCGGGGGCGGCTCCAAAGAGGGCAACTCCAGCGCCGAGCAAGGCCTCTAAAAGGAAGGTCGGTGAAGACACGACCGGTCCCTCGTCAAAGAGGTAAGGATTTGAAGGTATACTTTAGTAGTCACATCCAACTGCAACTTATACGTTTGTCTGGTACCAGGAAAAAGGTTCACCGGACTACGTCTGAGGGTCCGGCCGGCCGTACTCCCGGTGCCCAGGATTTAAACCCCATCGGAGAGACGGCAGCAGATATGGGAACAATGCCGGATTGTCCTTCGGTCGAGGGTTCGGAGAATATGTCTGTTACCAACTCGGAAGTGGTGAGCGCCATGAATCATCAGCGCTGCAGGGCTATTTTACGAGACCCTGAGTTCTTGGAAGAGGCATCCAATGCCTTCAGCTCGGCTGATGCGTACATCCAAGGTGCTCAAAACGGGCTTAGTAGAGCCACAAAGCAGCATTTAACAGATGTGTGGGTAAGTTTTGTTTGTCCGAATAGGATGGCCATATGCCAGTAGCCCCTAGGACTGAAAGCAGTTGGTACAACTGATTTAAGGACCATTGTATGACCAGGTTCTTACAGAGAAGAAAAACCTGCTAACCCAAGAGCTGGAACAATGTCGGGCGTAGCTAAATGCTGCTACCGCCGAACTGGAAAAGTCCAAAAAGGCGTCGCCTGGTAATATTCCCCTCCATTAAGAAAATATAATCATATGCCATTAATGCTAGCAGTCCTGCCTATATCATGACATGATTGTCATAGGAACTTCAAAGAGGCGCTGGAAGTCGCGCACGCGAATGAACAAGAAGCCAAGAGGCTACATGTCATGGGCGTAACGGTGTCAAGGTGCCATTGTTGAGAAAAACCAGCTCGTGATTGCAAAACCCAGCTAGGCGAAGAGTCAAGGATGCGGCCCAGCTAGCCGATTCCGTGAAGGAGAACAAGAAGTCATGGGTGGCATATTCAGTATGTGTCCGAACTATTGTTAAAGTAGTTCGGAGATAGATGGAACTGATATAATTATGATTGCAGGTATATTGACGGGCCGTCCTGAAGAGGAGGTGTCCGGACCATCGAGTGATCTGCTGCAAAGGCTATCGCAAGTGCACGAATAGGCACGACTAGCGATGCGGAGTGTTGCCAAGGCCCTGTGGCCATCCGCCTCCCCTCCTGGAAGTGTGGAGGAGCTTGTAGAGCTGTTCAAAGGAGCGCGGCGGCGTATCCAACTATGGAAGATATCGGCCTGTCGAGAGGGTGCGCGAGAAGCTTGGGCCATGGTGAAAACTCGGTATACCAAGCTTGATCCTAATCACATGGCTCGGGTCGGACCGCTAGGGTTGAATGGGGAAGAAATTCTCGTTAGTTTAGTGTATGACCAAGTAGGGGTGGCCGCCAAATATTCCCGACAGGATTGTAAGTTAGACCGCCTGTTGGACGGTATAGAGAAGGAAGTGTTTGAGTCCAAGTGACTATGTACTTTCCTTATTACCCTATGTAATTCTAGCTGAATTGTATAGCATTTTTCATGGCAGACCTTTTCGCTTCAACCTCCAGACTCAATGGTGCGGAGTGTTTTCGAATACCCTCATGGCCGAATAGACCAGGGTATGCTTGGAAAACTAGGCGTAGGGGTCATAGTTGCTTGAACAGACAAGTGGTATCCGGCTAGTTATGTTATATTACATTGAGATTGTAAGAAACATCTTCCAGGGAGAATAGTTCCGTTAAGGGTTCCTTTCCCTGGGTGTGCATCCGTTAGTAGACATGTCCGAATTGTGATGTGAAAATCACAGTGTGTATAGCTTCTGGGGGTTCACAATAGAGTGAGTGCAAAGAGTATTTTTCATCCACCGACCGAACATTCCCTTAAGAACGCTAGCTCTCGGCTTCACCTAGTCTGAGGTACACATCCGGATGACCCGGCAGTAACAATCGCAGGGGTGCTCCCTTTACCGCCTAGCCGAACAATCGGGAACGTAGGGGTAAGCACAGGAGCCAGGCAACCCAGCTTGGCCCAAACTTAAGTCATATTGATGCATATAATGGTGAATAAAAGACATACGGGAAAAACGCGCATGTATGATGAGCTTGACGCTCGGAAAATAATATTAACAAGCTTCTGTTCAAGAAGCCCCCGGGTATAATGGACGTACATATGTAAAGATGTGTACGTGAGCGGTGTTCGGTGGAGCCGTATGAGAGCTTTAAAGCCAAAAATAAAGGTGGAAAAGAGAGAAAAAGTAATGGAAACTACAGAGGATAAGGGGACGACAAAGAATTCAGCGCTAGGCATAAAACCTTTGGAGTCTGTCCGCGTTCCAGGGGTTCGGCTCTAGGCGATTGTCTGATGCATCACGAAGACGGTACGCTCCTCCAGTAAGGACTTCATCGATTATGAAGGGACCCTCCCATTTGGGCTTGAGTTTGTCCTTTTTCTTCTCCGTCAAGCGTAAAACAAGTTCGCCAACGTTGTAAGTCTTGGCCCGTACTTCTCTGCTTTGATATCTTCGAGCCTGCTGTTGATAAAATGCTGAACGGGCTTTGGCGACGTCGCACTCCTCCTCCAGGGCGTCTAGGCTGTCCTGCCGATCCAACCCGACCTCTTTCTCTTCGTACATACGCACTCGAGGTGAGGCATGTATAATATCGTAGGGCAATACGGCCTCTGCACCATACACCATGAAGGAAGGTGTGTATCCGGTAGTACGGTTGGGCGTGGTCCGCAGCCCCCAGAGTACGGAGTCGAGCTCCTCGACCCAGTGCTTCTCTGATTCTTCCGAAGAACGCACCAGCCTGGGTTTGATGCCGCTCATAATAAGACCATTGGCTCGCTCGACTTGACCGTTTGTTTGCGGGTGGTAGACATAGGCGTAATCGAGCTTAATGCCCAGATTAGCACACCAGGTTTTCACCTCATTGGCTGTGAAATTGGAACCGTTATCAGTGATGATGTTGTGCGGGACACCATAACGGTGCACCACATCGGATATAAATGCAATCACCGTCCGGATTCGCCGCTTTAACTGGTTTAGCCTCTATCCACTTGGTGAATTTGTCCACCATGACCAGCAGATATTTTTCTTATGGCTACCCCTTTAAGGGGTCCAACCATGTCCAAGCCCTGCACCGCAAAGGGCCATGTAATGGGGATTGTTTGTAGGGCGGTTGGGGCATGTGGCTTTGGTTGGCGAAGAGTTGGCATCCAACGCAGCTACCGGACGAGGTCCTCGTAAGGCCTCGCCGAGCCGTGGGCCAATAAAATCCTGTCCGGAAGGCGTTGCTGACAAGTGCCCGGGCTGCGGCGTGGTGCCCACCGAGACCGGCGTGAATTTCTGCCAAGAGTTGTCGCCCCTCCTCCTCGGAGATGCACCTTTGAAGGACTCCGGTAGTGCTTTTCTTGTAGAGCTCTCCTTCGTGAACTTTATAGGCCTTCGAACGCCGGACAATGCGGCGAGCCTCGTTCTGATCATCTGGGAGCTCCTTCCTATGAAAGTAGGCCAAGAATGGTTCGGTCCATGGGGCAATTACTGGCATGATGAGGTGGGCCGAGGGTACGCGTGTTCGTTATCTATGTTTGTGTTCGGAGTGGGACTGTCGTTGCTATCCCCCCTGCCACACCACAGATGGCTTAAAGAGCCTTTTGAGGAAGATGTTAGGTGGGACGGGGTCGCGCTTAGCACCGATGCGAGCGAGGACGTCTCCCGCGTGATTACTTTCGCGGGCGACATGATGAAATTCGAGCCCCTCGAGCCGAGTCGACATCTTTAAGACGGCATTGCGATAAGCTGCCATCTTTGGATCTTTGGTGTCAAAGTCTCCATTAATTTGGGATATTGCGAGGTTTGAGTCCCCACGCACCTCCAGGCATTGTATGCCCATTGATACGGCCATCCGAAGGCCATGTAGCAAGGCCTTGTATTCGGCTGCCCTGTTTGAGTCTGTGTATAATATTTGGAGTACGTACTGGACGATATCTCCTGTGGGGGACGTTAATACGACGCCCGCCCTGCCAACATTTTGGAGCCGTCGAAGTGCATAACCCAGTTGGAATACGCGCCGTACTCTTTAGGGAGTTCGGCCTCTGTCCATTCGGTGATGAAGTCAGCCAGTACTTGGGATTTGATGGCTCGACGTGGTTTGTACGTGATGTCGAATGGCAGGAGCTCAACGGCCCATTTGGCAATCCGGCCCGTTGCATCCCGGTTGTTGATTATATCATTGAGGGGCACTTCGGAAGCCACCGTGATCGAGCACTCCTGAAAGTAGTGTTGCAATTTTTGAGATGCCATGAAGACTGCATATGCTATCTTTTGATAGTGAGGGTACCGGGATTTGCATGGTGTGAGGACGGTGGATACGTAGTGCACCAGCTTTTGGAGCAGAAATTTGTGTCCGTCCTGTTCTCGCTCGACGACGAGCACGGCGCTCACCACCTGGTGTGTTGTCGATATATATAGGAGCATTGGTTCGCTGACGTTTGGCGCGGCCAGGATTGGGTTACTTGCCAAAAGGGCTTTTATTTCTTCCAGTCTGGCTGTAGCCACGTCTGTCCACTCGAAGTTATCGGTGCGCCGTAGAAGGCGATAAAGGGGCAGCGCCTTTTCCCCCAACCTGGAGATAAAACGGCTTAAAGCTGCCACGCACCCGGCGAGTTTTTGGACCTGTTTGAGTTCGGTTGGCGTGGCCAATTATGACAGAGCTTGGATTTTGGCTGGATTTGCCTCAATTCCTCTATTGGAAACGATGAAGCCCAGTAGTTTACCGGCGGGGACGCCGAAGACGCATTTTTCCGGGTTAAGCTTGATGTCGTATGCGCGGAGGTTGTCGAATGTGAGATGCAGGTCATCTATTAGTGTTTCGACGTGTCTAGTTTTGATGACGACGTCGTCCACATAGGCCTCCACTGTCTTGCCGATCTATTTCTCGTGGCATGTTTGGATCATGCGCTGGTAGGTGGCGTCGGCGTTCTTGAGCCCGAAAGGCATGGTGTTGAAGCAAAACAACCCGTATGGTGTAATGAATGCTATTGCGGCTTGATTGGACTCCTTCATTTTGATTTGATGGTATCCGGAATATGCATCAAGGAAGCAGAACGAGTCGTGTCCTGCGGTAGCGTCAATGATTTGATTAATGCGAGGAAGGGGGAAGGGATCCTTAGGGCAAGCCTTGTTAAGGTCTTTGAAATCGACACATAGGCGCCAGGATTTATCCTTCTTTGGCACCATTACCAAGTTTGCCAGTCAGTCCAGATATTTAATATATTTGATGAATCTGGCCTCAATGAGTTTGGCTAGCTCTTCCCCCATAGATTGTCGTTTGGGTTCGGAAAAGCGCCGCAGTGTTTGTTTGACTGGCTTATATCCCTTTAGTATGTTGAGGCTGTGTTCGGCCAACTCGCGCGGGATTCCTGGCATATCTGAGGGGTGCCAGGCGAATATATCCCGCCGGTAAGAAGCCTCGCAGTTCGGGCCGATTGTGGGGCTAAGTTGCACTCCGATAGAAGCTATCTTCTTCTGGTCTGTTGGGTGGACCTGAAATTTGACTGTTTCTTCTGCTGGCTTGAAGGAAGTAGATTTGGGTCATTTGTCCAGGATAACATCTTCTCTATCCACAGTGGAGCGTAGTGCGGTTAGTTCTTCAGCTGCAATGGCCTCAGATAATGCCTCGAGGGCCAAGGATGCGGTTTTGTTCTCGGCGCGGAGTGCTATATCCGAATCGCTGACGAGGGTGATTATTCCATTAGGCCCGGGCATTTTTAGCTTCATATACCCATAATGAGGTATGGCTTGAAAGCGCATGAAGGCCTCTCGCCCTAACAGGGCGTGGTATCCATTGTTGAAAGGGGCCACCTGGAAAGTTATTTCTTCGGACCGATAATTCTCCGGTGTGCCGAATACCACATTAAGTGTAATTTTTCGCGCACACCGCACTTCCCGACTGGGAATGATATCCCGGAAGGTCGTGCTGCTTTTCTTGATGCGGCTTCTGTCTATTTCCATCTTGTGGAGCATGTCCTCATAAATGAGGTTTAGTCCGCTGCCGCCGTCCATGAGGACTTTCTTAAGTCGAAAACCGTCCACGATGGGACTAAGGACTAATGCAGCTGGCGCTCGGACTGCTCTGTATTTGGGTTCATCACTGGCATTAAAGGTTATGGCCGTGTCGTTCCAAGGGTCAGTTGCGGCAACCTGGCAAACTTCGGCGAGATCACGCAGTGCCCTTTTATGCTTATTGTTTGAAGTGAATGTCTCGAAGTCTGTCAATACTCTAGTGTCATCGTTTGCTGGAGGGTGTTGTTCTGGGGTGTCCTTGATAAGGATATCCTCGCCGCTCTTGGCTACCTGCCGAAGTATCCAACATGCTCTAAGGCTGTGGGTTGCCGCGGTATCCGGCGTCGTGTGTATTTTGCATGTGCCATTGAGCCATCCCTCCAGAACGGTGCCGTGCAGCATGATGGGTTTATGTTTTTTGACTGTTCGGCTGGGCGCACCGCGGGGGTGCGTCCTTTTCGCCCGTAGGATGAGTTGGGTTGGCGCCGAAGGTTCCCAACGAGCTGCCTGAATTTTCCAGGCGCTTTCCAACGCGCTGTAGTTTTGTAATATTTGTTAAGTCAGCGAAATTTAGTATCCGGAGGCGATTGATGGCATTTAGGATACCTTCGTCCGCGCAGTTGTTGCAGAATGCTGCTATCGCGACTTCATCACGGCAATCTTTTACCTTATCTTTGACAAGGAGGAATCTGGCCCAGAAGTGGTGAGGCTGTTGTTTGATGCTCATGAGAGCGTCTATGTCCAGGTGGGTGGGTGGAACAAAATCCGAACCCTGACCTGATTTTGGATCCGAAGTTTGAAGATCTACCGGCCCTGGCAGTTCGGGCTCCGGGATATCGACTGATTTTTAGGCTCATCGTCCAACTCCATGTTCGGGGGATGGAACATGCCTTCACCGGAGAATATCCGGCCTTCAAGATCGGAGATCCGAACATAGTTCGTCTTCAATATAGTAGAAGAGTTGCTCCGCTCCTCGACTACCGCTATCTGGTGGGTGATCGGCGGAGTTTTAATTTCTCTCTGGTCGGGTTTAAGCCCAACCCGATCATAGTCTGTACCGACCCCAAAGGCGGCCATGTGATCCAGGAGTTCCTTCAATGATGATAACTCCGTTGGATCCATCCGTGCGGAGTATTCGGGATCAACACGGAGTCGATTTTAGATGACTTGAGAGGTCATCGTCGGCTTAAGGGCCGACCCGGCGGTCATGACGAAGCCGCCCAGCCGGAGGGTTTGGCCTGGGGCCAGGGTTCCTCCGAAGATGATATTATCCTTGAGAATAAGGCGAGCCATCAACCCTCTTGGCGACAGCACAGTGGAACTCTCAATGAAAGCACCAATGTCGGTGTCAAAACAGGCGGATCTCGGGTAGGGGGTCCCGAACTGTGCGTCTAGGATCGATGGTAACAGGAGACAGGGGACATGACGTTTACCCAGGTTCGGGCCCTCTCTATGGAGGTAATACCCTACTTCCTGCTTGATTGATCTTGATGAATATGAGTGTTACAAGAGTTGATCTACCACGAGATCGTAATGACTAAACCCTAGAAGTCTAGCCTATGTGAATATGGTAATGAATGTCCTATCTGGACTACACTCTCCGGTTTATATAGACACTGGAGAGATCTAGGGTTACATGGAGTCGGTTACATCAGAGGGAATCTACATAGTCGGTCACCAAGCTTGCCCTCCACGCCAAGTAAAGTCCAATCCGGACACGGGTATAGTCTTCGGTGTTCATGTCTTCACAGCCCATCAGTCTAGCCCACTGGATAACAGGTCGGATGCCCGAGGACCCCTTAATCCAGGACTCCCTCAGCAGCTGCCCGAAACGAGTGCCAAGGACGTCGCCGCCTCACCGGTGCGGCTACGCCGCCCGCAATGACCATCTCTGCCCATGAAGAAGAGCTCGTTGTGGTCCATGCCGCCCTCGACGTGGGAAGCTGTCACCTCGCCGGCGTGGCCACACCACCCGCGACGACCATATCTGCCGCAAAGAAGAGCTCCTCGGTTGCGGTGGCCACGCCGCCCGCGATGACCAACTCTGCCTGCTGAGAAGAGCTCTTTGTTGGGGCCGTGTCGCCGGCGCGGCCACGCCGCCCGCAAGAAGATCTCTTCATTGGGGCCGCATCGCTGACGTGACCATGCAGCCCGCTGCTACCTCTTGAGCATGCGTTGGTTTTCCCTTGAAGAGGAAAGGGTGATGCAGCAAAGTAGCGTAAGTATTTCCCTCAGTTTTTGAGAACCAAGGTATCAATCCAGTAGGAGGTTACAGGCAAGTCGCCTAGTACGTGCACAAACAAATAAGAACCTTGCAACCAACGCGATAAAGGGGTTGTCAATCCCTTCATGGGCACTTGCAAAAGTGAGATCTGATAAAGATAATAAGATAAATATTTTTGGTATTTTTGCTGTATAGATTGAAAAGTAAAGATTGCAAAATAAAATAAATAGTAAACTAAAATTGTAGATCAGAAACTTATATGATGGAAAATAGACCCGGGGGCCATAGGCTTCACTAGTGGCTTCTCTCAAGATAGTAAATTCTACGGTGGGTGCACAAATTACTGTCGAGCAATTGATAGAAAAGCGCATAGTTATGAGAATATCTAGGCATGATCATGTATTTAGGCATCACGTCCGTGACAAGTAGACCGAAACGATTCTGCATCTACTACTATTACTCCACACATCGACCGCTATCCAGCATGCATCTAGAGTATAAAGTTCATAAGAACAGAGTAACGCATTAGGCAAGATGACATGATGTAGAGGGATAAACTCAAGCAATATGATATAAACCCCATCTTTTTATCCTCGATGGCAACAATACAATACGTGCCTTGTGATACGTCTCCAACATATCTATAATTTTTGATTGCTCCATGCTATATTATCTACTGTTTTGGACCATATTGGGCTTTATTTTCCACTTTTATATTACTTTTGGGACTAACCTATTAACTGGAGGCCCGGCCTGTGTTTGTTGTTTTTGCCTATTTCAGTGTTTCAAAGAAACGGAATATCAAACGGAGTCCAAACGGAATGAAACATTCGGGAACGTGATTTTCTCATCGAATATGATCCAGGAGACTTGGACCCTCCGTCAAGAAAGAAAGGAGGCGGCCACCAGGGTGGAGGGCGCCCCATGGCGCCCGCCTCATGGGCCCCTTTGCTCCATCGACGTACTCCTTCCTCCTATATATACCTACGCACTTCCCCAAACAATCGACACGGAGCCAAAAACCTAATTCCACCGCCGCAACCTTCTGTACTCCACGAGATCCCATCTTGGGGCCTGTTCGAGTTCATGGAAGGGGAATCCACCACAGAGGGCTTCTACATCATCACCATAGCCCCTCCGATGAAGTGTGAGTAGTTTACCTCGGACCTTCGGGTCCATAGTTAGTAGCTAGATGGCTTCTTCTCTTTTGGATCTCAATACAATGTTCTCCCCCTCTCTCGTGGAGATCTATTTGATGTAATCTTCTTTTTGCGGTGTGTTTGTTGATATCGATGAATTGTGGGTTTATGATCAAGATTATCTATGAGCAATATTTGAATCTTCTCGGAATTCTTTTATGTATGATTGGTTATCTTTGCAAGTCTCTTCGAATTACCAGTTTGGTTTGGCCTACTAGATTGGTTTTTCTTGCAATAGGAGAAGTGCTTAGCTTTGGGTTCAATCTTGCGGTGTCCTTTCCTAGTGACAGTAGGGGCAGCAAGGCACGTATTATATTGTTGCGGTCGAGGATAACAAGATGGGGTTTTTATCATATTGCATGAATTTATCCCTCTACATCATGTCATCTTGCTTAAGGCGTTACTCTTTTTTCATTAACTTAATACTCTAGATGCATCTTTGGATAGCGGTCGATGAGTGGAGTAATAGTAGTAGATGCGGCAGGAGTCGGTCTACTTGTCTCGGACGTGATGCCTATATACATGATAATACCTAGATACTCTCATAACTATGCTCAATTCTGTCAATTGCTCAATAGTAATTCGTTCACCCACCGTAAAATACTTATGCTCTTGAGAGAAGCCACTAGTGAAACCTATGGCCCCCGGGCCTATTCTCATCATATCAATCTTCCATCACTTTATTATTGCTTTGCTTTTTACTTTGCCTTTTATTTTATCTTGCATCTTTATATAAAAAATACCAAAAATATTATCTATCAGATCTCACTCTCGTAAGTGACCGTGAAGGGATTGACAACCCTATTCGCGTTGGTTGCAAGGAATTATTTGCTTTGTGTAGGTACGAGGGACTCGCGCGTAGCCTCCTACTGGATTGATACCTTGGTTCTCAAAAACTGAGGGAAATACTTATGCTACTTTACTGCATCATCCTCTCCTCTTCAGGGAAATCCAACGCAGTGCTCAAGAGGTAGCACCTTGCTGCCCCTGTTGTCACTGGGAAAGGACACCGCAAGATTGAACCCAAAGCTAAGCACTTCTCCCATTCCAAGAAAGATCAATCTAGTAGGCTAAACCAAACTGATAACTCGAAGAGACTTGCAAAGATATCAAATCATGCATATAAGAATTCAGAGAAGAACCAAATATTGTTCATAGATAATCTTGATCATAAACCCACAATTCACCGGAGCTCGACAAACACACCGCAAAAAGTATTACATCGAATAGATCTCCAAGATAATTGAGGAGAACTTTGTATTGAGATCCAAAGATAGAGAAGAAGCCCTCTAGCTAATAACTATGGACCCGAAGGTCTGTGGTAAACTACTCACACAGCATCGGAGAGGCTATGGTGTTGATTTAGAAGCCCTCTGTGATCGATTCACCCTCCGGCGGAGCACCGAAAAAGGCCCCAAGATGGGATCTCACGGGTACATAAGGTTGCGGCGGTGGAAATAGGGTTTCGTGGTGCCCCTGGATGTTTTCGGGGTATATGAGTATATATAGGCGAAAGAAGTAGGTCGGTGGAGCTACGAGGGGCCCACGAGGGTGGGGGGCGCGCCTACCCCCCTGGACACACCCTCCTATCTCGTGGTTGCCTCGTTGCTTCCTTGACATCCACTCCAAGTCTCCTGGATTGCGCTTGTTCCAAAAACGATCCTCGCGAAGGTTTCATTCCGTTTGGATTCCGTTTGATATTCCTTTTTCTGCGAAACACTGAAATAGGCAAAAAAACAGCAATTTGCACTGGGCCTTTGGTTAGTAGGTTAGTCCCAAAAATAATATAAAAGTGCATAATAAAGCCCATTAAGCATCCAAAACAGATAATATAATAGCATGGAACAATAAAAAATTATAGATACGTTGCAGACGATCACCCGTGAAGAAGAGCTCGTCCATGGAGCTGATTACTTTTATATTTTGATGTAAGCGTCTCCTTGTAAAATCCCCCATCTAACGCTGTTTCGACAGAGCCGTTACGCCACATCGGCAAAATCTTGACCCACCTCTCATAAACATACTTAAAACACTCTAATCCGCCGATCAGTGATTTTTGCAAAACAATTACCGTAGAGGTGGTGTTTTCTGCCAAAAAATTGCAGCATAGTGTTTTCTGCAACTTAACCTTCAAAGTGGTGGTTTTGTGCAATTTACTCCATCCATACCAAATTAGACTAGTAGGGTAGATAGAAGAAAATAGAAAAAAAAACATTATGAGATATAGCGACTTCATGTTTGCCCACAGGCTCCACAGCATTAAGAAAAATGAAGCATCATTCAAAATCGTTTGGGAGGTTGTACATAATGATAATTACCTTGCTAAAGTTGCTCCGATGTCATCTGAAATCCACTAACATTCCCTCGTCATCAAAAAAGAAAAAACCCAAAGCAGTACCAGACCATTCGCACTCAAATCATATCTGCCTAAGCCGAGTGAATAGCATAAAACTACCACTTTTCGCGTTAGGATTCCAAAAAACCACAAGATTTTTGTTTGTGACTAATACCTACCACTTTTCGCGTCTATTGTCTCAAAAACCCCAAATTGCCAGTTGCTAGCGTTTTAAACCATTTTCTGATGGTCCGGGCCTGCCTGTCAGGCCATGTCAGCACCGCATTTGATGGCGAGGATGTTAACGACCATTACTCTGACCCGTGCGGTCGGACTGCGCCCGCTCGCTGCCCTTTCTCTCTCTGTCGGCATCTCACTCTCGCTCCTCCTTTCCCCCCATGCTCTCTATCTCTCTCTGTCTCTCCCGACGATTGCGGCGGCGAAGAAGAAGGACGACGGCGAGCCTTTGGGCCTTGGGGTAACCGCAGACGGCGAGGGAGGTGCTCACTCCGAGGTCAACAAGTGGCTAGGCAGCACAAGTTTCCCGACCCAGCGCTCGCCTGGGCCACCGACGTAGGAGGTCCAGATCTCGCCGGTGTTCCACACGGCCAGGGCAGTGGCCAGATGCATCCACGCGGATCCAGAAGGTGGGCACCAGTGGAGCTCCTCACTTGGTGGCATGGAGTAAGTTATGAATTGTTTTTAATACCTTTCTTAGTATATTTATGAACTAGGGTTAGGATCTGTTTCATAGACTATTCACGAATTAGTTTCCTTGGTAGATTATTATGTATACATTGCAAGCAATATATGAATTAGGGTTTAAGGTTTGATATGTGCAGGTTTGGATTTGTTCATTGAAACTGTTTAAATATGTTGTGGAAGTAAAACTGTTGCATACTACTGAACTTCAAAATCTGAAGAAATCTGAATGTTTCTTTCGTTTTTTGCTTATAGTTTGGATGCTGAAGTATGGGAACTGAGGCTGCATTTTCAGGGTAAAGACAACATAGAAAGGAAGTTTTCCTTATCAGAAATGAATTACATGTTATTGTTAGCACTGATTGAACTTGAGGGGTATGGGTTCGATGCCTATTTGTCATATGTTAAGGATGAGGGTAAGGGGCTGGAGGGGATTGAGGTTTTGGACAGTGATGAAAAGGTGGAGTAGATGCTAGAATTGTTTGCTGAGAAGAAAGTACTGAACATAACAGTGAGAGAGGCTAGTGATCCAAATCCAAGAGATGCAAACATGAACCACACCTTGCTTGAAGAGCAGATTCCAATTAGTCAAGTTGGTGAGCCCATTGTTTATAGTGTTTCCCAATAAGGTGTCCTTTTCCCTGCCTAAAATTCTTCACGGCCTCTAGTTGTGCCTGTTGAACCATATCTTAACACACAACAAAGCTGTAATTTGAACAAGGGAAAAGAGGAACTGGAAAATGAAAATATTGAAGCAGAAGAGCATGATGAAGATGAGTTGGACAAATCCTCTTCAGATTTTGAGTTCTACAGGGGTTATTACAGAGGGAATAAAATTTCATACAAGTCTTGGGCTAGGGGAGAAGATGAAGGTGGTGAAGGAACAAGTCAACACTATAGGGAAGAGGAAGAGATGGATGAGCAGTATTTTGGGGCTGCTTCTGAAGCCTTAGAGTTTTGGCAGGAGGAAAATGCTTCTGAAGAAGATGATTCAAAAGAAGCTTCAGATCATGTGCAAAGCGTGGCACAGAAATTGAAACCTGTGAGAAAACAAGGCCCAACAAGCAGAGCACACAATGAGCCAGATCACATAAAGTTTGAAGATTTTGTCTTTGGAAGGCAATCTTGCTTTCCAGGTGATGAAGGCATTTCTGATGAAGAAGATGATGCACCTAGATTGCCTTGTGTCAGGAAGAGAAAATTGAAGAAGAAGAAGAAGGAGAGAATATGGTCTGATTCCTCTAGGCCTGATGCACATGAATGGTTTAGGATTCATTTGTGGTTTCTAAATGTGGTAGAGTTCAGAGAAGCATTGTGAAACTACCATGTTAGGATACTGAGGAACTTTGAGTACCATAGGAATGATCCAAGTAGGATCATAGCTTGGTGCTCAGATAGAAAGCATGGTTGTGAGTTTTATATTACTGCTTCTAAGATTGCCCATGAGGCAACCTTTAGCATCAAGAAGATGAATCTTGATCACACCTGTGGAGCAAATGGAGGAAACACAAAGGATACCATGAAGTGGGTTGCAAAGGCTGTTGAGGATACTGTAAGATCCAATCCTGGTGCAGGTGTTGAGACTATACTAAGTTATACAAAAAAGAAAATTGGAGTACATATTCCAAAAAAATTGGCCTACATGGCAAGGAGGAAAGCAGTTGATGTTGTGCAAGGGGATCACAAGATACAGTACTACAGATTAAGAGACTATCTGCAGTGTGTTCTCGACACAAACCCTGGTAGTAGGTGTGTTGTCACAACAAAGGAATTTGAACTCAACCCAGCACCTACCCGAAGGTTTCATTACATGTTTTATTGTCTGTTTGCTTGTAAGGAGGGGTTCCTAAATGGCCGCAGGCCTTTCACAGGTAAAACTTGTCTGTATACTGCTTAAATAGTAATTGCATAACAATTGCTGCTTATTAATGGCTTAAAATGCAGGGCTTGATGGATGCTTCATCAAACTAAGCATTGGGCAGCAAATCCTAGCAGCAACAGGGAGGGATGGCAACAACAACATTTTCCCTATTGCATTTGGTGTTGTTGACAAGGAAGAGACAGATAGTTGGACTTGGTTTCTTACGCAGTTGAGGACAGTAATTGGTAGTGCCAACAAGTTTGGAACCTACACAATTATGTCGGACAGGCAAAAGGTACTACTACTTCATGATTTCACTGCTTTTTCTTGCATTACGTAATGCTTTCACTACTTACTTCACTAGTTATTAATACAAAATCACCTAGCAACTAACTCCATTAGTAAAAAGGGTTTGCTCATTGGAATCAATGATGTATTTCCTGATTCCCCTCAAAGATTTTGTTTAAGACACATATATGCCAACTTCCAATCAGCTAGGTTTAGAGGGGATGAATTAAAAAAAACATCTAGACTAAGCTGCATGTTCTTTCACAAAGCATGGGCATGATCTAGGCATGGAAGCCTTGAAGAAAGAGAGTGAGGAGGCATGGAAGTAGTTGTCAAACATACCAGTCCATACTTGGGCCAGGCATAGAATGGATACTATTTGCAAGACAGGCCTTGTTAAAAACAATCTTGGTGAAGTTTTCAACAAGATGATTCTGGATGTTAGGAACAAGCCCGCCAGGACAATACTTGAAGGAATAAGGACGAAACTCATGATCAAGTTTTAGAAGATTAAGGGGAAGACAGAGACATGTAGGTGGGATATCACACCCACATACCCTGAGATATTGGAGGAGGCCAAAAAGTGGGCAAAATACTATGATGCATACATGGTTGGACCAAGCATTTGGCAAGTAACAAGTAGTTCAGAAAGGACCTACAGTGTAAACCTAAACAACCACACTTGTGACTGTAGGAGGTGGGATATGACAGCTATTCCATGTAGTCATGTTGTAGCAGCAATGCAGAAGGTGAAGCTGTCGGCATTCTGTGAACCAGGGTACCCAGACTTGCCTGCCTGCGGCCTAGGGCATGGCTCCATCGGCGGCCTGGTATGGCCCATCTATGACACCAACAAGACAAGACCTTCGTGAGGGGCCAAGCCTCACGAGGCGGACGATGCCAAGAGCTCCTGAGCGAGCGGCCTCCCAAGGCTGCTCCTGAGGAGCGGATATTTCTATGCAGGTGCCCAACCTCATGAGGTTGGGGTGTCGCAAGCCATGACGACCAAGGCCAGGCGGGCGCCAGCGGGTGCAGAGGAGCCAGTTTCCTCTCTAGCGCTAAAGAGGCAAGCGCAGGCGCGGAGTCCCGAGGAGTTAGCCAAAGGTTTTCGTTCCCGTGCAACGAGACCAAGACCGCCAGGATGGTAGGACGGATGTCACCATCGAGCCCACCACAGCTTCACGACCATAGGCTTTGCAGGCGAAGACCACCTTTCGTCAGGATAAGATGTACTACCTGTCCCCTTTCAAATTGGCCACTGTGGGATCCCTTCCCGCCTTCGTTTTGGGGGAAGAGGACCAAGGCCACTATAAAGATAGGTTAGCCACCACCAAGAGGGGGATCCGGTCCATCCACACCTCACCGACTCACACCCATGCCAGAGCAGACCTCGTGAGGTTTTTCTTCCCTTGTACTAGTTCATCCTCAGCCCCTCGCGAGGCAAATCCACCACAAAGCAGGAGTACGGTCTTACACCACAAGGTGGCCCGAACCTGGGTAAACTGCCGTGTCCATCTTCTTCCTTCTTCATCGAGCTAGGCCGTGGGGGTGACGAACTATTGGCTGGAGAGGTTGAGTTCTTCGCACATGCCCTAGAGTTCGAACCTTTCTTGGGTCTGCGGAGCCCTGAATTCGACATTTGGCACGCCAAGTGGGGCGAGTCGAAGCCTCTCTCTTCCGCCATTTCCTCTGTCGTTTTTTCGTCGTTCCTATGGACGACGCTCGCCGTGTCTGTGCCGAGCGCCAGGCCGCTCGGGTCGCCCAGACAGCACCTGTGGGCAATAGAGTCCCTCGCTACTCTGCCTCCCCGGTGGCTAACGCCGCCACCGACCCTGCTGCCCGCAAACAGCAGGACTCATCGCCGCCAATGTCCGTGTACCGCGATGGCCGCACCGCGACTCCATCACCCACTCTGGCCACGACATCGTCTTCTCATGCTCGTAGCAGGCCGGTGAACGCGCAGGCTACGCTGCTCGTGGTGCACGAGCTTCTGTGCTACCGCCCAGCTAATGACCTCTACGACAACTGGCTCGCCCGCATCGCCGAGCTTGTCAATGCCGCTGGTGAGGCCCCTGCGCCATCCCGTTCGCCTCATCCTCCGCCGTCCCTGGTGGGCGATGTGGCTCATGGCGCGCCTCCTCCCCCTCCTCTGCACGGCGTGGACCCCGAGCCGAGGCGTGAGGCACCCCAGCACAACCCGCCGCACAGGGCGCTGGCGCGCAATGAAGAAAGCTTCCAGGTGGTGCAGCGGCCCCAAGGAGAGGCGTGTGTGCTTCCAGCACCGCCACGTCAAGACCGTGTGCGGCTAGAGGCAGCGGCATGCGGGCATCAAGATCAGGCTCCTCCCCTGCGGCTGGCCCCTCTCTACGAACTGAGCATCGAGGCGGCAAATGACAACAAGAAGGTCATGGTGAACTGGTTCCCCATGGACCTCAAGGATGGTGCACGCTCATGGCTCCTGAACCTTCCGATGGGGTCGATCTCTTCCTGGGACTAGCTCCACGAGCGCTTCATCACCAACTTCCAGGGCACTCACGACCGCGCTCCTGCGGCGCATCAAGCAGCAGCCAGGCGAAACCTTGCACAAGTACATACAATGCTTCACTAACGTTCGCCTCAAGATCCCGAAGGTGTCGGACGAGGCCATCATTTCGGTGTTCTCTGAGGGCGTCCGGGATGTCAAGATGAAGGAGGAGCTCTCCATACACGAGGACTTGTGCTCGGCTCTGGAGATGTTCAACATGGCCGCCAGGTGCGCGAGGGCAGAGGAAGGTCACCTCTCCCTCCTGGAGCTCCCCGAGGACGATCCTGGAGAAAAGAAGGCCAAGGCTAAGGACGTGAAGCGCAAGGGCCCCGCTGTGCTCGTAGCTGAACCTGAGATGAAGCGCGGCTGCGACCAGGCCGAATCCTCCAAGGGCAGCCACCTGTTCTATGTCTTCCACAACGTCCACAGCCAAAACACCAACAGCTACCAGGAGCTCAGGGCAATCCATGACGGGCGCATCGGCCGCCGTCCCGAGCGCAACGACCATGGCTACGGCCGCGGAGGAGGCCGCGATGGGGGCCGCTGGGACAACCGGGACCCCCGCCAGGACTGGCGCGATCAGCCTCGTGTGGACCGCTGGTAGGTCCAGCCTCGCGACGGCCCCCGGCGTGACCAGCCCCGCGAGGACTGTCCTCAAGTCAACGCCGGCCTTCCTCCGCTGCCACCGCCACCAAGAAGGAATGAAGACCACCGCCAAGACGATGGGGCCAGGGGCTTCCAAGAGCCTCGCGCCATTGCCTACATCCTGGGTGGCGCTCAGGCTCCCGCCTCTCATCTCATCTTCAAGCAGTCCGCTCGTGAGGTGAACGTGGCCCTCCCCAAGCTCGAGGCGACACGTCCCCTCAGGTGGTCCAAGTACGCCATCACCTTCGACTCTACAGACTAGCTCAAGTGTTCAGCCACCACTGGTGCACTCTCGATGCTCTGCTCACCGACCATCAGCAACGTCCTCGTCACCAAGACACTCATCGACGATGGCGCAGGGCTCAATGTCCTCTCCGTCGAGACATTTGAGATGCTCCAGGTGCCGTATGACCAGCTCCTCCCCACCAAGCCTTTCTCAGGGGTGACCGATGGCTCCACCGTCCCCATAGGGCAGATTCGTCTCCCTGGCACCATTGGCAAGCGCGACAATTACCACACCGAGCTCATCAACTTCGACGTTGCCCATGTTTGCCTCCCATACAATGCCACCCTAGGGTATCCGTCCCTAGCCAAGTTCATGGTGGCGACTCACCATGGCTACAATGTCCTCAAGATGCCAGGAAGTGGCGGCATCATCATAGTCGCCTGCGACGAGAAGGATGTGGTGTGCTCCCTCGAGCGCGCTTACCAGGACGCAGCGATCGAGAACTCCTATGGCAAGGGTGCCACCCTGCCCTCCTGAGGCCACCCCCAAGAAGAAGAAGCAGCTCCTTCCCAAGGGACGTCAGGGGGCTGGGGCGCCCAACGACCGTGCCTCAGGCCCCGCACCCATGACCGGGGCGCCTTTCCCTCTTGCATAGGAAGGCTCACCGGGCGCCCCTCTCAGGACAGGCTCGGGGGCTCTCGTCCGGAGGGCCTCTGATCTGACCAACGTCACAAGGGAGGCGCTCGGTCACCACGAGGGGGTGTGGTTCAACGCGCTCCTCTATGAGCAAGGCGCAAGGCGCGAGGCGCCAGGCGCTCAGGAGTTCATCACCAAGGCGATCGAGGAGCTTCAGGAGGCACGAGCCATGCGTGGCGAGCGTCGCCCCGCATCATCTAGTGCAGCTGTCGCCCATGACATGGCACTACTGCAGGATGCTGCTAACGCGACACTACGATCAGAGACCCTTTGACGAAACTGTGTGTGATTTATTAATCGCAAACAGGGATGTAAAAAATGTCAATAAAGATGCAAAACATTTGTGATGACGGAGACATCAAACATGGTTCAGATTTTAGTTACGTGTGTGATGCGGGGCATACGGTTGATCCTGAAGAACTGTTTGCGATGAGGCAGAACAACAGAAATGGGTAGCCATATCAATGTGTGTGCGATATACGACATACAGTTCACTCTGATGAACTGTGTGCTATTAGGGAATGCAACAGAAACGTTCAGCCAGATCAAGGTGTGTGTGATATACGGCATACGGTTCACTCGGACTAACTGTTTTCGATTAGGGAAGAGAACAGAAACGGTTCAACTTAACAAGATGTGTGTGATATGCGGCATTTGCGATGAGCCAAAAGAACACAAACGATTCGTGTAAACAAGATGTGTGTGATACGCAGCAAACAGCCCACTCGGATGAACTGTTTGCGATGAGAAATTATAATATTGACGGCTACTATAGTTAGTTCATGTGCGATTTTGTTCGTACAAAAAACTTTGAAAAATGCAAACTAGTTGCTTGCGTTGGCTAGGAGTATCGCACACGATGCGTCTGCGAGTACTCGTGTGCGATGATTAGTAAGTTACACATATGTTTCCTTATGTTAAGACGTGTGTGAAAACTAACACATGGCACCGCATACGGTATTCGGGTTGTGTGTGTGCTCCACTTAGTCTTCCCGGCTCCAGCGAATGCTTCCGCACTCCACATGGGTGAATTGTAAAATCCACGCCTCTTCCCTCATCGGTTTCCCGCCACCAGCTAATGGCTTGCTGCATATAACCCAAGCGGCAACGCACTGTCGCAACACTCTACGCAGATCTAGTCCTCACCCATCTACCATTAGTTATTCCAAGCATGCCAGGCAACGACCAAAGCTTTGACGTCGACCCCTACCTGCGTTACATCTTCGGCGAGAAGAACGAGCCGGAGCAGGTCGGGGAGCAAGAGCTTCATCGGCCGTTGCAGGCACCATGGCCCATCGACAGCGATATCGGCGTGATAGTCCTTGGGCGCACAATCGACATATTGCAGAGGAGGTGTGATGAGTACTTTTCCATCCACCATGCAAAAGATCCAGAGCTGCTCGGCGGCATGATCGATGACCCACCTGAAGAGTCGCCGTCACCAGTGCTCATCGAGAGCCTGATGCCCCGCAAGGAATGGGCAGAGGACCTCTGTGATTCAATCAAGACACAGGCAGCCCGCGGCTTCATCATTGCCTGCGACGGCTGTGTCAACCTCGATCTCGATGATGTGGTGGCCAGGCTCGAGCGTATCCTTGGCGGAGTTGACGTCCCCGACGAAGTAGAACATCGCCAACATGATATCTTGAGGATGCAGGTGATGGACCGAATTTGCTACCAGGCTAGAGACATGGAAATGGAGCGGTTCCGCAGAGATATCATGCACGCGATTGCACGCTGCCAAGCTCTTCTGGAAGAGTCCCAACAGCCACAAGATCTTCCCAGCGCCAGCAGCTCTGTAGGCGGAGGCGGGTCGGGACACTTGGAATGAACGGCCGCAAGGGTGCTATGCTGATTATGGAGTCCGAGAAGACCGTCGTTGGAAGGCCACCGGCTCAGCCTTTTAGCCTATATTTTATTATAATTGTATGCATATGTAGGTCGTGAGTGTTTTGGAGCTTGTCGCATGTGACATTTTAAATTATCCTGAATATGTAAGGCAATTATTAACCGTTGCCATTGTAAATTTGCCTCAACTGCGAGCACAGCGCGCAGGGACACAAGAGCGGAGCGCGCCGCGGCCGCCTCAATGGCAAGCAAAACGCACAGACGAACGCGAGCGGAGCACGTCGCGGCCGCCTCAACAGCGAGCAACCACGTGGTCAACCTTCTGGCACCCCGTGGGAGATGCGATGACGCATCCATAGGACACGATGGTGATATCTTGACCGTGTGTGATAGTGGGCAGACACGTACACATACATCCAAGAACGCGGGCCCATGTTTCGGGCTTCCGGTGCATGACATATGGTTGATCCAAAAGAACTGTTTGCGATGAGCCAGAACAACAGAAACGAGCTTTGTAGGCCCAGAACCATCAATAAATTGTGACTTTGTTTCTCGTCACATTGCAGATTACAATACGTAATTGCAAATATGTCCACACCTATCAAACTAATATGTGTTCACACTTAGCACCGGGCTATAAAAACTACCCACTCGAAAATTACGTCATAGTTCCTCTCCTCATCACCCACAAAACTGGTCTTTCCTGTCAAGTCGTTCCGCCATGACCGATAGGAGGAGTTTCGGGTGGACATATAACCAGGAAGCAAAGATTAAGGCCGTGGAAGCACTAGAGAGGTCCCACCGCGAAGTGGCAACCACAGCAGAGATGTCCCGGCGCACCGTGGAGTCCTCGAATGAGCTCTCACGGGCACCCGAGGGCTCTCACAAGCGCACTCGTTGCATCGGCGATCGTGACGAGCTGGAGTTACTGAAGTCCTTGGCCAGCGACGACGACATTCTCGCTGGCCTCATTAAGCAGCAGGAGCTGGCCGACGGCTTGATGAAGCTGCTCGAGATCGGCGATGCCTCGGTTGAAAAGGCGACCGGCTTCGTCGAGCAACTCATGGGTGACAATGCGAAGCTCCTCAAGGCGCTCGCCGAGAAGGAGGAGGGGGCCACCGGCTGGAAGATGCTGCATGAGCAGAGCAGTGCCTCGGGGATGACGCTGACAGCGGTCGTCGAGGAACTGATGGGTGACTTGAGGAAGCTCCGGATTGAGCACGAGCAGGAGGTGGAGGAATCCATGGTTGCTTTCAAGCAAAGTCATGAGGAATTGAAGAAGGAGCTGGAGGATGTCGTCGCCCGACGATCCATCGACGAGTAGAGACAGTAGCGAGCCAGATCGTTGTTTGTGATTTCCTTCTTCTCTTGCCCTGGTGTCCTCCGGGCTTTGCTGCATGTGGCATTTTAAATTATCCGGAATATGTAAGACAATTATTATCTGCGCCGTTGTAAATTTGTCGTCGTATTATTCGTTGCCATTTTATTTGTCATTGTATTATCTGTTGCCCTATGTGGCAATTTAAATTAGGCCGGAATATGAGTTGAAAACACGAACAAAGCAAATGCTGCCATGCGATCACAAGCAAACACCCTCCGTCTAGGTGCTTTAATTAACCCATTAATGGAGAAGTTGTGAGCGAGGCGGACGGCGACTGGTGGATGGAGGTCAAAGAGCTCGCTTCCCGGTGAGCATGGGCGGCCTTGCTGCTCGCACGTTTCCCGTCGACCCTGTGAGGTGGACAGGATGCACGCGTCCCGTCGAGCCTACGCGGCGGACTGCTCGCACGCGTCCCATCGAGCCTGCATGGCAGACTTCTCGCGCTCGTCCCGTCTAATAAGACAGATGCACGCACGCCACCGAGTATGGTTAAATTTTGACACGGTTCATATAATACAACCGTTTGTGATATTAACGTGTCACCTATTTGTTTCAAAAGGATTTCGTTGGCTATTAATGTGTGCACCTTGTCTCAAATTGGATGATTTTTTTACCACGACATATATGTGCCATGTCATGAAATCATGCCAAGTTTCATGTTTTTTGGGTGAGTTTTCAATTTACTGGGATTTAAAAACCAATATTCTCAATGTTTCAGGACGACGAGAAGTTTGTAATTCATTCACATTCCTTAAATGAGACCTAAACATGCACCCAATGACACATGTATGATTTCCCACCCATTTTGCTTCACTGGAGCATGTGCTTGTAGTTCAATTTTGAATTATGGACTACATTAAATGCCTAGAAAACTTAATCAATATATACAATGGCCAAATGAACCCTGAACAGTTTCAAATTGCAGCACGACACTCCTCCTATTCTATGTTGCCTGTAGAAAACACAGTTCAAGGCGAGAAGAGGTAGCGATTATCATTTCGCCCACAAGAGGGGCATGTTTCTCTACCGGAACCACGAGGGTTGCGAGAAGCTTTGGTTTTTAAGAGGCTTGTAATATAGCTTCACCCAAATTGGACAATTATATGTGCCATGTAGTGACACCATGCCAAGTTTCGTGATTTCCTCGTGAGTGTTGGATTTACAGAGGTTTAAAAATTGAGATTCGCAATGTTTGTGGCCAAGCCAGGACGGCGAGACGGCTGAATTCATTCCCATTTGTTCCATGTGACCTAAACATGCACCTCAAGGACACATGTACATTTTTCTATCCATTTTGGTGCACTCGAGCATGTATTTGTAGTTTGGATTTGAGTTATAGACATTAAATGCCTAGAAAACTCAATTAATGAATAAAGAATGTCAAACGCACCCTGAATAAATTCAAAGTTCAGTGTGAATCTCCCATTGTTCCATGTTGCATGTAGAATAAAATACAAGGCTAGAAGAGGGAGAGATTATCGTTTCGCCCACAAGGGGACACGTTTCCCTATCGAAACCATGAGGGTTCTTGCGACAGGCTCCGGTTTGTAAGAGGTTTGTAATAAAGCTTGGCCCAAATTGGCAATGTTTTTACCACAACATATATGTGCCATGACGTGACACCATGCCACCTTTGATGACTTTCTGGTGAGTTTTGGATTTATGGGGATTTAAAACCCGAGATTCCAAATGTTTGAGGACGAGCCAGGACGCTGATACGGTTGTAATTCATTCCCATTCCTGGCATGGGACCTAAACATGCACCCAAGGACACATGTATAATTTTTCTAGCCATTCTGGTGAACTGGAGCATGTATTTGTAGTGCAGATTTGAATTATGGACATTAAATGCCTAGGAAACTCAATTAGTGCATAAAAAGGCCAAACGAACCCTGAATAAGTTTAAATTTCAGCACGAATATCCTGTCGTTCCATGTTGCCCGTAGAAGAAAATACAAGGTGAAAAGAGGCAGTGATTACGTTTCGCCCACAAGGGGAACACGTTTCCCTATCAGAACCACGGGGCTTCTTTGAGAGAAGCTCCAGTTGTAATAAAGCTTGGCCCAAATTGGACAATGTTTTTACCATGGCATATATGTGCCATAACGTGACACCATGCCAACTTTCATGACTTTTTGGTGAGTTTAGGATATACGGGGATTTAAAAACCGAGATTCCAAATGTTTGAGGACGAGCTAGGACGTCGGTACGGTTCGTTCCCATTCCTGGTATGGGACCTAAACATGCACCCAAGGACACATGTATAATTTTTCTAGCAATTTTGGTGAACTGGAGCATGTATTTGAAGTTCATATTTGAATTATTGACATTAAATGCCTAGGAGTCTCAATTAGTGTATAAAAAGGCCAAATGAACCCTGAATAAGTTTAAATTTCAGCACGGATATCCTGTCGTTCCATGTTGCCCGTAGGAGAAAATACAAGGCGAAAAGAGGTAGTGATTACATTTTGCCCACAAGGGGAACACATTTCCCTATCAGAACCACGAGGCTTCTTTGAGAGAAGCTCTGGTTTGTAATAAAGCTTGGCCCAAATTGGACAATGTTTTTACCACAACATATATGTGCCATGACGTGACACCATGCCAACTTTCATGAATTTCTGGTGAGTTTAGTATTTACGGGGATTTAAAAACCGAGATTCCAAATGTTTGAAGATGAGCCAGGACGCCGGTACGGTTGTAATTCATTTCCATTCCTGGCATGGGACCTAAACATGCACCCAAGGACCCATGTATAATTTTTCTAGCCATTTTGGTGAACTGGAGCATGTATTTGAAGTTCAAATTTGAATTATGGACATTAAATGCCTAGGAAACTCAATTAATGTATAAAAAGGCCAAATGAACCCTGAATAAGTTTAAATTTCAGCACGGATATCTTGTCGTTCCATGTTGCCCGTAGAAGAAAATACAAGGCGAAAAGAGGCAGTGATTATCATTCCGCCCACAAGGGGGACACTTTTCCCTATCAGAACCACGAGGCTTCTTTGAGAGAAGCTTCGGTTTGTAAGAGGCTTGTAATAAAACTTGCACCAAAATGGACGAATAAAATGTTGGGAAACGTAGCATGCAATTTCAAAAAAATTCCTACGCTCACGCAAGATCTATCTAGGAGATGCTAGCAACGAGAGGGGGAGAGTGTGTCCACGTACCCTCGTAGACCGAAAGCGGAAGCGTTTGACAACGTGGTTGATGTAGTCGAACTTCTTCTCGTTCCGGCCGATCAAGCACCAAACACAAGACACCTCTGAGTTCTGCACACGTTTAGCTCGATGATGTCCCTCGAACTCTTGATCCAGCAAAGTGTCGAGGGAGAGTTCCGTCAGCACGACGGTGTGGTGACAGTGATGGTGAAGTGATCCGCGCAGGGCTTCGCCTAAGCACTAAGTGAATATGACCGGAGGCATAAATTATGTAGGGGGGCACCGCACACGGCTAGGAATCAATATTGTGTGTTCTAGCGGTCCCCCCTATATATATATATATATATATATATAGATATATATATATATATATATATATAGGTTGGAGGGGAGGAGAGGTAGCCAAGGGGCGCCTTAAGTAGGAGGAATCTTACTTGGGTGCCTCCCAATTCGGCCTCCCCCCTTCCATATTCATCCGAAGGGGGAAGGAAGGAGGAGGAATGAGAGAAGGAAGGGGGAGGCTGAAACCCTCCCCTTACTTTCTCTCTTCTCCTCTTTCCTTCCCCCTTATTTTGGCCTACATGGGGCGCACCAGCCCCCTAGGGGCTGGTCTGTCCTCTTCTTGGCCCATTAGGCCCATTGCCGGGGGGATGCCCGGAACCCCTTCCAATGACCAGATATGTACCCGGTGCCCCCGGAACACTTCCGGTGTCCGAATACTATCGTCCTAAATATGAATCTTTAGCTCTCAACCATTTCGAGACTCCTCGTCATGTCTGTGATCTCATCCGGGACTTTGAACAACATTCGGTCACCAAATCACATAACTCATATAATACAAAATCGTCATCGAACGTTAAGCGTGCGGACCCTACGGGTTCCAGAACTATGTAGACATGACTGAGACTCCTCTGCGGTCAATAACCAACAGCGGAACCTGGATGCTCATATTGGTTCCTACATATTCTATGAAGATCTTTATCGGTCGTACCGTAATGACAACATACGTTATTCCCTTTGTCATCGGTATTTTACTTGCCCGATATTCAATCGTAGTTATCTTCATACCTAGTTCAATCTCGTTACTGGCAAGTCTCTTTACTCGTCTGTAATACATCATCCCGCAACTAACTCATTAGTCACATTGCTTGCAAGGCTTCTTATGATGTGTATTACCGAGAGGGCCCAGAGATACCTCTCCGATACTCGGAGTGACAAATCCTAATCTCGATCCATGCCAACCCAACAAACACCTTCGGAGATACCTGTAGGGCATCTTTATAATCACCCAGTTACGTTGTGACGTTTGATAGCACATAAGGCATTCCTCCGGTAGTCGGGAGTTGCATAATCTCATAGTCAAAGGAATATATATATATATATATATATATATATATATATATATATATATGACATGAAGAAAGCTATAGCTATAAAACTAAATGATCAATATGCTAAGCTAACAGATGGGTCATGTCCATCACATTATTCTCCTAATAATGTGATCCCGTTCATCAAATGGAAACACATGTCTATGGTTAGGAAACTTAACCATCTTTGATTAACGAGCTAGTCTAGTAGAGGCTTACTAGGGACACTGTGTTTTGTCTATGTATCCACACATGTATCAAGTTTCCGGTTAATACAATTCTAGCATGAATAATAAACATTTATCATGATATAAGGAAATATAAAATAACAACTTTATTATTGCCTCTACGACATTTTTCCTTCAGTCTCCCACTTGCACTAGAGTGAATAATCTAGTTCACATCGTCATGTGATTTATCACCAATAGTTCACATCTTTATGTGATTAATACCCATAGTTCACATCGCCATGTGACTAACACCCAAAGGGTTTACTAGAGTCAATAATCTAGTTCACATTGCTATGTGATTAACACCCAAAGAGTACTAAAGTGTGATCATGTTTTGCTTATGAGAGAAGTTTAGTCAACGGGTCTGCCACATTCAGAACCGTATGTACTTTGCGAATTTTCTATGTCTACAATGCTCTGCATGGAGCGACTCTAGCTAATTGCTCCCACTTTCAATATGTATCCAGATTGAGACTCAGAGTCATCCGGATCGGTGTAAAAGCTTGCATTGACGTAACTTTTTACGACAAACTCTTTATCATATCCATAATCGAGAAATATTTCCTTAGTCCTCTTAGGTAACGAAGGATAACTTTGACCGCTATCCAGTGATCCACTCCTGGATCACTATCATACCCCCTTGCCAAACTCATGGCAAGGTACACAATAGATCTGGTACACAGCATAGCATACTTTATAGAACCTATGCCTGAGGCATATGGAATGCCTTTCATTCTCTTTATATGTTCTGCCGTGGTCGGGTTTTGAGTCTTACTCAACTTCACACATTGCAACATAGGCAATAACTCCTTCTTTGACTGTTCCATTTTGAACTACTTCAAAATCTTGTCAAGGTATGTACTCATTGAAAAATCTTATCAAGTGTCTTGATCTATATAGATCTTGATGCCCAATATATAAGCAGCTTCACCGAGGTCTTTCATTGAAAAACTTTTATTCAAGTATCCTTTTATGCTATCCAGAAATTCTATATCATTTCCAATCAAAAATATGTCATCCACATATAATATTAGAAATGCTATAGAGCTCCCACTCACTTTCTTGTAAATACAGGCTTCACCGCAAGTCTATATAAAACTATATGCTTTGATCAACTCATCAAAGCGTTTATTCCAACTCCGAGATGCTTGCACCAATCCATAGATGGATAGCCGGAGCTTGCACATTTTGTTAGCACCTTTAGGATTGACAAAACCTTCTGGTTGCATCATATACAACTCTTCTTTAATAAATCCATTAAGGAATGCAGTTTTGATATCCATTTGCCAGATTTCATAAAATGCGGCAATTGCTAACATGACTCGAATAGACTTAAGCATCAATACGAGTGAGAAAATGTCATCATAGTCAACACCTAGAACTTGTCGAAAACCTTTTGCGACAATTCGATCTTTGTAGATAGTAACACTACCATCAGCGTCCGTCTTCCTCTTGAAGATACATTTATTCTCAATGGCTTGCCGATCATCGGGCAAGTCCACCAAAGTCAATACTTTGTTCTTATATATGGATCCTATCTCAAATTTCATGGCCTCAAGCCATTTATCGGAATCTGGGCTCATCATAGCTTCTTCATAGTTCGCAGGTTCGTCATGGTCTAGTAACATGACTTCCAGAACAGGATTACCGTACCACTCACAGTGCGGGCGTGCTCTGGTTGACCTACGAGGTTCGGTAGTAACTTGATCTGAAGTTTCATGATCATCATCATTAGCTTCCTCTCTAGTTGGTGTAGGCATCACGGGAATGGTTTTCTGTGATGAGCTACTTTCCAATTCAAGAGAAGGTACAATTACCTCATCAAGTTCTACTTTCCTCCCACTCGCTTCTTTCGAGAGAAACTCCTTCTCTAGAAAGGATCCATTCTTAGCAACAAAGATCTTGCCTCCGGATCTGTGGTAGAAGGTGTACCCAACAGTTTCTTTTGGGTATCCTATGAAGATGCACTTCTCCGATTTGGGTTTGAGCTTATCAGGCTGAAGCCTTTTCACCTGTCATGGCGATTATATAAAACTTTTTCAGGTCGCATGTAGGGTATAGGGGGCAGGGTGTTCTGGTCTAGCATGTCTCCCTTGTGCGGTTTATAGACGCTGCACATATCTGTGGGCTCCCCGAGGTATATATATATATATTATCCTTTACCGACAATGAGGGGGCCCCACACAATCTATCCCTTTGATGCAACAATGAGAAGGGTTTGACCATGATGGTTTCCTATTTCTATGTGTGTCATGTTAGACCAAATAAAGTTTGAGCGCATGCGTTGGATGACCCCCGCCTCGAAGTTGGGAAACCGACATCATACGTATTGAACCAAGCTTGGGGTCAGGTACAGTGTTCGGTTTGGAATGTAGTTGGTGGCCCATCGAAGTTGTGCATTCGATTTTTAAACACATCACACACCACCGTACCCATACATATTTTCGGGCCGCATGCAGTGTATACAGGGTCTTCTGATCGACCACGTCCCCCTTGTGATGTTTTTTGTGATGACACGCATATCTGTGGCCTCCCCGAGTGTATATATATATCATCCCTTTGATCGATAACGAGGGGTATGTGTGATACGTCTCCAATGTATCTATAATTTTTGATTGTTCCATGCTATTATATTATCTGTTTTGGATGTTTATGGGCTTTATTAAACACTTTTATATCACTTTTGGGACTAACCTATTAACCCGAGCCAGTGCAGCCTCGCTTTTCCCCTTGTTTGGTGTTTGAAGAAAAGGAATATCAAACGAATTAAAGCGGAATGAAACCTTCTGGAGAAGTTATTTTTGGAAGGAAAGCTACCCGATAGACTTGGAGTGCACGTGAGGAAAGAAACAAGGGAGCCACGAGGTAGGGGGCGCGCCCTCCACCCTCGTGGGCCCCTCGTGGCTCCCCTGACGTACTTCTTCCTCCTATATATACCTACGTACCCTAAAACTATCAAGGAACAGAATAGATCGGGAGTTCCGCTGCCGCATGCCTCTGTAGCCACCAAAAACCAATCGGGACCCTGCTCCCAAGACTCACCTGAGGGGGGAACCCTCACCGGTGGCCATCTTCATCATCCAGGCGATCTCCATGACGAGGAGGGAGTAGTTCACCCTCGGGGCTGAGGGTATGTACCAGTAGCTATGTGTTTGATCGATCTCTCTCTCTCTCGTGTTCTAGATTTGGCACGATCTTGATGTATCACGAGCTTTTCTATTATAGTTGGATCTTATGTTTCTTCTCCCCCTCTACTCTCTTGTAATGGATTGAGTTTTCCCCTTGAAGTAATCTTATCGGATTGAGTCTTTAATGATTTGAGAACACTTGATGTATGTCTTGCCGTGCGTATCTGTGGTGACAATGGGATATCACGTGATTCACTTGATGTATGTTTTGATGATCAACTTGCGGGTTCCGCCGATGAACTTATGCATACGGGTCGGCACACGTTTTCGTCATGATTCTCCGATAGAAACTTTGGGGCACTCTTTGAGGTCCTATTTGTTGGTTGAATAGATGAATCTGAGATTGTGTGATGCATATCGTATAATCATACCCATGGATACTTGAGGTGACATTGGAGTATCTAGGTGACATTAGGGTTTTGGTTGATTTGTGTCTTAAGGTGTTGTTCTAGTACGAACTCTAGGGCTGTTTGTGACACTTATGGGAATAGCCCAACGGATTGATTGGAAAGAATAACTTTGAGGTGGTTTGGTACCCTACCATAATCTCTTCGTTTGTTCTCCACTATTAGTGACTTCGGAGTGACTCTTTATTGCATGTTGAGGGATAGTTATATGATCCAATTATGTTATTATTGTTGAGAGAACTTGCACTAGTGAAAGTATGAACCCTAGGCCTTGTTTCAACACATTGCAATACCATTTGTGCTCACTTTTACCATTAGTTACGTTGCTGTTTTTATATTTTCAGATTACAAAAACCTATATCTACCATCCATATTGCACTTGTATCACCATCTCTTCGCCGAACTAGTGCACCTATATAATTTACCATTGTATTGGGTGTGTTGGGGACACAAGAGACTCTTTGTTATTTGGTTGCAGGGTTGCTTGAGAGAGACCATCTTCATCCTATGCCTCCCACGGATTGATAAACCTTAGGTCATCCACTTGAGGGAAATTTGCTACTGTCCTACAAACCTCTGCACTTGGAGGCCCAACAATGTCTACAAGAAGAAGGTTGCGTAGTAGACATCAAGCTCTTTTCTGGCGCCATTGCCGGGGAGGTTAGTGCTTGAAGGTATATCTTTAGATCTTGCAATCGAATCTTTTTGTTTCTTGTTTTAGCACTAGTTTAGTTTATAAAAGAAAACTACCAAAAAAGGGAATTGAGTTTGTCTCATACGCTTCATCTTTTTAATATCTTTCATGAGTATGATGGAAAATAAAATTGTGCCAAAGTGTTAGAAGAAGAATGCATTAAAATGTTTGGCACTAAATTGAATGATAAGCACGATTGCAATGTTGTTAGTATAAACTCTTTGAATATCCATAGTACTAATGATGATTGCACTGGTTATGATGAAAATGTCTCCTATAAACATGTCAATTTTTGTGGAGTGCATTGGGTTTGCAAGTACACACCAAATAGGGAAGATAGATATTGCAAGAGGCATAAGTACTTAGAAACTAAATTGTTGCAAAATAGGCTAGATGATTGCGCTGAAAGATTCAATATTTATCGCGCCCCTTGTGAACTTTGCAACGAACATGGTCATTTAAAGCTCCAATGCTATTTGTTTCATGATCAAGTCGTAGCCAAAATTTGTGATAATTTGATTACCCTTGAGCATCGTAAAGAGCTTAGTCTTCTTTTGGGGTATGAGGAAATGAAACGTATAACCGAGGGTATTCCAATGTTTAATCTTGATAGATATCTTGATTTTGATCTAGAGAAGATTTATATGTATTGTGCGGTGAATTGCATTGAAAATCCTTATATTGCCAAATACATAAAGAAAAGAAAACAAATAGAAGATGAAGATAATCTTGTGAAAGGTAAGAGACTTCCCAATATTCTCCTATTATTTCTTATGATGAATCAGGTAACGAGGAGGAGCCTTCTATTCAACCAATCTCATTAATAAGGAGCTCCAAAAAGAGGATTGAACCCACACATGATGTGGTGAAGAAGAAGAAAAGAAAAAGAAAGAGAGGTCAAAAGATATCTCTCCCAAATAATGTTGCTTCTATTATTGTTGTGCCTCATGAAAATGAATCAAAAATAATTGTGGAAGATGATGCACTTGATGATGATCTCGTTATGCCTATTGCTTTTTGTGATGATTATGATTGGTAAGATAATGATACTTCTTATGATCTTGAAAATCATTTTGGCACTTGCTTGGAAGAATATGATAATTGCTATACTATTGGTGTTATCCATACTATTAATGATGAGAGTGATTATGCTTATGATATGAAAAGGCCCAAGCTTGGGGATGATATGTTTGATGATGATGATGTTTTCGAGAATATATTTGCTGCAATTAATGTTTATCCCAAGCTTGGGGAGGCTACGTTTAATGAAGATGATATTTTTAGTCTCCCAAGTTTTGATATGCAAATTTATAATGATGATAGCATGCCTCCTACTTATGATGATTATATTGATGAAAGTGGGTTTGGAAGAGTGTCAACTTTAGGAAGTAATGATCCCACTATTTTGGAGGATGTTGAATCTTATTATGATAATTATGAAAGTGGATTTGGAGAGGTCATGACTTTATTTAGTGATGTATCCACTATTTCGGAAGAGGTTTCAATTGATTATGATGAGAACAAAGTTGCTACTTATGATGATTATTGTGATGAAACTTATGCTATAAAAAGTAGTGATGATTATATTTATAAGACTTGTCATGATTATGATTCCCCTTTTTCTTAACATTACTCTTTTAATGTGGAAACAACTTATAGTATTCAAGTCTCTTATGATACTCCCACTATTCCGAATGAGAAGAATTTTGCTTATGTGGAGAGTAATGAGATTTCTATGCTAGTAGATCATGAAAAGAATGCTTTAGGTGCTGGTTATATTGTTGAATTCATTCATGATGCTACTGAAAATTATTATGAGGGAGGAACATATGCTTGTAGGAATTGCAACAATGTCAAGTTTCATCTCTATGTGCTTAAAATCTTGAAGTTATGCTTGTTTTACCTTCCTATGCAAGTTGATTCTTGTTCCCATAAGTTGTTTGCTCACAAAATCCCTATGCATAGTAAGTGGGTTAGACTTAAATGTGCTAGTCATATTCTGCATGATGCTCTCTTTATGTTTCAATTCTTATCTTTTATGCGAGCATCATTGAAATCATCATGCCTAGCTAGGGGCGTTAAACGATAGCGCTTGTTGGGAGGCAACCCAATTTTATTTTAGTTTATTGCTTTTTGGTTCTGTTTAGTAATAAATAATCAATCTAGATTATTTTTAGATGTGGTTTTGTGTTTTAATTAGTGTATGTGCCAAGTAGAACCTTTGGGAAGACTTGGGTGAAGTCTTTATGATCATGCTGTAAAAAACAGAAACTTTAGCGCTCACGAGATTAGCTTCAACTTTTTACTGGAGAGTGATATTTAGTTGATTCTTTTTGCAGATGATTACTAGACAAATTCCTCAGTACCACCAATTTATTTTAGAATTTGTGGTGTTCCAGAAGTTTGCGTTAGTTACAGATTACTACAGACTGTTCTGTTTTTGACAGATTCTGTTTTTTGTGTGTTGCTTGCTTATTTTGATGAATCTATGGCTAGTAAAAATCGTTTATAAACCATAGAGAAGTTGGAATACAGTAGGTTTAACATCAATATAAATAATGAATGAGTTTATTACAGTACCTTGAAGTGGTGTTTTGTTTTCTTTCGCTAACGGAGCTTACGAGTTTTCTGTTAAGTTTTGTGTTGTGAAGTTTTCAAGTTTTGGGTAAAGATTCGATGGACTATGGAATAAGGAGTGGCAAGAGCCTAAGCTTGGGGATGACCAAGGCACCCCAAGGTAATATTCAAGGATAACCAAGAGCCTAAGCTTGGGGATGCCCGGAAGGCATCCCCTCTTTAAATCTTCTTCATCGGTAACTTTACTTGGAGCTATATTTTTATTCACCACATGATATGTGTTTTGCTTGGAGTGTCATTTTATTTTCTTTAGCTTTGCTTGCTGTTTGAATAAAGCATCAAGATCTGAAATTCTTAAATGTTAGAGAGTCTTCACATAGTTGCATAATTATTCAACTTCTCATTGATCTTCACTTATATCTTTCGGAGTAGTTTGTTGTTTGCTCTAGTGCTTCACTTATATCTTTTAGAGCACGGTGGTGGATTTGTTTTATAGAAACTATTGATCTCTCATGCTTCACTTAAATTATTTTGAGAGTCTTAAATAGCATGGTAACTTGCTTAAATAATCCTAATATGCTTGGTATTCAAGATTACTAAAAACTTTCTTATGAGTGTATTGAATACTAAGAGAAGTTTGATGCTTGATGATTGTTTTGAGATATGAAGATGGTGATATTAGAGTCATGTTAGTTGAGTAGTTTGAACTTGAGAGATACTTGTGCTAAAGTTTGTGATTCCCATAGCATGCACGTATGGTGAAACGTTATGTGATGAAGTCGGAGCATGATTTATTTATTGATTGTCTTCCTTATGAGTGGCGGTCGGGGACGAGCGATGGTCTTTTCCTACCAATCTATCACCTAGGAGCATGCGTGTAATACTTTGCTTTGATAACTTGTAGATTTTTGCAATAAGTATATGAGTTCTTTATGACTAATGTTGAGTCCATGGATTATACACACTTTTCTTCCTTCCACCATTGCTAGCCTCTCCAATACCGCGCACCTTTCGCCGGTATCATACACCCACCTTATATATTCCTCAAAACAGCCACCATAACTCCCTATTATGTCATTTCCATAGCCATTCCGAGATATATTTCCATGCAACTTTCCACCGTTCCGTTTATTATGACACGCTCCATCATTGTCATATTGCTTTGCATGATCATGTAGTTGACATTGTATTTGTGGCAAAGCCACCGTTCATAGTTATTTCATACATGTCACTCATGAGTCATTGCACATCCCGGTACACCGCCGGGGGCATTCATATCGAGTCATATTTTTTTCTAAGTATCGAGTTGTAATTATTGAGTTGTAAGAAAATAAAAGTGTGATGATCATCATTTTTAGAGCATTGTCCCAAGTGAGAAAAGGATGATGGAGACTATGATTCCCCCACAAGTCGAGAGAAGACTCCGGACGAAAAATAAAAAAAAGAGAAAAAAAGAGGCCAAAAAAAGAGAAAGGACCAAATAAAAAAATAAAAAATAAAAAAAAATGAGAGAAAAAGAGAGAAGGGACAATGCTACTATCCTTTTTCCACACTTGTGCTTCAAAGTAGCACCATGATCTTCATGATAGAGAGTCTCCTATGTTGTCACTTTCATAGACTAGTGGGAATCTTTCATTATAGAACTTGGCTTGTATATTCCAATGATGGGCTTCCTCAAAATGCCCTAGGTCTTCGTGAGCAAGCGAGTTGGATGCACACCCACTTAGTTTCTTGTATTGAGCTTTCATACACTTATAGCTCTAGTGCATCCGTTGCATGGCAATCCCTACTCACTCACATTAATATCTATTAATGGGCATCTCCATAGCCCGTTGATACTCCTAGTTGATGTGAGACTATCTTCTCCCTTTTTGTCTTCTCCACAACCACCATTCTATTCCACCTATATTGCTATGTCCATGGCTCACGCTCATGTATTGCGTGAAGATTGAAAAAGTTTGAGAACATCAAAAGTATGAAACAATTGCTTGGCTTGTCATAGTGGTTGTGCATGATTTAAATATTTTGTGTCGTGAAGATAGAGCATAGCCAGACTATATGATTTTGTAGGGATAGCTTTCTTTGGCCATGTTATTTTGAGAAGACATGATTGCTTTGTTAGGATGCTTGAAGTATTATTGGTCTCATGTTAATATTAAACTTTTATCTTGAGTCTTTTGGATCTGAATATTCTTGCCACAATAAAAAAAATACATTGAGAATTATGTTAGGTAGCATTCCACATCAAAAATTCTGTTTTTTATCATTTACCTACTCGAGGACGAGCAGGAATTAAGCTTGGGGATGCTTATACGTCTCCAACGTATCTATAATTTTTGATTGTTCCATGCTATTATATTATCTGTTTTGGATGTTTATGGGCTTTATTAAACACTTTTATATCCCTTTTGGGACTAACCTATTAACCCGAGCCGGTCTGCCCCTTTTTTTTCCCTTGTTTGATGTTTGAAGAAAAGGAATATCAAACGGAGTCGAAACGGAATGAAACCTTCTGCAGAAGTTGTTTTTGGAAGGAAAGCTACCCGATAGACTTGGAGTGCACGTCAGGAAAGAAAAGAGGGAGCCATGAGGTAGGGGGCGCGCCTACCCCCCCTAGGGCGTGCCCTCCACCCTCATGGGCCCCTCATGGCTCCCCTGACGTACTTCTTCCTCCTATATATACCTACGTACCCTAAAACTATCGAGGAACAGAATAGATCGGGAGTTCCTCCGCCGCAAGCCTCTGTAGCCACCAAAAACCAATCGGGACCCTTTTCCGGCACCCTGCCGGAGGGGGGAACCCTCATCGGTGGCCATCTTCATCATCCCGACGATCTCCATGACAAGGAGGGAGTAGTTCACCCTCGGGGCTGAGGGTATGTACCAGTAGCTATGTGTTTGATCTCTCTCTCTCTCTCTCTCTCTCTCTCTCTCTCTCTCTCTCTCTCTCGTGTTCTTGATTTGGCACGATCTTGATGTATCGCGAGCTTTGCTATTATAGTTGGATCTTATGTTTCTTCTCCCCCTCTACTCTCTTGTAATGGATTGAGTTTTCCCCTTGAGGTAATCTTATCAGATTGAGTCTTTAATGATTTGAGAACACTTGATGTACGTCTTGTCATGCGTATCTGTGGTGACAATGGGATATCACGTGATTCACTTGATGTATGTTTTGGTGATCAACTTGCGGGTTCCGCCCATGAACTTATGCATAGGGGTTGGCACATGTTTTCGTCTTGATTCTCCGGTAGAAACTTTGGGGCACTCTTTGAGGTCCTATGTGTTGGTTGAATAGATGAATCTGAGATTGTGTGATGCATATCGTATAATCATACCCACGGATACTTGAGGTGACATTGGAGTATCTAGGTGACATTAGGGTTTTGGTTGATTTGTGTCTTAAGGTGTTATTCTAGTACGAACTCTAGGGCTGTTTGTGACACTTATAGGAATAGCCCAACGGATTGATTGGAAAGAATAACTTTGAGGTGGTTTGGTACCCTACCATAATATCTTCGTTTGTTCTCCGCTATTAGTGACTTTGGAGTGACTCTTTGTTGCATGTTGAGGGATAGTTATATGATCCAATTATGTTATTATTGTTGAGAGAACTTGCACTAGTGAAAGTATGAACCCTAGGCTTTGTTTCAACACATTGCAATACCATTTGTGCTCACTTTTACCATTAGTTACCTTGCTGTTTTTATATTTTCAGATTACAAAAACCTATATCTACCATCCATATTGCACTTGTATCACCATCTCTTCGCCGAACTAGTGCACCTATATAATTTACCATTGCATTGGGTGTGTTGGGGACACAAGAGACTCTTTGTTATTTGGTTGCAGGGTTGCTTGAGAGAGACCATCTTCATCCTATGCCTCCCACGGATTGATAAACCTTAGGTCATCCACTTGAGGGAAATTTGCTACTGTCCTACAAACCTCTGCACTTGGAGGCCCAACAACGTCTACAAGAAGAAGGTTGCATAGTAGACATCAATGTGTTGGCCATGAATGGATTCCTCCTAGTTCGTGTTAGGGCCGGTCACCGTCACATGTCATTCAAGCAAAGCTTGAGCTCATCCGTTGTCAGGATTCCCTCCCACATGCTCGGATTGCTGGGTTCGACCTACATCGTACCCTGCGTATCTCGTCCTTAACTACCTGGCCTTCATGGTTGTTTCCTGTATCGAGAGGTAGGCACCACATCTAAATTGTACATTATTATATATTGAAAACACACACACATCACCCCTTCCAACGTACAACATTTTGGGCCGCATGCAAGAGGTGCTGGTTTTGTGGTCCCTCTCATGCGATTTTTATGATGGTTCAATCTATTGTCCCAAGCGGTTTATCGACAACAACAGTTGTCGTTTGACCAAACGATAGATTCACTGGTTCGTCTTATGGTAGGTCATGGTGACATGCATGTATGACCAAAGTATCATTACATGCATCTACCCCGCTGACACGAAGTGGGAGGTGGTGGGTCAAGCACCCTAGCTAGCTATGATATTATGTCATTATAGATATATCCAAGGGTGCTTTCGGGTTTGCGAGGCAGGTGCCACCAAAGTTGTGCATCGTGTATTTAAAGTTTTAAACATCACACCCAATATTCCTACATATATTTGGCCACTTCCAGGTGGTTCATGACTTCTGGTCCCTCTCATCGATCTTCAAATACACGCCCAACCATGGGCCCGTGCGGTCATAGTTGTGCATTGGAATTTTGAACATCACAGGCCACCCTTTTCACTCATATATATTTGGGCCACATGCTGGTGTGGCTGTCTTCTGACCCTCTCTAACATTTTATTTTTGCTGCAAAGACTCTGATGATGCTCAACGGACACGGGTATAATGTCTTAACCGTGTGTGATGCAAGTGCGATGTGAATCACCACGACTGCGCAAGCACGAGGAAAAGTGGAGGTATTGGCTTAACCGTGTGCGACGCAAGTGCGCTGTAAAACCACCACGAATGCGCAAGCGCGAGCAAAGGGTGGAGGTACTGGCTTAACCGTGTGTGATGCAAGTGCGCTGTAAAATCATCATCTACGCAAGCTAAAGGCGGGTAGTTTATTTAGAAATTAGGATGAACCGTGTGCGATAGACCAGCTAGCTACAAATATAAAAACAAACTACCCGCCTTGAGCTTTGCAAAAACCGCCACTTTTCCTTATTATCATACACGCATATTCTTATTGAAACGTGCGCGATCTTGGGCACTCCCGCCCCACATCAATTCCTTTACCCAAATTTTAGTAGTCGTCGTACTTCAACCGTCGCCCACACTCCTCCAGCACCGACCTTATAGTAAAATTGCAGTAGCCGAGGCATTTGAATCGTCGCCCTCCCTCGTCCACCAGCATCTCCACCCACCATTACTAAAATTTTCAATAGCTGCGACATATCCTCAAACACCACCACCCCTACACAGTACCCCTCACCCCCTCGAACCCTAGCCTGCGGCTGCCGCCGGCGCTGCCGCCAACCCCTGCCGGTCTGCCCGTTCCTCCTAGCTTAGATAATAAAGTTCAGGTTACCCAGCGATTCCTATACCTTCTCCCCACTCGCCTGAGTTTTTGATGAGGCCCGCGATGTCCCTCCCCACCAGATCCACATCCCCTGCTCCAGAATGTCGCAGCCTAAGATCGACCACGTATCCCGGCGAGCCCGACGAGTGTTCGGCCAAGAAGAGGTTTATCATGGCCTCTCCGGCGGACGTTGGCCAGGTGGCCGCCGTTAGCATCGATCTGTCGATCCCGGAGCTACACGTCACTGCGGAAGCCGGCAAAGACGTCGACTATGTTGCCATGCCGATGGCTTCATGTCAGCGGGCTAGCGTATTACTCTATCTCGGGAAAGCTGTCTACGACATCAAGCTCGTCGACAGCGACAGCTTCACGCGAGCCATGTCACAGGTTAAGTGGTCCATCCCAACCTCCCTGGTTCAACCTCCGTCGATCTCTTTGATGGCCCTGCCGCTGATCTCCTTCGCCAAGCGGTCAAGGATTTGCGATCCTTGTATGCCATCGAGCCATTTTTTTTTCATTTCTGAAGGACGCGTTCTACGGCGGCGGCTTGGGATCCTCAATTGCCGAGTCAGATCTCATCGACCACGACCACGAGGAGGGCACCCACAAAGGTTCTTCCAAGGTGAAACAACCCATCTGTGACATCAGAGAGCGCACCATGGGTCTGTGCTCTTCCAACTGTAAGGATCTCGTCCATGACATGTGAGGCAACATCCTATCAGCAAATCTTACCTTTTCTAGCTTGCCAACCCGTACCCTTTGTTGTAGTAGCATTTGTTGTTCGGTGTTTAATTATTTCAGTTATGCAAAAATGAATTGTTCAATAGGGCTATGTGTTGTTTAAGTATGAATTGTCCACTTCAGTTTCACGAATGGCTACATTGTTTATAGTGAGTAGATGCCCTGTTTATATGTATTTGGTTCTTAGGTTGATTGCAGTGAGCATTTGTCCAGTTAACAAGCAGATGCCTTGTTTATCTGTATTTGGTTGTTAGGTTGGTTGCAGTGAGCATCTGTCCAGTTTTCAAGCAGATGCCTTGTTTATCTGTATTTGCTTGTTAGGTTGGTTGCAGTGAGCATTTGTCTAGTTTTCAAGCATATGCCTTGTTTATCTGTATTTGCTTGTTACGTTGGTTGCAGTGAGACTCTGTCCAGCTTTCAATGGCTATATTTGGTTGTTATACTAATCATTTATGCCTTGTTTATTTCAGTCGTTCACAATGTGATGTTCATTATGTGCAAGTCGGAACTATGCCGCTCGACTGCATCAATACCAGTTTGAACGGCTATATTTGGTTCCAGTTATGCCTGGTGTAGTTAACACATGCTTTTTATTTCAGTTTTACACATTTATCCAGTGTGACGTTTAAGCATTACCTACGTTCTATTCATTTCAGCAATACCAGTTTGAATTGCAATATTTGATGGCTATTAAGCCTATTGTCGGTAACATTGACTTCCATTTTATATCTGCTTTAACAGCATGATGAAGCCAACACATTCAAGCTATCATTTGGAGATGTTGTTGTTTTCCTTTGCTATATTTGTTTGATGTTAAGGTTGTTGTACTTATCATGCCTTTCCACTACTTATGAAGGACAACAATGGGAGTGGCCACCATTTTCCGCCGAGGTTAGTTTCATCCCTCGGCTTGTACTCCCCCCATCGTTCCATAATGTAGTGCATATAGATCCAAGCCTGGACACTTGTTATCTTCTAATATTGACTTGTTGCTTGTAGGTACATACGCCCTTGGCAAGGGTCCATGCATCGACCCTTTTTGCGTATGGGGCAATGAGATATTTATGAACAAGCATCAAGTGAGGAAACTGATAAGGATTATTAGCAAAAAGATACGAATGGTGGCAAGCAAATTATTTGTTTATGCTCTATCCAACACAACAGTGAGTTGTAGGATGGTAACTACAAACTCTGCAACCTTATCTTTCTAGTGCCCATAATGAGTTGTTACAGAACAATGTCTGAATCTTTTTTTGTTCGCAGTGGTTCCCGAAGCAGTTCACTCAAAATTACCTCACAAAGTACATGATTGGTGGACACACAATGACGGTTAAAGTATTTCATCCAGACTACATTGAGCATCGAGAAGTCGTAATGAAGACAGTGAAGGACGGACGGGCTGCCATCACAAGGGGTTGGCCTAGAGTCTTGCACGCATTACGCATGGAGGAGGGCACAATATGGGCATTCCGCTTCACCTTCTCCAGCAACCACAATGTCTTTCGCCTCTCTCTTTACAGTCTTTAGTACAACTATGGTTCATCATTCTTTACTTGGTGCTTCTGTAGTTCTTCAGTATATGTACATGTGCATCGAATTATGCATTCGTGGTTGAACCTATATTTGTAATAAACATGGTTAGATATGAAATAAGTGATTGCCTACTTTCGAATTCAAAACATGTGATTTTTAAATTAGGGATTAATTAGGGATTACACTACACACGGTTTGCGAAAGCGAAATGTCTGCGATAGACGTGGAGATCAGACACGTTTCTAGGATCCACTACATGTGCAATCAATCTCCACTACACACACGATCAGCCAAGAAAAAATGTGTGCGATTAACAACAACATCGCACACAGTTCTTTCTTATTAAATGTTTGCGATAGTCACCTTATCACACACGCTTCAAAATTATGGACTGTTTGTGATGTTGTGCGCATCACAAACATTTGGTTATACAAGAACGTGTGCGATAGGTCGATCATCCGATGCGGGTATGATGGATGAATCGTGTGGGATGTATTCAAGCTTCGCATACAGTTTTATAGCGAGAACTGTGTGTGTTCTTACATCGAATCACACACAGTCGAGGAAAAGTAAATGTGTGTGATTGTCTACTTCTACAATCATGAACTATTTGTGATGGGTCGCGCATCATAAACATAGCACCACAGAATACCGACTGCGATGCTAATGCATCACACACGAGTAGGGAGTACTATATATGCATCGAGGCTCCCTATCCCCGACGGTTTATGGGTCGTGCGGGAAGGACCCCCCCTATCGCAGTCACTCACTTGGCGACGGTTCCGAACACCGTTGCAGAAAGGGGTTAAAAACCGTTTGTATAGCACCTCGCTGTACCAGTGTGGGTAGCGAGCCGTGCGTCTACGTCAACATCCCAGGCCTCAACAGGGCCACTTCTCAGGAGCTCTTCTGGCTGTCCCGTGTCAGCCGGAGCGGGGGCTCCCCCTGCAGCTACGTCCTCATGCCATTCGGCCTGCTAAACATGGCTGCCTCGCACCAGCGCTACATGCAGGGCGTCCTGGCGATTCACGAGGCCAGGCGCCAGGCGATCTTGGCGGAGGAGGTGCCAGTTATGCATGCTCAGGTTGTTAATCTTACGCCTGTCGTCTCGTTATCTATGGAGTTGCCCTTCACGGCCTCCACGCGTTGCTAACGCGCCTCTTGCTCATCCCGCAACGGGGGCTGCTGGCACGGCGCCTGTGCTTGGGTCCGTCCCTGCAACGCTGATAAACCTAAGAGACCGAGCTCTGGCTCGTGGTCGGCCCCGCTCACGTCACCTCACCGGGTCCTTAGTGCCTTCATCTTCTTGTGGAGAGATCACTGGCAGGATAGCAAGCGCGACTGTCTATTATGTTTTTTGCTAACTCATAGGAGCCCCGGAGGCAGGGCCACCAGCGGCCTTGCCAACATCTCATACCTTGGAAGAATGCCATGCTACATGCCAAGGGGCGCAACCCCTCCTTGCAGCCAACCACTCTTTTCTCGCGCAAGTCACTTGCATGTTAAAGGGGGGCCCTGAGCACCGCAACTCAGGGGCTCCTACCTGCCCTCGGGCCCTCACCCCTTGTCCTTGACCATGACGTCGCGACCTAGCATACCAGCGGCGGCCGAGCCTCGCTCGAGAGCCGGGTCCCGAGGATGTAGAGCACCCAGGCAAGCGGGGGAGATGGAGTTGATAGGAGCCCTGCGGAGAGGGCGTCATCAGGAGAAGGGCATAGCCTAATGTCGCACGAGAAGTTCGTCCACGTGGCAAAGGAACCACCGCAGGCTCATCAAGATAGGTCACCTCGCACGCGCAGGCGTGAACCTCATGACCAGCGTTCTGTCCCTCGTGATCTCACTCGGCAAGGAAACTTCCCTTTTAGTCCTTTGGGGGGCGCTTGTGCGCCAAAGGGGACCTCCTGAGCATCGCGCTTCAGGGGCTCTTACCGGACCTCGGGGCGCTCACCTCCTGGCCTTGACCACGGCATCACGACCTGGCATACTACCAACGGTTGAAGCTTGCCTAGGAATTGGGTCCTGTCGGCGTAGAGCACAAAGCTACCGCGAGAATGAAAGGGGAAACCATGCCAAGGCAGGAGACGCAAACATGACATCAAATCAGAAATGATAACATTAAAGTGCGAGCGTCATAGTCTTACATACCCCCACGGGGCCCGTCATGATTTTCGTGCAGGAATGAAGCAAAAGGAAAAACCTCCTAAGAACCATGGCCTTGGCAACATCGCCAGCAACGTCGGGATGGCGCCACTCCTCCCCTAGGCCTGGGTGTGGCGACGCGGCAGCTCATAGCTGTCGTCATCGCTCGAGCCCGGTCCGGATGAAGCGTTGCTGCTATCGGAGGAGTCGCAGACAAGGCCAAGGGCAAGTTCACCGTCGGTGGCCTCATCGCCTTGATTGCCTCCCCTGGCGCAGCATTCCAGACGCCGGTCGTCCTCTTCGAAGACCTTGAAGAAGAGCGTCGAAGCTCTGTCGTACTCGAAGTGGATGGCGTGCTCCCTCCGAGTTACAGGCGTGGGCGATCGCACCCCATCCCCGAGTCATGAAGACATCGCCGGAGACGACGACCTCGACCTCCACCTCTGAGGCTTGGCTGCAGCAGCCATCGTGTTGCAGCCGTAGCTTGACGGGCCCCCTCGGTGGTATCTCCCACGCCAGGGACCGCGGTAGCCGGATCCATGTGCGCGGCGGCATTGCCACCCACACCACAAACTCATGGGTCGTGCCTTCGGCATGGGTCCGCGGGCGGGGTGGCCGTACGACCACCGCTTGTTCTCCTCCATGGCTCCGTTCCTCGTGACATTCACGGCCGCTCCCATGGGCGTGGCTTTGTGCGCGAGCATACGTGCGGACCGGGAAGCCCGGTGGAGCGCGTTCGTGCCTAGGCCGCGCTGCCATGGGCGACGCGGTGGCATCGCGATAGCAATCATGCCTCTTCTTCGGCGGGAGTAGCTCAGGTTCCACCTGAGGAGCCTTTCCCTTCTCTGAAGCGGAAAACCTCCTCACTGGCGCCATGGACGCTCTAGCAAGACGGCAGAGCGAAGAAGGAGAAGCAAGAGGCGAGAGGATGAGGATGAGCTGGGGGTTCCGCCCCTCTCCCATTTATAGCCGGAGGAAGGCCAATCGCCGACCTCTCACGTCCCAAGCAATGATGACCATTTCTGCATGCGCCAGGCATTTGTCAAGTCGGGCAGTTGCCGAGGCGGCATGGGGAAGTGGAGACGCCCACGTCCCATCAAGCGCCATGCGTCGACTCGGTCCGCGGGCGATTGGGGCCCGCGGCGCTTCGCCCTTGCCCTTCGGATTCGCCTCGAAGCCAAGTCCGAGCGCGCCTTGGGCCCGGGGGATACTATCGGCGTTCTGGGAACCAGAGTACCTAGACTTGGCTGCCTGCGGTCCAGGGCGTGGCTCCATCGGCGGCCTGGTACGGCAATCTACGACACCAACAAGACAAGACCTTCGCGAGGGGCCAAGCCTCGCGAGGCAGACGACGCCAAGACCTCCTAAGGGAGCGGCCTCCCCAGGCTGCTCCTGAGGAGCAGAGATTTCTATGTAGGTGTCCAAACTCATGAGGTTGGGGTGAAGCAAGCCATGACGACCAAGGCCAGGCGGGCACCAGCGGGCGCAGAGGAGCCAGTTTCCTCTTTAGCACTAAAGAGGCAAGCGCAGGCGCGGAGTCCCGAGGAATCAACCAAAGGTTTCCATTCCCGTGCAAAGAGACCAAGACCGCCAGGACGGATGTCACCATCGAGCCCACCGCAGCGTCACGACCATAGGCTTTGCAGGCGAAGACCGCCTTTCATCAGGATAAGATGTACTACTTTTCCCCTTTCAAATTGGCCATTGTGGGATCCCTTCCCGCCTTCGTTTTGGGGGAAGAGGACCGAGGCTGCTATAAAGATAGGTTAGCCACCACCAAGAGGGGGACCCGATCCATCCACACCTCACCAACTCACACCCACGCCAGAGCAGACCTCGTGAGGTTGTTCTTCCCTTGTACTAGTTCATCCTCAGCCCCTCGTGAGGCAAATCCACTACAAAGCAGAAGTAGGGTCTTACACTGCAAGGTGGCCTGAACCTGGGTAAACTATCGTGTCCATCTTCTTCCTTGTTCATCGAGCTAGGCCGTGGGGGTGATGAACTATTGGCTGGAGAGGTTGAGTTCTTCGCACACGCCCAAGAGTTCGAACCTTTCTTGGGTCTGCGGAGCCCTGAATCCAACAGAAGCTACACCATGAAGATTTTGTCCATGAGTTCTTCAAGAAGCCCCTCTACTGTGAAACCTACAAGCAAATTATATACCATGTTCCTGGCCTTGATTGTTGGCCACACACCATGGGGGATGACATATCTCCTCTAGTATTCAAAGAAAATAAGGGTAAAAAGCAGACAACTAGGAAGAAAGGACAGTTTGAGGTGCCTGCCAAGAAGGATACATCAAGAATTGGGACAGTGACCTGTAGCAACTACAACAAGCAAGGTCACAGATATAACACATGTGGTGATCCACTAAAACCCAACCTGCAGATGAGGAAGAACAAACGCCAGGTATGCTTATTGATAAAGAAAATTATGTTTCATAGGTTAGGCAGTTTGATACTAATTTGCTTTGTTAAATGTGAAGGAGAATAGGGCAGACTACTCTTCATCTACCAGAGCTACTGCAACAGCTTCTTTAGAAGGTGCAACACCCCCACAACCCCCACCACCAGCCACATTAACACCTACTCCAGCAGCTACATTAGTAGCAACATTAGCTAGGAAGAGGCCAAGAATGACCACAGTACTCGGGACCATCAAAGAGGACCAAGGCCGCTCACTACTCCAACACGCCACATCAAGACTGCCGCAAAGACTCGCCAAGAAGACCAAGGCTCCTCCAGCAGCAACCAAGGAGACTAGGCTCATGCAGCAACAACCAAGAAGACTAGGGCTCCTAGCACATCTTCACCAGCCAAGAACACAAGGTCATCCATTGCCTCTCCAGCAAAGAACACCAGAGCATCAACAACTAGCAGAGGAGGGTCAAACACAAATTTCAATGCTCCAAGGCAAGCTGCTCACTCTGAGATGGAGATTGGGTCCAAGAGGTTTAGGAAGCCAAATGGAAATTGGATGGACTATTTCACTGCTAGTGGTAACTACTGAAGATTGAAACATTTGGAAAAGATGTCTTGTCTACATCATGACAGCTGGATGATGTACTGTATGAGTGTTGAAACCTATTTATTTGCATTCTGAAACCTATGTATAAGCATTCTGAAACCTATGTGTTTGCATTCTGAAACCTATGTGTTTGCATTGTGAAACCTATGTGTTTGTGACTTCTTATTGACTTTATGACTGCCTGTTGGAACTGCTTCATATTGTAGTGCTTATGGTCTGCTTCATATTATACATTCAGACAACATTGGTGCTATAGATAGATAGATTCATTCAAACATTCATTCAAACATTCATAGATTGAGACAACACTTGTGCTATAGATTGATAGATTCATTCAAACATTCATATGTTCCACCATTCAAACATTCTTTCATACATTGGTACTACTAAAAAAATAAACTTATGTGATGATACGTGTTTGTCACAGTAGGTCACGTTTTTTGTCATGCATGTACATCCATGACAAATTTATGACAGAATCAAGATAGTCATACTGTCTTTGTCGTAGAAGTGTTCCATGACATTACCAAAATTATCATCACGGAAGTGTCCACTTCCATGACGATAAATCGCGCGTCACAAAAATGCTTTCGTCAAGGGTGACCGACACGTGGCATTGATACGTCTCCAACGTATCTATAATTTTTGATTGCTCCATGCTACTTTATCTATTGTTTTGGACTATAATGGGTTTTATTTTCCACTTTTATATCATTTTTGGGACTAACCTATTAACCGGAGGCCCAGCCCAGAATTGTTGTTTTTGGCCTATTTCAGTGTTTCGAAGAAACGGAATATCAAACGGAGTCCAAACGGAATGAAACCTTCGGGAACGTGATCTTCTCACCGAACGTGATCCAGGAGACTTGGACCCTACTCCAAGGAGTGCCAGCGGCGGTCACGAGGGTGGAGGGCGCGCCCTCCCCCTGGGTGTGCCCCCCTGCCTCGTGGGCCCCCTGACGCTCCGCCGACGTACTCCTTCCTTCTATATATACCTATGTACGCCCAACAAATCGGGGACGGAGCCAAAAACCTAATTCCACCGCCGTAACTTCCTGTATCCACGAGATCCCATCTTGGGGCCTGTTAGGAGCTCCATGGGAGGGGCATCCACCACGGAGGGCTTACGCATCATCACCATAGCCCCTCCGATGAAGTGTGAGTAGTTTACTTCAGACCTTTGGGTCCATAGCTAGTAGCTAGATGGCTTCTTCTCTCTTTTTGGATCTCAATACAATGTTCTCCCCCTCTCTCGTGGAGATCTATTTGATGTAATCTTCTTTTTACGGTGTGTTTGTTGAGACCGATGAATTGTGAGTTTATGATTCAGCTTATCTATGGAAAATATTTGATTCTTCTCTGAATTTTTTTATGTATGATTAAGTTATCTTTGCAAGTCTCTTCGAATTATCCATTTGGTTTGGCCAACTAGATTGGTAATTCTTGCAATGGGAGAAGTGCTTAGCTTTGGGTTCAAACTTATGTGTCCTTACCCAAAGGATGTAAAGGGTTGCAAGGCACATATTGTATTGTTGCCATCGAGGATAACAAGATGGGGTATTTATCATATTGCATGAATTTATTCCTCTACATCATGTCATCTTGCTTAAGGCCTTACTCTGTTTTTAACTTAATACTCTAGATGCATCCTGGATAGCGGTCGATGAGTGGAGTAATAGTAGTAGATGCAGAATTGTTTCGGTCTACTTGTCACGGACGTGATGCATATATACATGATCATTGCCTAGATAACCTCATAACTTTGCTCAATTCTGTCAATTGCTCAACAAAGAATTTGTTCACCCACCGTAGAATACTTATGCTCTTGAGAGAAGCCACTAGTGAAACCTATGGCCCCCGGGTCTATTCTCATCATATCAATCTCCATCACTTTATTTACTTGCTTTGCTTTTACTTTTCACTTTGCATCTTTATACCAAAAATACCAAAAATATTATCTCAATCAGATCTCACCCTCGTAAGTGACCGTGAAGGGATTGACAACCCCTAAGCGTTGGTTGCGAGTAGCTATCGTTTTGTGCAGGTACGAGGGACTTGTGCGTAGTCTCCCTCTTTGGATTGATACCTTGGTTCTCAAAAACTGAGGGAAATACTTACGCTACTTTACTGCATCATCCTCTCCTCTTCGGGGAAATCCAACGCAGTGCTCAAGAGGTAGCAAGAAGAATTTCTTGCACCGTTGCCGGGGAGGCTTACACAAAAGTCAACATACCAAGTACCCATCACAATCCCTATCTCTCGCATTACATTATTTGCCATTTGCCTCTCGTTTTCCTCTCCCCCACTTCACCCTTGCCGTTTTATTCGCCCTCTCTTTCCCAATCTCCTCCTCTCTTTTGCTTGCCCTTTCGTTTCTCGTTTGGTTGGATGAGATGCTTATTTATTCCTAAACAAAGAAGCCAATATCTATGGATCATGATCCGCTTGCCAATCTTTTTAAGAGGTCCAATTATGATGAACCAATTCCTAGTGATTTGGATGCACTAGATTATCTTTATAAGGTTTTGCCTAAAATCCGTGAAGTGACTCACGATAGATCTTTGAATAAAAAGCATGATTGCAATGGTTTTATTATAAATTCTTTTGATGTCAATTGTGCTAATAAGATGCAAAACCCTAAGCTTGGGGATGCTAGTTTTGCTATGTCTACTACTTGTTGCAATGATCATGATTGGGGTGATTCTTCTTATGATCTTGAAAATTTATTTAAGCCCCATGATGAATATGAGATTGATAATATTGTTTGCAATAATATTGAAAGTTGGTTTGGAAGAGTGTCAACTTTAGATCCCACATATTTGTATAACATTCAATCTTATGAAATTTTTGATAAAAGTGGGCTTGGAGAAATCATGACTTTAGTTAATGATAATCCCACTATTTTGGAAGAGTGTCAACTTCGCATACATGTGGACCATGCTAAGAATATGTTATGTGATAGCTATTTTGTTGAATTTGCTTATTATCCTACATGTAATTATTATGAGAGAGGAAAATATGGTTGTAGAAGTTTTAATGTTACTAAATTACCTCTCTTCATGTTGAGATTGCTATCGTTACCTTCTTCTTCCTTGCATATGCTAGTTTTTGCTTGCCTTGCAAATTTGTTTGCCTATAATATGCCTATGCATAGGAATTATGTTAGACTTAGATTTGTTTGTCACATGCTATATGATGCTCTATTTGTGCTTCAATTCTTGTCTTTCATGTGAGCATCTTCGAAATCTCAATGCCTAGCTAAAAAGGCTTTAAAGAAAAGCGCATGTTGGGAGACAACCCAATATTTATCCTTTCTGCCTAGTAATAAATAATCCATATAGCCTCTGTTTAGATGTGGTTTTATCTTTTAATTAGTGTTTATGCCAAGTTGGACCTATTGGATCTTCTTGGATAATAGTTATTTGATCTTGCTGTAATTTCCAGAATCTTTGTGCTCAGTGCCCGAATTGTTAAAAATCACCAGAACGTGATAAAATACTGATTCCAATTTCTGATTATCAACAAACAAATTTTCCAGGTATTCTAATTTTGGTAGAAGTTTTTGGCTTCCAGAAGTTTGCGTTAGTTACAGATTACTACAGACTGTTCTGTTTTTGACAGATTCTGTTTTGCGTGTGTTGTTTGCTTATTTTGATGAATCTATGGTTAGTAAAATAGTTTACAATCCATAGAGAAGTTGGAATACAGTTGGTTTAACACCAATATAAATAAATAATGAGTTCATTACAGTACCTTAAAGTAGTTTTTTGTTTTCTTTCTCTAACGGAGCTCACGAGATTTCTATTGAGTTTTGTGTTGTGAAGTTTTCAAGTTTTGGGTGAATTCTTTTGATGGATTATGGAACAAGGAGTGGCAAGAGCCTAAGCTTGGGGTTGCCCATGGAACCCCCAGGAATCCAAGGACACCAAAAAGTCAAAGCTTGGGGATGCCCCGGAAGGCATCCCCTCTTTCGTCCACTTCCATTGGTAATTTACTTGGAGCTATATTTTTATTCACCAACATGATATGTGTTTTACTTGGAGCGTCTTGTATTATTTGAGTCTTTTGCTTGTTAGTTACCACAATCATCCTTGCTGTACACACCTTTTGAGAGAGCCATATATGAATTGAAATTTGATAGAATACTCTATGTGCTTCACTTATATCTTTTGAGCTTGATAGCTTTGCTCATAGTGCTTCACTTATATGTTTTTGAGCGTGATAATTTTCGCTCTAGTGCTTCACTTAGATCTTTTAGAGCATGGTGGTGGATTTGTTTTAAATAAACTTGATCTCTCATGCTTCACTTAGATTATTTTGAGAGTCGTTAATAGCATGGTAATTTGCTTAATGTTAATATACTTGGTATTCAAGATATGTGAAACTTTCTTTTGAGTGCATTGAATAATAAGATAAGTTTGATGCTTGATAATTGTTTTGAGATATGGAGGTAATAATATCAAAGTCATGCTAGTTGAGTAGTCGTGAATTTGAGAAATGCTTGTGTTGAAGTTAGTAAATCCCGTAGCATGCACGTATGATTAAAGTTGTGTAACAAATTTGAAACATGAAGTGTACCTGGCTTGCGCATCCTTATGAGTGGCGGTCGGGGATGAGCGATGGTCTTTTCCTACCAATCTATCCCCCTAGGAGCATGCGTAGTACTTGATTTTTGATGACTTCTAAATTTTTGCAATAAGTATATGAGTTCTTTTGACTAATGTTGAGTCCATGGATTATACACACTTTTACCTTTACGCCATTGCTAGCCTCTTCGGTACCGTGCATTGCCCTTTCTCATATTGAGAGTTGGTGCAAACTTCGCCGGTGCATCCAAACCCCGTGATACGATACGCTCTATCACACATAAACCTCCTTATATCTTCCTCAAAACAGCCACCATACCTACCTATTATGGCATTTCCATAGCCGTTCCGAGATATATTGCCATGCAACTTTCCATCGTTCCGTTCATCATTATTATGACATACATTACTTTTGTCATATTGCCATTGCATGATCATGTAGTTGACATCGTATTTGTGGCAAAGCCACCATACATTATTTTTCATACATGTCGCTCTTGATTCATTGCACCATCCCATACATCACGGAGGCATTCATATAGAGTCATACCTTGTTCTAGTTTCGAGTTGTAATCCTCATGTTGTAATCAATAGAAGTGTGATGATCATCATTATTAGAGCATTGCCCAAAAAAAGGCCAAAAAAGGCCCAAAAAAGGGCAATGCTACTATCTCTTTTTCCACACTTGTGCTTCAAAGTAGCACCATGTTCTTCATATAGTGAGTCTCATATGTTGTGCTTCAAAGTAGCACCATGTTTTTCATATAGTGAGTCTCATAAGTTGTATTTTTCATACTAGTGGGAATTTTTCATTATAGAACTTGGCTTGTATATTCCTACGATGGGCTTCCTCAAATGCCCTAGGTCTTCATGAGCAAACAAGTTGGATGCACACCCACTAGTTTTCTTTTGTTGAGCATTCATAGCTCTAGTGCATCCGTTGCATGGCAATCCCTACTCCTCATGTTGACATCAATTGATGGGCATCTCCATAGCCCGTTGATTATCCTCGTCAATGTGAGACTTTCTTTTTTTGTCTTCTCCACACAATCCCCATCATCATACTCTATTCCACCCATAGTGCTATATCCATGGCTCACGCTCATGTATTGCGTGAAGGTTGAAAAAGTTTGAGATTATTTAAGTATGAAACAATTTCTTGGCTTGTCATCAGGGGTATAGAAGTTGGGAACATCTTTGTGTGACAAAAATGAAGCATAGCCTAACTATATGATTTTGCAGGGATGAACTTTCTTTGGCCATGTTATTTTGAGATGACATAATTATTTTGATTAGTATGCTTGAAGTATTATTATTTTTATGTCAATATGAACTTTCGTCTTGAATCTTTCGGATCTGAATATTCATATCACAATTAAGAAGATTTACATTGAAATTATGCCAAAGTATCACTCCGCATCAAAAATTCTCTTTTATCATTTACCTACTCGAGGACGAGCAGGAATTAAGCTTGGGGATGCCTGATACGTCTCCAACGTATCTATAATTTTTTATTGCTCCATTCTACTTTATCTATTATTTTGGACTATAATGGACTTTATTTTCCACTTTTATATTATTTTTGGGACTAACCTATTAACCGGAGGCCCATCCCAGAATTGTTGTTTTTTGCCTATTTTAGGTGTTTGAAGAAGCAGAATATCAAACGGAGTCCAAAGCAGAATGAAACCTTCGGGAACGTGATCTTCTCACGAATGTGATCCAGGAGACTTGGACCCTACTCCAAGGAGTGCAGGCGGTCACGAGGTGGAGGCGCGCCCTCCCCAGGCGCGCCCCGCCTCGTGGGCCCCCTGACGCTCTGCCAACGTACTCCTTCCTCCTATATATACCTACGTACCCCCAACAGATCGGAGGCGGAGCCAAAAACCTAATTCCACCGCCGTAACTTCCTGTATCCACGAGATCCCATCTTGGGGCCTGTTCCGGAGCTCCGCCGGAGCGGGCATCCACCACGGAGGGCTTCTACATCATCACCATAGCCCCTCCGATGAAGTGTGAGTAGTTTACTTCAGACCTTCGGTCCATTGCTAGTAGCTAGATGGCTTGTTCTCTCTTTTTGGATCTCAATACAATGTTCTCCCCCTCTCTCGTGGAGATCTATTCGATGTAATCTTCTTTTTGCGATGTGTTTGTTGAGACCGATGAATGTGGGTTTATGATTCAGCTTATCTATGGAAAATATCTGATTCTTCTCTGAATTCTTTTATGTATGATTAAGTTATCTTTGCAAGTCTCTTCAAATTATCCATTTGGTTTGGCCAACTAGATTGGTAGTTCTTGCAATGGGAGAAGTGCTTAGCTTTGGGTTCAATCTTGCGGTGTCCTTACCCAGTGACAGAAAGGGTTGCAAGGCACATATTGTATTGTTGCCATCGAGGATAACAAGATGGGGTATTTATCATATTGCATGAATTTATTCCTCTACATCATGTCATCGTGCTTAAGGCGTTACTCTGTTTTAACTTAATACTCTAGATGCATCTTTGGATAGCGGTCGATGAGTGGAGTAATAGTAGTAGATGCAGAATTGTTTTGGTCTACTTGTCATGGACGTGATGCCTATATACATGATCATTGCCTAGATAACCTCATAACTATGCTCAATTACATCAATTGCTCAACGATGAATTTGTTCACCCAAGTAGAATACTTATGCTCTTGAGAGAAGCTACTTGTGAAACCTACGACCCCCGGGTCTATTCTCATCATATCAATCTCCATCACTTTATTTACTTGCTTTGCTTTTACTTTTCACTTTGCATCTTTATACCAAAAATACCAAAAATATTATCTCTATCAGATCTCACCCTCGTAAGTGACCATGAAGGGATTGACAACCCCTAAGCGTTGGTTGCGAGTAGCTATCGTTTTGTGCAGGTATGAGGGACTTGCGCGTAGTCTCCTACTGGATTGATACCTTGGTTCTCAAAAACTGAGGGAAATACTTACGCTACTTTACTGCATCATCCTCTCCTCTTCGGGGAAATCCAACGCAGTGCTCAAGAGGTAGCAGGCATCCACCGTAACGGAACGCCGTTAAGCTATCGGGTCGGGTTTTGGATCCGATAACCCGTTAACAGCCCCGGCCAATGGGGATTTTCCACGTGTAAAATCATCATTGGCTGGAGGAAACACGTGTCGGCTCACCGTTGGGACAGATGTCATCCACTCATTGGACAGAAGGCGCCTTTGATACGTCGACACGTGTACGGCCCGGCAAAGGCCCATTCTGTGAAAAGGCGGCCCATTTGACTTGGTCGAAAAGGTGGCGGGCGGCCCATTTAAAGCTCGTTAACGGCATGTTCGCATATAGCCCATTTACTGACCCGCTAACCCAAGGCCCGTTCGCCCTATCCAAATTAGGCCCGATGGCGTCATCTGGGCCACCCAATATGATTCGGCCCGTTTTTCGCCGGCCCATGTATGGCCCATGATGTCTTTCGGCCCCTATGAAGCCCTATGTAACTCTTGGCCTATTAACGGCTCGTGGTGAAACTGGACCGTAATGAACAGTGTATTACTTTACACCCACTAACGGCCCGTGGTGAAACTGGCCCGTAATGAACAATGTATCACTTTATACCCATTAAGGGCCCGTTATTCCGTTGGGCCGTTTCCAGCCCATGTTATCTTTCAGCCTTCTCAGAGCACATTTATTCTTGGGCTCAGTTCCAGCATTCGTTTACTTACGGCCCGTTACTGTCATTTTTTGTTTATGGGCCAAATTCAGCCCGTGGTTACAGTCGGCCCGTTTGTGGTCCGTTAACACGTTGGGCCGTTTTTGTAGCGTCATGAAATACGGCCTATTAACGATGGCCCGTTATGGTCGGCCCATGAACGGACGATTCCAACTCTAGCCCGTTTACGGCCATAAGGTGACTCGTTATTGGCCCGTGTTTGGCCAATCGATCATACTGCCCGTATAAGGCCCATTGATGTTACGGCCCGTAGAAGGCCCATTGTTTCTGCGGCCCGTAGAAGGCCCATTGTTTCTACGACCTGTAGAAGGCCCACTGTTTATACGGCCCATAGAAGGCCCACTGTTTCTACGGCACGTAGGTCCAGTGTCACTACAGTAAATATTAGCCCATGGTTATTGTGGCCTAGTTTTAAAAAATAGGTTATTGCAGCCACTAGCAAACCGCAGAAAAATAACTGTGTAGGACCTTGAAGTATGTCTAGAGGGGGGTGATTAGACTACTTGACCAATTAAAAACTTAGCCTTTTCCCAGTTTTAGAGTTTGGCAGATTTTAGCTATCTTAGGACAAGTCAAGCAATTATCACACAATTCAAGCAAGCATGCAAAGAGTATATTGGCAGCGGAAATTAAAGCATGCAACTTGCAAGAAAGTAAAGGGAAGGGTTTGGAGGATTCAAGCGCAATTGGAACCACGGATGTTTTTGGCGTGGTTCCGATAGGTGGTGCTATCGTACTTCCACGTTGATGGAGACTTCAACCCACGAAGGAGTAGCAATTGCCTTGAGTCCACGGAGGGCTCCACCCACGAAGGGTCCACAGTAGCAACCTTGTCTATCCCACCATGGCCGTCGCCCACGAAGGACTTGCCTCACTAGCGGTAGATCTTCACGAAGTAGGCGATCTCCTTGCCCTTACAAACTCCTTGGTTCAACTCCACAATCTTGTCGGAGTCTCCCAAGTAACACCTAGCCAATCTAGGAGACACCACTCTCCAAGAAGTAACAAATGGTGTGTTGATGATGAACTCCTTGCTCTTGTGCTTCAAATGATAGTCTCCCCAACACTCAACTCTCTCTCATAGGATTTGAATCTGGTGGAAAGAAGATTTGAGTGGAAAGCAACTTGGGGAAGGCTAGAGATCAAGATTCATATGGTACGAATGGAATATCTTGGCCTCAACACGTGAGTAGGTAGTTCTCTCTAAGAAATAGTAAGTTGGAAGTGTAGGTTTAGTCTGATGGCTCTCTCCACGAATGAAGAGGAGGTGGAGGGGTATATATAGCCTCCACACAAAATCTAACCGTTACACACAATTTACCAATCTCGGTGGGACCGAATCAACAAACTCGGTCAGACCGATTTTAGTAAACCTAGTGACCGTTAGGGTTTTCGGTGGGACTGACATGCATCTCGGTAGGACCGATATGATTAGGGTTAGGGCATAATGTAATCTCGGTGAGACCGATTACAAAAACTCGGTGAGACCGATTTTGGTAATTAGCTAACCAGAGAGTTGGTCAAGTAAACTCAGTGGGACAGATTTGCTCTTTTCGGTGAGACCGAAATGTTACAAAGGGGAAACAGAGAGTTTACATTGCAATCTCGGTGGGACCGATTCGCTCTTTCGGTGAGACCGAAAAGTTACGAAAAGGAAACAGAGAGATTACAATCCCATCTCGGTGAGACCGAGATCTCGGTAGAACCGATTTGCCTAGGGTTTGTGGCAGTGGCTATGACATATGAAATCGGTGGCGCCGGATAGGAAGAATAGGTGAGACCGATTTTGGCTTTAGGTTTAGGTCATATGTGGATGTGAGGAAGTAATGAGGGTTTTGGAGCATATCACTAAGCACATGAAGCAAGAGGCTCATTAAGCAACACCTCATCCCTCCTTGATAGTATTAGCTTTTCCTATAGACTCAATGTGATCTTGAATCACTAAAATATAAAATGAAGAGTCTTGAGCTTTTGACCTTGAGCCAATCCTTTGTCATTAGCATTTTGAGGGATCCACTTTCATCATCCTTGTCATGCCATTCATTGAGCTTTCCTGAAATGTTCATCTTGGAATAGCATTAGCTCAATGAGCTATATGTTGTTATGAATTACCAAAACCACCTAGGGATAGTTGCACTTTCAATCTCCCCCTTTGTGGTAATTGATGACAACATATAGATCAAAGCTTCGACAAATGATAATAAGATTGAAAAACATCATCGCTTTGAGAAGTATGTGATAAGCAAGAGCTCCCCCTAAATTTGTGCATATTTTAATATTTGCTTTGGACTGCAAATGCACAAGGAATTAGGCTCATGGGTTACTCTTCCATGTCACATACATCTTGGTGGAGCGCTCAAAATGATATGGAATGAATACATGCACTCATCACCAAGCACAGTGAATGATCACATAGGATAGATAAGATAATATCATCAAACATGCATAAGTGTAGCTTATGATCAAACACATGATCATCAATGTCTCACAAACATAGTATATCAAGCAAACAAAAGCAAACAAGTTTGAAAAACCACCAAATCAAGAGAGAACAAAAGCAACACTCTCTCTCTCTGGAAGCCTATGATCTATACATTTTTCTCCCCCTTTGGCAACAAGTTACCAAAAAGTTCATAGAAAATGCATAGTGCTAGATCGACTCTCATGCTTGATCTTCAGGTGGTGGAGTCCGGATAACGTCGAGGACGAAAGCTTCAGTTGAAGTAGATGGAGCTGGAGCTGATGTAGGTGATGGAGCTGGTGGCACTGAGGCTGTAGCTGGTGCAGATGAAGTTGCTCTTGTGCCAGGAACTGGCACAACAGATGACCTTCGGGCTCTAGGCACTCTGGCAAATGCATCTGTTGTTGTTTTGCCCTTCCTCTCCTGCATGTCATCTTGTAGTTCCTCCACTGTAGACTGAATCTCAGTAACTTTCACATCTAAGTTATATAACTTTTGTTCTATGATTCTCTCCAAGCTCTCCTGATTTTGAGTGAGGGTGGCCAATCCCTTCTCAATCCTCAGGGTTGATGCTATTAAGTATCCGAGCTGCTCCTGCTTGTTCTTCAAGAAATACTCAGGTGCCTCCTCTTGAGTTGGCATCCTGGCAGCCTTCTCCTTCCTTGCCTTCTCCTTCTTCTCTTGTGCTTGAACTGACGATGGATCATTCTCATTCATGACAACCTCATTGTCCTCAAAGTCTAGACAAATTGGAAAATGCTCTTTATCCAACAGATATTTGCCTGTGCCCATCTTTGAGTTAATCAACTCCACGGATGCGAGGGGCATATCCACAACTTCTTTTATGATCACTGCAGTCCTCTTAATGGTTTCAACCATAAGGCTCATGACTTTGAATTTACGTGGCACATCAAACAAATGCAACATGTTGATTGCATGCCCTCTGATCATGTTGTGGTCACGGACTTTGGCAAGAGGGTATGCCTTAAGATGGTATTAATAGTAGGCCATACAGCGGAAGAAAGTGGACTGATCCAAAAGAGAAAGTCTCTAGGGCTTCGTCTGGGATCTCCTTGTACATGTGTGTCATGGTATTGTGTCCCATTTTCTTCTTTGCATATACATCCAGATCATCTTCATTCTCCTTTGGGGCATTTATCGACTTTGCCCACTCCTCAACAGTTGGTGGTACCTTGTACCTTCCGACATCCACACTATCACGCCATCCGGATAAAAGTGTCTTGTGGAGTAGAAGCGCATGATAAGTTCATCGTTCCAGTTGGTGAGCTTTTGCCCAACAAAGTCTGCAACTCCAACAGCAACAAAACTGTCTTGCACTCCAGGATAGTGCTCTACATTTTCCTTCATGTAGGTCCAATCGACCCACCTCATATCACACACTAAAGGCTTATTATCCAGCAGAACAGTCTCATAAAAGTCCTGCTGTTCCTTGGTGTGGAACCTGTAGTCCACAACAGTTCTTCTCCTTGAGGCATATGGATCTGTCATCCTCCATAGTCTCAACCCATTGTCTCTTCTGATCTTCATATCCTCAGCCACAGGATGGGCATCATTGTGGTCTGGTATCTTTGGCTTGAGCTTCCTCAAAACTTGTCCTTCTTCATCTTCTTCTTGACAACCTCGAGCCTTTGGAGCCTTGTTCTTCTCAAGAGTTGGAATACTCCTGGTATTCCTCTTTGGTGCAGAACTTGGCCTTGGGGCAGCTTTGGGTGCTTCCTTGGGCTTAGATGTGGCAGCCACGATCTTATAGCATCACCCATAAGCTTGGGTGCCTTTGGTCTTGGTGCAGCAATCTCTTCTTCCTCTTCCATCATGGAAGGCTTCCCAATAACTTTCATTTGTGGTATTCTTGACCCTCTCTTTCCTTTTCTTCCCTTGATGATGGCGGCTCTTTGGGATCGGGCTTATCAGGAATTTGAGTTGATGCTCGGCTTTTGGCATTGGTGTCCTCTTGGCAGGAACTTTCTTATTGAGTCCGTGCTTTGAGCTATGTGTCGAGCCATACTCCTTTTGAGCACAACCTTCTTGGATGTTGCTTCTTCCTCTTCGCCCTATAATCCTCATCTTACGAATCTGAGGTTTTCTTCTTCCTTTGCACTGGTGGCAGCTTTAGGCAGATTGCTTGGGGTGCTCCTGCTGCCTTCATCTCAAGAGCTGGAGGGACTAGTGCCCTCACTCATGTTCACCTGTTCCTCGACTGTTACATTTGTCACTCTGGTGCGACAAGTATTTGCCGACCTGTGAAGAGTTATAGATGAGGTAGAGTGGATGAGCATCAAAAATGCAGAGATTTTTGCAAAAGAATGGCTCAAAAATTCAGTTTTAGTTTTCCACGAAGCATTTGGATCAACCGATTTTCAAACTCGGTGATACCGAAGCAGTTTTGGAACCTAACTGATGAACTCGGTTGGACCGAGTCACGGTTTAGTGGCACCGAGACTGCTAGGGTTTCACAAAGTCCTAAAATCGGTCTCACCGATTAGTAATTCTCGGTCAGACCGAGTCTCACTAGTGCAATGGCATAAGCCAAATCGGTGGGACCGAGTTTTTCAACTCGGTGGGTCCAAGATGGTTTCGGCGAAAACCTAACCCTAAATTTTCGAATCAAAACTATTCTACGGATTGCATTGACTGGATAGGAGTGTTTCAGTCGTGGCTAGAATCAATAAGAACACAATGTGTTGAGAATCGGACGAGGAAAGCACAGTGATCGAGTCCATACCCTAGTTCGGCAGAGACTCGCTACGGCGACAACGGTGGGGTTGATTTCCGTTGACGGCGGCGGATACCAATGAGGGGCGGTGGCGACGAGGAGACGATCAGGAGACCACGGAGGCAGAACAAGCTATTGCGCGGGCGAAGAGGTTCGGAGAAATTTCCAATTTTTTTGCCCGTGACTATATATAGCCCGACCCTGTTGGTGTGACCGAGTGGAACAACTCGGTGGCACCAAGATGCAAAACAGTGTACTGTTATTGCAACTCGCTGTGACCGAAGAGTTCAAATCGGTTGCACCGAGATTGAAAACCTAGATCGACTAAGTGATCTCGGTAAGACCGAAATGGAGGAATCGGTCGGACCGAAAATCACAAAGAAGTTTTGGAAGTTTAAGTCTATGACGAATCGGGGACTCCGAGTGCTCCTCACACAGAGTGGTTCGAATCTGACTTGACCAAATTTTGTGGTGTAGCATGAACAGAGTTTGAGACGAGAAAAGCATAGATAGCTAGAGAAGGTTCTTAGGCATTCTTGTCCATCCACTTGGCCAAAGAAAAAGAAGCCAATCAATCAAAACAACAAGTGGATGTCCTCGAATGAGTAAATTATGCAACCAACATGTTCACTGTAGCGACCCGACCCGAATGGATCAAGTCTCTGTGCTTTCGTGTCATCCCTGGATCGGTATGCTGACACACACAGTACTCGAAGGATTTATAACAGAGGTAAATCACATGTATGAAATAACGTAAATACTATTACCTCGATCCAAAATATAGCGGAAGCAACAAGGTTGTGGATTCCCATCAACACCAACGGCAAAGTTGAGTATAGGAAATCGTAACCCTAACGTATCACTTACTCGTAAATGCGAGAAGTGCGCAACATGAAAAGTTGCAGCCAAAACGGGTCAGCACATGGAATATCTTTGGCAATGTAACACATAGAGCATAATGAATGATAAGCACATTACTACATGCATATATGGCTGGTGGAAAAAGCTCTCTGATTACAGTTTTTGCATAAAGCCGATTTTCCCTACCGCAAAGGAATAAATTTGTTTAACTATCATGGTGGTTGTGAAACATTGAGAATGGTTGATGACATCCTCAATCCCAATTAAAAGTACTCATTAAAAACCCAACAATATTAATTAGAGTAACATGTTGAGATTCACATGATATTCAAGTACTAGATACTCAAGATGTCCATAACCGGGGACACGGCTAATCATGATTAGTTTGTACACTCTGCAGAGGTTCTTTTCCCCACAAGACTCGATCGCCTCCGTTTGGTTTCTCGCACTACATGGTGTTTGAGAGACGGATGACCGAGACATAGTCTTTCGAGCGCTAGCACCTTACGATGGGTGGACGGTACACCTACATCCCCTACATCGATAGTCCACCACTATAAGAGTTCGCATGACTTAGTCAACTATGCGAGCCCATAATGGCTTGTGGCTGCACACGGAAGTTTCTAGTTTGAATAATCTTATGATCCCTTTGAGCACAGGTGGCGGTCCCAAAAAATAGGCAAGTCACGGAAACCCAGGTGCCTAGACAGCAAGTCTGGAGTAACCAGTGCCTCAATCCACCCAGATGTGTGTTTAAGTTGCCACCTTAGATAAACCATTAATTATCAATCTCACATACATCATGGATATTCACTCAAACCCAATCCACGTCTACTAGCATAGCATGGCATAATAAGCAAACGTAGAAGTAACTCCCAAGGGTTTGATAATAAAACAGGTAATAGGTACTACCTCAACTACTTCCCATAACCCACAATTTAATTAGATCCTAATCATGCAAGTGCTTGAGGAATAGATCTAATGCATAAAACTGGGTAGTAGAAAAAAAGTATGATCAAGTGTTACTTGCCTGCAAAGTTGACGAAGATGATTCGCACTCAAAAACTCTTGATAGATCTACTCGTCACACTCCGGTCAATCTATCGTAAGCAATCAATAGTAACCACACATAAGCAATCATTCAAAAGATCAGAAAGATCGAATAAAACAATTCAGAAAACATCAAAACCAAGAAAATAACTCTTGCAACATAAAACATTTTCTAACAGTACCAAAATTATGTGAATTTGGCCTTATCAGAAAGTTTAGGTCAAGAGCTTCGATTTACAAAAGAATCAACTAAATCGAGATTCTGAAACTCAAGTTATGATCAAACGAAGTTCAAATACAAATCTGTTTGAATTCAAATTTTAAATTTTCAAAAACATGTTTGAGTTGGATTACTGGATAGAGGGGATCATAACGAAGAAGTGGGTGTTGGTTTCGTTGGATTCCGACTTACGAGTAAAAAGTTATGAGCGTTTGAAGATTAGGGACTAAAAAATAACACTACGGATAGGTCCCTGACGGATATTAAAAATAAAAAGAAAAATTTATCGAGCGACGCCGCTAAACAAAACCGGAAAGAAAAACCAGCGAGAAAACCGATCTAGGGTTTGGAAAGAAAACGAAGCGAAAAACCGATCTAGAAAACTGAACGGAAACCGAACGATTCTGAAAAACCGAACCGAGGAAAAGAAAAGGTGACGCGGCGCGGGGCTAGTACCTCGAAGAAGCGAGGGGCTCCGGCGGCGGCTAGGTGGCAGCGGCGGCACTTGGCGGCGGTGGCGGCGTAGGGCGGCGGCGGCGGTGTAAGGGGGCGGCGGCACTGCTGCTGCTGCGGAGGAGAGGAGAGGAAGGTGTTGGTTTGATGTGTTAGAGGGGGGGTGCTTGGGTATTTATATTGGGGAGGGGAGGGTTTTGCTTGGGGTAGGGGACAAGAAATAGACTAGGATTAGGAATCCTGGGAGTAAAAAACGGAATAACGAATCGGGATCAAATCCTACTAGGATTTGTAAAAGAATTGGAAACCGAGCGGCTCCCTTGCTCCACAGTGCGTGCTTGTGATGGCCTTGGCCTCTGGCGACGGTGGTGGCGGACTTGGGCCTTTGGCCCAAGTCGCTGCGAATATATTTTTTTTTTAAACAAACAGAGAGGAAAACAAAATGATAAAACAAAATAAAATGAAAATATTATATAGGCATATAATATATCAAAATTTTCAGAAAAAGATTTCCTACACGATGAACATTATTCTAATGTCAAATAAAATTCACACAAATTCAAATAAAGCAAAGAGTGCTTCTGGTCCAATAAAATCCAACAAAAATCATTTTAAAAATATCAAAATGAATTCAATTTTATTTCTCTCCATTTTTACGATGTAGGGAATCATGTTACCCTATTTTCCATATATTTTATTTTTTGGAGGAAAATAATTTGAATAAAACTCAAATAACTCCAAATTGAAAATAAATTCAAAAGAACTTTGAATTTAATTCTTTGAAACTCCCAACTCATATTTCATATGTTTTGAAGAAGTCATTTTATCTTCGCTCGTGAAAATCATTGAGTTGCATAAAGTTTGAGAATTGGAAATATTTTCCAAATGAAATTCAAATATTTTCAACACCCCTTGTCATTTAAATAAATGGAACAAGTCATGTCATCTTCTCTCCAGGGTTTTGTGATGAAAAGAATTTGAATTCCCAAAGATCATAAAAGCAAAATGAAAGTTTGGGAAAGTCCTTTTATTCCCTCTCATTTAACTTTCAAAAAGTTTCGAATTCACCCACTTCACTCAAACAATCAAACAACAATCAAAACTATCTATTTGTTTATAACATTCCAAAATTTAGAATTTTGGGATGTTACACTCACACAATAAGATGGCAAATGAAATATGTGACAAAGCATGCACAACCAATTCTAGCATCTATCAAGCAATTGGCGATGACTAGGTCATCTATATATGAGTATATTGACTTAGGAGTCAAATGATAGACATTTGATCATAGATCATACTCATCGTTTAAGCTCAAGTGGGGTTACGACTTTTACATAAAGCATTTATGTGTTCACATCATTAGAGTTGCTTTGACTCAATTCTTAGAGTTAAGCTCCCCCTAGATGTGAGATCCCCCCTAAGAGGGATGAACTAACCTTGGGTTTTGTCGATGATGACTTCATGTAGGTGTTGAAGATGTGGATGCTCAATGTTGATGTAGATCTTTTTGGAGCAATCCTTTGGAGTGAGTTGCACTTTCAATACCTACATGGGTTAGTCCCACAAGGAACAAACAAGTATATCCATAGACATAGAGTGATGCACACACAAAATGATGTCCATGAAATCATTAGGTTACCTTGTCCCTTGCCTTACCAACATGAGGGTTTGTGACTCCTTGAACTAGTGCAAGATATGGAAGTTGATTGCACTTGTCCTTGCCATAATGATATGAGTGAAATATGTTGGCGGATTCACCCTCAAGAACTTTCTAGTTCTTCTTCTTCTAGATCCACATCATCTTGATGGGAATCCTTGGAGTTGTAGTTGTACTTGATGAGGTAGAACTTGACGTAGTCTTGGGAATCCACTTGACCGAGACCTTAGGTGCTTCTTCAAATGCATAAATCTCTTCTTGAAGCTTGTCCTTGCCCTTGTGGTCTTGTGGTGGAAGATCATCTTGTGCTTGTGTTCCCTTGAAGGAAGTAGGATCATACTTCTCTTGTTGAGGAACAAACTTCGTCATGGGGTATTGATCTTCTTCCCACTCAACTCCATTGGCATTGAACTTTCGTTCAAAACCAACACCTTGATTCTTAGGTGCCTTCCTTGCTTGCGTACAATTTCCTCGAATTGCTTACTCTCGGCAAGGCTCTTGTATACACCTTTCTCTATAATTCCCTTCAATAAGCTATTTTCTTGCTCAAGTGTAACTTGGCTAAGAGAATCATTAGTGGAATCAAGAGATCTACTAGAAGCAACAATATTGGATATGACATTATTGTTGTTACTACTAGAGGAAGAATCTTTCTTGTTCTTGTTACTAGACTTGACTTGAGGCATGTAAGTAGATAAGAGTAAACGCTTGGCAATGTAAGAAGAACTTTTCTTACGGAGATCATCATTGATAACTTTTAAGAACTCATGCTCTTGCTCAAGATTGAGCTTTCCAAAGCGTAACTTCTCATGAGCCCTTAAAAGTTCTTGATGATCTTCAAAGATAGTTTCATGAGCTAACTTAAGAGTGTTTAGTTCTTTAGTTAGACGCTCAATTTTCTCCTTATCATTGTCATTCGTTTCACCTTGATTAGCATGATTAATTGACGTTTCATCATAGTATTCATCACTAGAGTTGTCAACAAGTAAATCATCATCACTTAGCAAGTCATCTTCATCAACATCAAAATCAATATACTCGGGGTGTGTTACCTTAGGACCTTTGGCCATGAAGCATCTACCAATTCCTTCATTTGGTGATTCAAATATGTCATAGGAGTTGGTTGACACAAGTGCTAGACCGGCAACACCTTCATCTTGAGTGTATTCGGAGTCGGAGTGATAGCTTCTCTCGGAGTGATGGTCGGAGTCGGAGCCGGATACCCATTCACCAACATGAGCTTGATGTCTTCGTTTTGTGTAGCTCTTTGATGACTTGTCCTTTCTTTCCGAATCCTTGCTTCTCCGTGAGGGTCTTCGTTCATAACGATCATCTCTACTCCTCCTATCTCTTGGTGGTGATTCTTCTCTTCTACTTCTTCTTTTTGGAGAGTCTTCTCTTCTTTTGTAGGGTACCGTACACTCATTGGAATAGTGTCTGGGTCTCCCACAATTGTAGCAATTTCACTCTCTATATAAGATCTTTTGTCATTGTAAGGCCTTGACTTGGAGCTTCTTTCTTTGCTTCTATTCTTGTAGAATTTGTTGAAGTTCTTCACCATTAAGCTCAATTCTTCATTGAAGGTTTGTTTCTCACTCGATGATGTGGGGGCTTCACTTGAGGCTTTGTAAGCACCACTTGATTTGTTGTGAAGTTCCTCCTTATCCTTAAGTGACATCTCATGAGCAACAATTCTTCCAATAACTTCCGTTGGCTTGAGATCTTTGTAGTTTGGCATCATTTGAATCAATGTGCACACGGTATCGTACTTTCCATCCAATGCTCTTAGGATCTTCTTGATGATGAATCTGTCGGTCATCTCTTCACTCCCTAAGCCGGCAATTTCATTTGTGATAAGTGCAAGCCTAGAGTTCATTTCAGCGATACCTTCACCATCCTTCATTTTGAACTTGTCAAACTGACTTTGGAGCACATCCAACTTGGATTCCTTGACGGATTCGGTACCTTCATGCATATCAATCAAAGTATCCCAAATTTCCTTTGCATTCTCAAGACGGCTGATTTTGTTGAATTCTTGAGGCACAATCCGTTGAAGATGATATCACAAGCTTGAGCGTTGTATTGCAACATCTTCAATTCTTCCGCATTAGCTTCACGGTTCGGCTCTCTCCCATCAAAGAATTCACCTTGCAAGCCAATACAAATAATTGCCCAAACGGCGGGGTTATGTCCGAGAATATGCATTTTCATCTTATGCTTCCAACTAGCAAAATTAGTACCATCAAAGTAAGGACCTCTACGGTGATAATTTCCCTCGCTAGACGCCATACTCTCCTAGGTTGTGAAACCAAGGCTATGACCACCAAAAGCTATGGAAATCAAAGCAAATGGAGACCAAGCTCGATACCACTTGTAGGACCTTGAAGTATGTCTAGAGGGGGGTGATTAGACTACTTGACCAATTAAAAACTTAGCCTTTTCCCAGTTTTAGAGTTTGGCAGATTTTAGCTATCTTAGGACAAGTCAAGCAATCATCACACAATTCAAGCAAGCATGCAAAGAGTATATTGGCAGCAGAAATTAAAGCATGCAACTTGCAAGAAAGTAAAGGGAAGGGTTTGGAGGATTCAAACGCAATTGGAGACACGGATGTTTTTGGCGTGGTTCCGATAGGTGGTGCTATCGTACTTCCACGTTGATGGAGACTTCAACCCACGAAGGGTAGCAGTTCTTGTGAGTCCACGGAGGGCTCCACCCACGAAGGGTCCAATAAGTAGCAACCTTGTCTATCCCACCATGGCCGTCGCCCATGAAGGACTTGCCTCACTAGCGGTAGATCTTCACGAAGTAGGCGATCTCCTTGCCCTTACAAACTCCTTGGTTCAACTCCACAATCTTGTCGGAGGCTCCCAAGTAACACCTAGCCAATCTAGGAGACACCACTCTCCAAGAAGTAACAAATGGTGTGTTGATGATGAACTCCTTGCTCTTGTGCTTCAAATGATAGTCTCCCCAACACTCAACTCTCTCTCATAGGATTTGAATCTGGTGGAAAGAAGATTTGAATGGAAAGCAACTTGGGGAAGGCTAGATATCAAGATTCATATGGTACGAATGGAATATCTTGGCCTCAACACATGAGTAGGTAGTTCTCTCTCAGAAATAGTAAGTTGGAAGTGTAGGTTTAGTCTGATGGCTCTCTCCATGAATGAAGAGGAGGTGGAGGGGTATATATAGCCTCCACACAAAATCTAACCGTTACACACAATTTACCAATCTCGGTGGGACCGAATCAACAAACTCGGTCAGACCGATTTTAGTAAACCTAGTGACCGTTAGGGTTTTCGATGGGACTAACATGCATCTCGGTAGGACCGATATGATTAGGGTTAGGGCATAACGTAATCTCGGTGAGACCGATTACACAAACTCGGTGAGACCGATTTTGGTAATTAGCTAACCAGAGAGTTGGTCAGGTAAACACGGTGGGACCGATTTGCTCTTTTCGGTGAGACCGAAATGTTACAAAAGGGAAACAGAGAGTTTACATTGCAATATTGGTGGGAACGATTCGCTCTTTCGGTGAGACCGAAAAGTTATGAAAAGGAAACAGAGAGATTACAATCCCATCTCGGTGAGACCGAGATCCCTATCGGTAGAACCGATTTGCCTAGGGTTTGTGGCAGTGGCTATGACATATGAAATCGGTGGCGCGGGATTGGAAGAATCGGTGAGACTGATTTTGGCTTTGGGTTTAGGTCATATGTGGATGTGAGAAAGTAGCTGAGGGTTTTGGAGCATATCACTAAGCACATGAAGCAAGAGGCTCATTAAGCAACACCTCATCCCTCCTTGATAGTATTGGCTTTTCCTATAGACTCAATGTGATCTTGAATCACTAAAATATAAAATGAAGAGTCTTGAGCTTTTGAACTTGAGCCAATCCTTTGTCATTAGCATTTTGAGGGATCCACTTTCATCATCCATGCCATGCCATTCATTGAGCTTTCCTGAAATGTTCATCTTGGAATAGCATTAGCTCAATGAGCTATATGTTGTTATGAATTACCAAAACCACCTAGGGATAGTTGCACTTTCAAACTGCACTGACTACAAGCAAACAAATAAACAAGACCACAAGGAAATAAATAAGCAAGCAACTTACACTAGGCTATCACGGCTATTACACATATTACATCCACTGGGCATCAAAGTTCGCCACCAAAGTGCAAATATAGGGAACACAACGACATATAAACGCCGCAAGACAAAACAAGTCCAGGCTGAAACCACTTGAAGAGCTCAAGAAACAATATCACGGGTACCAATAATGCTGGAAAGATGCTTAGCAAGCTTATTAACTTTCTCTTGTTTGGCGCTTAAGTCCTCCAGCGCTTGCTGTTGCACCAGAAAGTATGCATCTGAATTCTGCAAGGACTTCCTCAGTCCTTCGACTTCTTGTCGCATAACATCTGATCGATTTCTTTCAACTTGAAGTTGAGACTCAGGAAGCGGCCCGATTCGAACAGCGAGTTCAAGAGCTGGTGCCCGGCGGTGGTAGCCGATAACTTTCGAACACTACATCAAGACAGGACTTTGGGGTTGTCTCAGTGTCCTCAATATAGTTTTTATCAGCTTTCTTGGAGACCAACAGGGATGTCTCACTATCTTGAACCTTATATGCATTACTTCCTTTACCATTGCATAATAGGGTACTCTTCTCCAATATTTTATCCGCGTTCTAAAATAGAAACTGAGGGAGTTCCGGACTAGGGGGTGTCCGGATAGCCGAACTATCATCATCGGCCGGACTCCAAGACTATGAAGATACAAGATTGAAGACTTCGTCCCATGTCCGGATGGGACTTTCCTTGGCGTGGAAGGCAAGCTTGGCGATACGGATATGTAGATCTCCTACCATTGTAACCGACTACGTGTAACCCTAACCCTATCCGGTGTCTATATAAACCGGAGGGTTTTAGTCAAATGGGGCGAACAACAATCATACCATAGGCTAGCTTCTAGGGTTTAGCCTCTTTGATCTCGTGGTAGATCTACTCTTGTAACACACATCATCAATATTAATCTAGCGGGGCGTAGGGTTTTACCTCCATCGAGAGGGCCCGAACACAGGTAAAACATCGTGTCCCTTGTCTCTGTTACCATCCGCCTAGACGCGCAGTTCGGGACCCCTACCCGAGATCCGCGGTTTTGACAACGACATTGGTGCTTTCATTGAGAGTTCCTCCGTGTCGCCAGCCGATAGGTCCGATGGCTCCTTCGATCATCAACAACGACGCGGTCCGAGGTGAGACTTCTCTCCCGAGCAGATCTTCGTGTCGGCGGCTTTGCTGCTGCGGCCAATTCGCTTGGCCATCTAGAGCAGATCGAAGCTTCGCCCCGACCGCCGGTCAGATTCGGAAGTTTAAACTATACGGCCGATATCCGTGGAGACTTGATCTTCGACGGATTCGAGCCCTGACCAAGCAGCGCCGCCTTGTCTCGATGGGCATGATCTAGCTCTGCAGCGAGCGGTGCCACAGGCCGCACGAATCCGCTCAACCCTTAATCCGGAGCGGACTCCCGATCGAGGACGAGTGGTTGGACACCGCCTCGGGGCTTTAATCTCTATGGCGGTCGAGCGAACTCCATCCCTGTCCTTTGCAAAGACGCCGACTCTAGGGCGCCGGACTCCTATCCGGACTCCGAACCCTCCGCGCCCTTGCCGATCGAATCCGATTGGGCGCCCGTTATGGAGTTCACGGTCGCGGACATCTTTCACCACTCGCCTTTTGGCGACATCCTGAATTCGCTAAAGTCTCTCTCTTTATCCGGAGAGCCCTGGCCGGACTACGGTCAGGAAGGTTGGGATACGGACGATGAAAAAATTCAACGCCCACCCACCACCCACTTCGTAGCCAATCGCCGATAGCCTACACGACGTGCTCGATTTCGACTCCGAAGACATCGACGGTATGGACGACGATGTAGGAGACAACAATGAACCAGCACCTATAGGATGCTCGACAAACTCACCCCATGATGTATACATGGTGGATACACCTAAAGAAAATGAAGACGAGGAGCAACGGGACACTACGAAGGATAAATCCCTCGAAAAGCTGTCAAAACGGCAACGTAAACACCGAACAAAGTCCCGCCTCAACAAAGACCCAGCCATAGAGCAGGGCGAACCCGTGGACAAAAAACAAGCTATCGAGCAATCGTCCGAACAAGACAACTTGGATAAACAATCTGTCCCCAGCGAAGACAACAGTCCGGACGACCTCACGCCGGACAAACCATTGGAGCAAAATGACCTCCAGAAAAGGCTCATCGCCATCGCTGCGTAGCCTGAAAAAGGAAGCGAAAGCTCAAAACAGCGGAAGATGCACTCAGGATTAGATGGAGCAAAGTATTCAGCACCGCGGTAAGTGCGGCGACGATCGCCCGAACAAAGAGCTACCGAAAAGAAAGCTACTGCCGAATTGACGAGGAGGCCTTAGAGCCCCACAATTAAAAAGCAAGAAGGCCACCCGGTCGGATGGGCGACCCCACGGCGAAAAAGAGAGCGGTGAATGGCGCCAAGACACAAGCCAATATGCGATCCGCATAAGGATTCACACCAAGAGGATGGCCCGATTAGGTCCATCTACGGGCCAAGAAAGCGTGCTCACAAAACAATGCAATACGTCAAAATCCCGAAGATCACGGCACACCCAAATATAGGGGTGCCGCACACTATGTTTCACCGATGAGGTCTTTGGATCATGAATTTCCGGATTCAAACCCGTAAACATAGAGGCATACGACGGAACAATGACCACAGAGTGCGGATCGAGGATTACATCCTCCACATACACATGGCTAGAGGAGACGATCTCCATGCCATACAATACTTACCCCTTAAACTCAAAGGGCCAGCTCGGCATTGGCTTAAAAGCCTCCCCGAAAATACCATTGGAAGCTGGGAAGAGCTCGAGGACGCATTCCGCAAATTTTCAGGGGACTTATGTCCGCCCTCCGGATGCGATTTATCTAAGTCACATAACTCAACAGCCCGGGAGAGTCAGCCCGAAAATTGGAACAGGTTCCTTACTAAAAGAACCAAATAGTCGATTGTCCGGACGCCAAGCCTTAGCAGCTTTCAAACACAACGTCCGAGACGAATGGCTCGCCAGACACCTCGCCAAGAAAAGCCAAGAACAATGGCCGCATTAACAAGCCTCATGACCCGCTATGCGCGGAGAGGACAAATGGCTGGCTAGATGCAGCACCAAATGACCGAGTACATCCGAAATCAGGGATGGAAATGGGAAATCACGACCACGAAAAAGATCGGCGCGGAATAAGGAAAATGGCCCAAATAGTGCACGGTCAACGCCGGATTCAAAAAGCTCTCGGTCGAACAACAAAACACTGCCCCTAAAGGATAATGTGACGAGCTATCCAACCTAAACAAGATTACGGATAGACTATGTCAAATACATGGTACCTCCGGAAGCACGCAAACCATACCCACAGAGATTGTTGGGTCTTCAAACAGTCCGCCGACTTAACGCCGAACACAAGGGCTCGACACACCAAATGCGAAAGTGACGAGCACCACAAGCGAGCCCGGAAAACAAAAAGAATTTCCCACAAAAGGTTAAAACAGTAAACTCACTTCACGTGATCAAAGGGAAAACAGAGCGGCGCCCACTAAAAGGCGCCCGCACATTGGTTGTCAAAACCAATCACCTTCGACCATCGGGACTATTAGATAATATCCGAACGCAGGATGGACTGCCTTGATATTGGATCCTATAATCGACGGATTCCAATTTACACATGTCCTCATGGATGGCGGCGATGATATAAACACGATATATCAGGACACTATCCGTAGGATGGGGATAAACCCAACCAAAATTCGCCGTAGCAACACCTCCTTTAAAGGAGTCTTGCCCGCCCATACGCCTCTCGCACGGGCTCCATACTGCTAGAAGTTGTGTTTGGTTCATCCGACAACTTCCGTCATGAAGGTTACTCTTCCATGTCGCCCGCTTTAAAAGTAGCCATCAAGCACTATTGGGACGCGAGGCTTTACCGCTTTAACGCAATACCGCATTATGCATCTCTAACACTTAAAATGCCCGGTCCACGCGGCATCATCTCCTTAAAAGGAAGTATTAAGTGTTACTCGAGCACGGAAAACGGAGACTGCCTTGACAGCCCCACGGCTATCCAGCTACGCTAGGCAAAGAACCTGAATTGGTCATTCAAACCCGGACACGGCTAGACGAGTCCGGCGCCTACTATGCATACCCCCATACGAGGGGCCGCATGCATGTATAACAAGAGACAATAAAGCTCCATCTTATTCACTTCTTCGAACCGTGCATTTCGCTTTTTTAATATTAAGTACATTTTTCGCACGATCCTTTTCTTTTCAAACTAAGTTCCTCTCTTTACAGATGAACAACGTGCTACACCCGGTCGAGGATACGGCACAACGGAGACACAAGCGCAGATGCGGTAGGGACCCGTTGCAAGGATTCTTTTCAGATTAAGACCACCGCATAAACCTTTTTTCACTGTCTCTTGTTGATATACATCCCCGGTTCCTTAATATAACCGAGGAGGAGGCTGGTGCTTTGGCATTGGCCGCACCAGAATTTTTATGCGTGCACTGGACACCAGGGGCTTAGGGCATTATTACGCCCACTTTCATAAAGACCGAATACCTTAGGGAGTATTCGGCGTCTCGAAAGTTAGGCCTTATATGCATCAACTCCGAATCATGTCTTTGGTCAAATTTTGGGTTGCCCGGCTCACGTGTTTTGCTGCCTTACGTTCCGTTTTCACGGCTAACGCGGCACCGGAGAACTATCTGCGATTGTGCCCGGTTCGGCGGGCGAGCACCTCAAGAGAGAAAGCCGAAAACCGACTGTCATGATATAGCGAGAGATCGTCAACCACTCAATGACTCACAGGAATGTTTAGAATTCCTCCGCATTAACGAAGGACCGGTTTTCGGTCAGCACATACGCACCCGAATTCGGGAGAGTGCGGTGCCCCGAGGGCTATATAGTAGCCCCACCCTCGAACTCCTATGGCTAAGTGAAAGTGATAAAGCATTATAGTCCGGTTGCCTGGTTTGCTACGCTATCACCTCCTTAACAGGACCAAGACGTTGGATTAAGTGTGAAAAAGCACATTTTTTGCAAACACCCCGCACTATGTGCGTGGGGGCTGAAGCCAAGGACTGCCATCTTTCAGGTTATATACACATATACATAAACGGTCGCACAGGGAGTAGTTTACTACTTGAACGTGCAAGTATAAAAAGCACTTATATTACATTGAAACACCGTTTTCACAAATCATACATGTCATTTAAACATAATATCCTTGACCTTTGCGTCTCTATTAAACGAAGCGCGGCGGAGACTTCTTCAAAGTAGTGCTCGGCGGTACTCGGCCTTTGTCCGAATCACGGGATGCAACGTCGGTGGCCTTCATCTCGCCGGTATGTCTTGACATGGGCAAGAGCCATCCGCGCTCCCTCAATACATGCCGATCGCTTCATCGTGTCGATACGCGGCACCGCTCCAAGAAACTGCTGCACTAAACCAAAATAGCTCTTTGGCTGGGGTCCGTCCGGCCACAAGTGAGTCAAGACATGCTTCATGGCAAATCCGGACAATCGATTCAGCTCGGCCCATTCGGCCAACCGATCGATCAGCGCAGAGGACGCCCGGACTATGGAATTGCGACCAATATAGCTCTTCCCTTATGTGCCCCTTACGCCCCGGAAGTGCTCAACCCGGCGTCCACGGCGCTTCGCCGCCAAGTCCAGATAAGCATCCTCGAACTCCACAACTTAACTAATCGAGCATACTTTGGATCCGTATATTTCCTCCGCAGCAAAAAATGGTTTTCCAAATGCAATTGCCTCGGCCCGACTCAGCTCCTCCTTGGCAGCTCTCAAAGCCGATTGGGCATTCTTGGATTCGGCGGCGGACCTTCTTGAGCCCTCTTGTTCCGCTGACGCTCTTTTTCAAGAACCTCGCAGCGATCGGTAGTACTCCTTAACTTTTTGGCCATATCGGCCATCTCCTCTTTGCTTGGCGGTGAGCAGCCCGTTCGACTTCTAGCTCTTGGCCGCCTTTTTAAAGCGGCCGACATTACTAATTCTGGCTTGCTCTTTCGCCGGGCGAGTTACGCCTGCAGCTCTTCCACGGCAGCGGCACCATCCGCATTAAAGCATACAAACAAGAAGACATGGGCGTCAAGCTCCCTTAACAGTGTCGCATAGAAGTCGCATACCTTGTGACTCAGAAACCGTTTATTGACCAGCGATGTCCGTGATTCGCCTTCGTCAAGTTGCCGCTTCAGTTCGGCATATTCATCGATCCGGCTGGCCTCCGGACGCCCGCCACCTGTTTAGAAGCGGCGATGTGTTAAGCGAGAATTTGATCCTCGACACATTGTCAATTTTGACAACATACCGAGTCTCGGGGCTACTATCTATCTGGCGCATTTATATGCATAACTATCGACGGTACATCATTTTTGCGTACCTCAAACCCCGTCAAGAAGCTTCGACGGCTTCACGCATAATCCGCTCTCGCGGATGCAATTCTTTCAATCACCGTACCCATTAGAGCACGGTGATCTTCGAGATAGCCGCTTCGCCCGGCGCAGATCCTTGAGATCCTCCGACCGCACACCACTTGGCGCCGGACCTTCCGCCCCACGGACTTGGGGAACCCTGCGGCGACACCTCCGGGTCAGTCCGCTACATGAGGGTGCGACAGGTGGAGGCGTTCACTCTCCATCATCTCCGGAAGAAGATCCTCAAGACGAAGCTCACGAGAAGGGTGAGGCCCGAACAACAAGGTACAATTTCGGTTATCTTCATAAATAAATACAGGGATGTTCCTTATTTACAAGACCCCTTTGTTTTACTTACGGCTCCCTGGAGGGCTGATCCCCTTGGGGAAACAGTGCGGCTGGGTTACTTCCCAGCGCCGGACTATCCGACGAAGATTCCCTTCCTTTCTTCGAGGCCTTGACCTCGGATCTTCTGAAGCGGTCCTCTTCTCTCCTCGGAAGGAGGGACTCTTAATCTCCCCTTCCTTGATAGCCTCCTTCGCAGAGGCAGTTGCTCCCCCGCTCCTCCCTTCGCCTTCTTCAAAAGGCGCGACCTTCAACATCTTGGTCAACATGGGATCTGGCGTGGTCTCTGGGAGGGGAGCCGGACACGTTATCAACTTTGCCTTGGCTATCCACTCCTGTTTAAGAAACGGTTCCTTTAAAGGGCATATATATAAAATAAATGAATGAACAGCTTGTCCGGTTACAGGACTACTTACTTGAGTATCTGGGCGATTGCAGCTTAGTCCTGCATCCTCGGTCAAGTCCGGACACTTCTCTTGTGATCCGAAGAACAGTTTATACATCTCCACCAGGCGTCGTGCCCATAAAATTTTGAGAGCTCGTGGTCCCTCGGATTGAATTCCCACAAGCGGAGGCGGCGTTCTTGCAGGGCTGAAGGCGCGGATCACCTTAACCTGCGCCATCGCAACCAAATTGATCCCTCTTTCTGGAGGTCTCGAATACGGCCTCAGCGGGGGAACGTCCTTGGACAACCCCAGTCGAGCCCCTTGTTGACCCATGACGCCACGGCTGTGGTGGACCTGGCGGAAGGCGAGGAGCGCCGCCCATTTGGTGCCCACAGGAGCGGTGATATAAAACCACTCCGTTGCCACAAACCAAGCTCCTCTTGAAAGGAGCCCTCGGGCCACGGAGCATCGACATTTGCTTATGACCGCCCCTCCGCACTTTCTGTTTTGAGCCACAATCCAAAGTGGGGGTAATATGGAGGAAGGCCTCACATACAACAATGAATGACGAGATATGGAGGATGGACTCCGGATTCAAGTCATGGAAATCAAGCCCATAATAAAACATGAGCCCCCGCACAAAGGGGTCCATCGGGAAACCTAAACCCCGAAGGAAGTGAGACACGAACACCACGTTCTCACCGGGCTCAGGAGTGGGAATGACCTGCCCTGGAGCAGGCAGCCTATGCGAGATCTCGCCGGTTAGATACCTGGCGTCTCGCAGCTTTAGCACGTCTTCTTTTGTGACGGATGAAGACATCCATCGGCCATTCTGGTCGGAGCCGGACATCGTCGAAAGTCCGAAGCGCCTGAATCTGAAGCTTTGGGTGTTGGAACTCGAAGCACGAGGCGAACTCGATAGAGGGTGTAAAAGGAGAGGGCCTTGGTCTCGTTATAAAGAGGTTGAATACCAAGAGCCCACCCGTGGTCGACTAGGACTCGCCTTTGATAGAGAAAGGCGGCCAACGAGCACGGTTGGGTTACCCACGTCCGTATTGATGAGAATCCCGGAATAAGGGGGCACGATCTACGCTTTGATAAGACGTGCCAAGGAAACCGCCTCGCTAAACACGCTGAGGTGGAACAATAAAAAAATGATTCATATAAAAGCCTGGCCGTGGTGTGATGTCACGCCGCGGAATACGTCAGCAGATATGTGCAAAAATTATTCTCTCTACGGTGTTATGTGGAACTTGTTTTGCAGAGCCGGACACTATCCTGGTGTTCACAATCTTCTATAAATTATTCGGAGGAAGAACCCGCCTTGCAATGCCGAAGACAATATGCGCGCCGGACTCGTCGTCATTGAAGCCTGGTTCGAGGACTCTTGAGGAGTTAGGACTAGGGGGTGTCCGGATAGCGAACTATCATCATCGGCGGACTCCAAGACTATGAAGATACAAGATTGAAGACTTCGTCCCGTGTCCGGATGGGACTTTCCTTGGTGTGGAAGGCAAGCTTGGCGATACGGATATGTAGATCTCCTACCATTGTAACCGACTCTGTGTAACCCTAACCCTATCCGGTGTCTATATAAACCGGAGGGTTTTAGTCTGTAGGACGAACAACAATCATACCATAGGCTAGCTTCTAGGGTTTCGCCTCTTTGATCTCGTGGTAGATCTACTCTTGTAACACACGTCATCAATATTAATCTAGCAGGACGTAGGGTTTTACCTCCATCAAGAGGGCCCGAACACAGGTAAAACATCATGTCCCTTGTCTCCTGTTACCATCCGCCTAGACGCTTGCAGTTCGGGACCCCCTACTCGAGATCCGCGGTTTTGACACCGACGAGAAACAAACAAACACATCTCGGGTTTACAATGTAGTATATGAAACTCATTTTGGTAAACCAGTTCAGTAGTAAGGTGGACAGGATATGACATGAAACAAACATATATCTATGTAGTATGGTCCTTTGTATGGTCTATATCATTCTAGTTTATGTTGCCAAATCAAGATAGATACAGTTCGAATCATATCTATTTAAGACAAAGCAGCATAGGCAGAATATAAGTGTGGGAAACTACACAGCAATAACAACACTTTTAATGTGCATGGCATGAGAACATAATTGTTTATTCAATTGAAACTGAAATCAACATAGAGCAAGTTACAACAGCAAACAACCAAACACGTTGAAGAAACAGGTTTAAAACATACCTGTTGCACCATTGGAGTTTCAGTTGCATCCTTCAAATTTGAAATTGGTTGGTATCAAGAAATCTGATGATGCAAGAGCAAAGTAGTATGAACCATAGCTACTGAGAACGACACGAGAATAATTCTTCTTACGCTTTAAGCGTTGACTTCGGGTTCGGAGTGGTGGTCCTCGTGATTTGGGCACTGCAGTTGCCTTACCGACTACTCGTGTTTGGGTGCTCTGTGGTGGAGACGATCTTTGTGTCAGCAGGAACCGGGTGTCTATCTGCTGGGGTTGGGGTTAGAAGGTGTAGCTGGTTCTCTGTCCAAGCGGCTAGGGGTACAATCTGCATGAGTGTGGGTTATGTGTGGTGGGGCTGATTCTTGGGCAAGTACAACCGTGGTTCTATCTGCATCGACAGGGTAGCACGATCTTTTCGAAGACCGTGTTTTACTCCCACGACATCGCCATCACTCCCTCTAATTGAAATGGCTGATAAACAAGAAAAGTAATTGAATGTACATAAATTGTAAGATAGACAGGTGCAATGGATAGTAGGGAAGAAAACAGGGCATGAAATAATTCACATTTATGTTGTCTAAGCAAACAGAACAATGAGGACATAATTTCACATATATGATGGCTAATTAAACAGGATAGCATGACACAATTTCACATATATGATGGCTAACTAAACAGGATAGAATGACATACTTCAAAATATGATGACTATGTAAACAGGATGACATGATATAACTATACGATGTGTCTATTAAAGTGGTTGGCATGCCATAAATCACAAACATGCTGTCGATGGAAACATGATGGCATGATATAATTCACGGATAGAATGACATAATTTAAAATATGATGACTATGTAAACTGGATGAGATGATATAACTATAATATGTCTTTAGAAAACGGGTTGGCATGCCATAATTCAGATACATGCTGTCTATGTAAACATCATGGCATGACATAATTCAAATATATGATTTATATACTAAGGAAGTGAGCAGAGGGCAATTGCATATATGATGTGTCAACTAAGGAGATGGCATTCAATATTGTGTATATGATGTAAAACTAAGCATTGCAATACAACATATGCATTATATGAGTAATATAACCTCGCCAAGTTTGAGCATACACCTCGGGGGATAATAGGACTGGTCATCTGCCTCTGAATCCTCCTCACGAAGAGCTATACGTAACCGCAAGATATCTGCTTGACGAGTAGCATTAATACGCTCACGAAGACCTTGTTTTCACTCAGATTTCTCCATCACCAATTCAAATAGCTGATGCACGGAAGAGCGATTGAATATACAAACATTGTCAACAAAAGCAATGAGAAATACAAAAAAGGACGACATGATATAATTCACATATATGACACTTGCCTAAACAAAGATGGCATTGCATAATTCACATACATAATGCCTTGCAACAAGATAACATTGCATAATTGACATATATAATGTCTTGCAACAAGATGGCATTGCATAATTCACATATATGGTAATTAGACACTAAGCGGTGGCATTCACACAAAGCATGTCTAAACTAAGCAAATGACATAGCAATGCAAGATACCATATACGCGATATGAGTAACATAACCTCGCCAAGTTAGGGCATGCACCTCGTGGGGAAATATGGTGGTCATCTGTCTCACGAATCCTCCTACGAGGAGCTATCGGTAACCAACAAGACATGCGCCCGTCGAGATAGCATTATGCGCTCTGAAGACCTTGTTTCCACTCCAGATTTTTCCATGACCGTCTTTGAATGGCTGATGCAGGAAGAGTAATTGAATGTACTAATTTTTTGACAAATTTAACACATAATAAAAAATTGATGGCATGATATAATTCACATATAAGATGGTGGCTAACCAGGGTGGCATTGCAAAATTCACATATATGATGCCCGGCTAGACAAGATGGCATTGCATGATTCACATATACGATAAAGAAACTAAACAGATGGCATTGACACAAAGCATGTCTAAACTAAGCGGATGACATCTTTAATGTATCTGATAAGCAATGCAAGGCACCATATGCATGATATTACCAACATCGGCATGCCAAGTTAGAGCGAAGACCTCATGGGGTAAATAGGAGTGGTCTTCTCATACGAATCCCCCTCGAGCAGTTATCTTCCTCTTGATTACGATCTGAAATGGGTGGAGGGGGCTGCCTTTGCACCCACCATGGAACGACGTCTGCATGAAATTTTATTGACACACAAGGCTCGTCTCTTTTGCTCTACATGATCAGTTCCATTGTGTACAATAACTGGCATGCATAGGAATAAAACATAGTGAGATTATGTAAGGAGTGCATGCACAAATCAAGAGTGATGGTAGCAAACTATGGATAGACCCAAAGCCAATGATAGCAGGCAGATAATAGCTTTAGTTAAAAAATACAGATAATGGCTCATTTAATGTTTGTTTGCACCCAACATGAAACTCATAGTAGACACCGGAGATTAACGGATAGTAGGCGGATAATGCTGATTGCTGCCCCAATATGTACCCCACAACCATTTAAAAACTCAAGTTTGACATTAGTTTGGACCTGACTTCGAGTCTAATAGATGAACACGACGATAATGTAGCATGTCATCATATTAAGCGGCGATAACGTAGCGGAACACGGAAGAGCTTGCGGACCCGTGTAGTCTTCAAGGTCATCTGCTTTCGATTGATGATGGTAATGCGATTGCCGTGGCTGCGGCGGGAAGAAGATGCGAGGCGGCGAAAGGCGATCTGGAGAGCGGATCCCTCTGTGGTGAACCCTTCCATTGTTGGAAGCAGCTACTGGGTGGAACACATCGCCGCATGAGCGGGACAAACCACACAAGGTTTTCTTTGACACATATCACATGTGAAGTAATTGAGTAAGGGCTTGTTTGAATTTGAGGATTCTAACAATGCAGGGATAGGAAATAGACAGGAATAGGATAGGAATGCATGTGCAAAATAGAGAATTTAAAAACACGAGTTTTCGCCAATCTGGGTGTTTGATTCAAAACAATTGGAAGATCACAGGATGCAAAAAAGCATGGTGAGATTAAGTCAAACCACAAGAAAATGTACGGTTATAATGCTATTATGCTACTATCTCTTAGTCTTGTGCTTGATGAATAGGAATATGAAAAGCAGGAGAAGTGGAAATTAGAATTCCTACGGTTTTTCTTTCAAGGAGACACTAAAGGAACAAATCCTACAGTTTTCCTTTGCTCCATTCCTTTGCACCAAATTCATGAAAAGTAGTACCATAGGAAACTTTCCAATTCCTATGTTTTTCATTCACTTTTCCTTTCAAGCACTTGCGATTCTAGTAGGCAGGCTTGAGCAAGGAAAATCCTACACTAAAAATGTTTTTGTGCTACTTCTATTACTTTGGACCCAGGCCACGCCATACTAGCTCAACTCCGGGCCCATCGACAAATGCACAACTCAAACGCTACAGAGATAAATAATGATGGCATTCAAGAGAGTCCATCACGGATAGCTAAGTTGCCTGGTACCTCACTACTTGTCATATAGTAGGATAAAATAATCGTATTTCCCGTTACTACGAGTGCTCAGTGGACAATATATAACATGTAGAGTTAAAAAGAGATGCAACAAGTGTACAACCTCTTTGGCGAAGCCATGTCGATCTCAGCGTGATTGGGTTGGCCGGTGAGGATGCTCCGGCTGACTTTCTTTGTCGGAGGAGGGAAGAAGATCTTAGGCGTCTGGAGATGGAGCCCGAGGTACTGCTCCGCTGTGAGGGAGGGTTTCGTCGTTGGAGCAGCTCCGGTGAGTTGTACGACGCCGAGGCTGAAGCAGGACAAGAGAGACAACGAACAGCGTTAACCTGAGTGGAATTCTAATAGCATCTTCAATACATGACGTAAAATACATAACCACAAAGTGCTAGATGTAAAATACATCAGCCGCTCATCTCTGAACTTAACTGTCGAAACAGAACTTAGCTGTCGGCGAACTTAAGCATCGGCTGAACCTAAGCGCCGAAACTGAATTTTGCTGTCGAAACTGAATTTTGTTGTCAAAACTGAACGCACTAGCAAGGTGAGGCTACACGTCGGTCGACTGACTTTTTCATCTCTGGTCAGTCTATTTTGCAGCTGTTGGATACGAAATCAAGGGCATGCGGTTCATCTTCAACCTCCACCACCCTGAGCCGCCAGCCACCACCGGCCAAACAGCAGCCCCCCGCCGCCCGTGGCCGGCGGTGCGCCACCCCGCCAAAACACTCCCCACCGCCGGTCCGCGCCACCCAGCCATCCTCTAGTCCCCCGTGCGAGCTTTTCTCCGTGATCCCCACGCCACCGCCCGCCAACGCCCACCACCGCCGCGACCACCGCCACCATCCTGAACCATAAGATAGATAGTGGGGTACCTCTCCGGCGAGCCCCCCTCCCCGCTGCGACTGGTTCTTCCTTCACCCCGACGAGCCCACCCCTTGAAAATCGACTGACCCAAAAGTCGATTTAGTCGATTGAAGTGTAGCCAAATTGGAGCAGCATCGCAAGCAAGAGCAAGAGCGAGAGCAGCAGCGCGAGCAAGAGCAATAGCAAGAGCAGACCAGGCAGGGGACCGAGAGCAAGAGCAGAAAAAAGACGAAGCGAGAGCTAAAGCAGCAGCAGCTCCTATTGATGTGGGCGTCGCCCGCCGAGGAGGCGACGCCGTGGAGGAAGTGGCGGCGACGCCGCCGTGGATGGAGGCTGCGCCGTGTCATTTCGGGACGGCGCCGACAAAGACCGTGAGATCGAATCAAGAAGAAAATCACGGCGATTAGTGTACAACCTCTTTGGTGGCGCCGATTAGGCGCAGCTTCATCCGGGGAAGCGGTGATGACGATGCTCTTCGGTGGTGCGGTGAATCTGGCGGTGTGGGAATGGAGGTGGCGCGAAAGATGAGGGGAACATCGTGGCAACTCCTTGGAGGTGGAGGACGGGGTGGCTGAACCGGCGGGACGATGAGATCGACGACGGATCCTCATCCGGTACGGTGGATGAGGGACATCGAGGTGTTGCTGTGGACGATGTCGTCGGGGAAGAGGCTCCGGCTGGGTGGCGGACGGAGCAGGGTGTGGGGTTTCGTCGCGGGTTTTTGCAGCCTCGGTGTACGAATGGGTGGGCGGATGGGATGGCAGTGGGGAACCATGGCTTAGCGACGCGCTTGTCCAAAATGTGGGGTAAGTTACACCGATTTGAGGCGGTTCTTTCAGTTCAGGGGTACCACGGGCATTTCGTGTGTCGGGATTTCACAAGAGGTGGGAGTTTTCGCGCGCGTTGTAATTTCGGAATAGCAAGGCGCGGGTTGAGATGGAGGGAGTTGTCGGAGCACAACGAGACAAAGATATATCTTAAATATTTCGGGCTAACAAGGAGCGGGTTGAAGAGGCGGGAGTTTTGCTGCACGATAGGCAGAGACGCTAGCTTCAATTTTCGGCATAACAAGGCGCGGCTTGAAATTTCGGAAGAACAAGCTTAACGTGTACCCAAAAAAAAGACAATTTGCACCTCAACACGCACAACACACACACACAAACACCATTTAGACTAGAGTAAGGTACACATGCATTGCACGCATGAGATTTGCAACCAAATTATGAATAAATACCACATTATAGCATGCAAGCTTTGAGTCATATATGCATGATGTAGATGTTCGTTTAAGTCTTATAGTTCATTTCATTCAAAATCATCTAGTTTTTATAAGAAAGCTAATCTATTTTAAGATTCATGGAATTGTGCGTTGTAAGACATAAAGTAAAAACAAATATTGGCAAATCATGTAGAAAAACATTTGGGCAATTATGATACGGAAGATTCTAGAACAAATAAGAAGTGCTTGTGTTTTGATGTTTGTGCATTATGCTTAAGTTCAACCATGGAGTCTTCTAGATTATACATGTGGCGAAATCTGGTGGAATCTAGATGATATCCAACGGCCAATAGTGCTCAAATTTGCCATCTTTGGACCATCGGATTCGCCCCATCCAACGACCATCTTTCAAAGTTAAAGTTACCCGCACACAATATAAAAAAATATAATATAATATATATATATGGGTATAGATATAGATATGTGATGCGAAAGCCGCCCATCATCTCCAATTAAAATAGTGTGTCCATGCACGGATGCGATGTGGGCAAATGATGTCTGCCATCGGTATCTCAAATTCAAATCAGTCTGACCTTGTTCAATGTGTATACATTACAACATGCTCGTTTCCAAACCACACCACGCAGATCTCCGTTATATTCATGCATGCATGGGTTTCAAACATCAAGATCTCTTATTCAAATATTTGAATTCAACTTAAAAATGATTATGACCTCACCTATTCTTTTACACCCACACAGTAGTCTTCTCTTTATAATTGTACCACTAACTTTCTCTCGTGCATGCATGCACACACACTACCAGTCGGCATTATCTATCGCACACATGCAATCTTTTTCTTCACGTCGGTCTCCCATGAAGGCACACACCCACACATCCCCCTCTCCATCATACGGGCATTCTTTATCTCTCACGCGTGCATGCGCAGCGATCGATGTTCCTCTATGTATGTGTGTATATAGCTAGGTCTTTCATAGTTTTCCACACAAACCGATCAATCGATATATCGTTGAGGTCTCACCCTCTTTCCCACGTCCACATCGATCAATCTATACCTCTCCCACGTCCACATAGATCAATCTATACCTCTCTATATAGGATTAACATAAATAGCTAATACACCCACATTAATTATATATCCAACGTCCCCCTCTCATCATCCATGCCTTCCGCTTCATCTCTCGAGCCCAGCGTGCACAATGGCGAAGACATGGGGCGAAGGGCCCTCCCCCCTAACATCACTATATATCGAGGCTAATATGAATGTGATCATTAGACAATTGCTGCTAAAAAGGTTTAATTTCATGAATTGACCCTCCTCGTAAAGGATTAGCAATGCTTGGCCCCCTAGCTCATTTATTTTTCATGGCTCCGCCACTGCGTGCAACAGCGCACGTGTTCGCCCCTCTCTCTAATATCGATCTCGCACTTGTGCATTCCTTCATAGTCTCCCTCCACTCGGCCCCTCACACCATCTTCTAGCCCTCCACCGGATTTTGCCACATGTACAATCTAGCAGACTCCATGGTTGAACTTAAGCATAATGCACAAACCTCAAAACAACAGTGGTTCTCTTTTGTTCTAGAATCTTCCGTATCATAACTGCCCATACTTTTTTTCTAGTTGAATTACCATTATTTGTTTTTACTTTATGCTTTACAACGACAATTCCATGAATCATAAAATAGATTAAGGGCTTCTTTGATTCAAACGATTCTCAAAGGAATTTTGGAGGATTCTAATCATTAGGAATTTTTCCTATCTTGGTTGTTTGATTTGTAGGATTGTAAACCATAGGAATTTTTCCATATGATTCATTTGCACTAGATTTCATAGGAAACATCCCATCCACTCAAACCTCTTTGAAAGAATTCTGCGTTTTTCTATGCACAATCAAACACTCGTACAATCCTGTAGGATTCAAGGCGACATTCCACTATAATCCCATGTTTTTCCTATTCACGCGTTCTTAGCTTTTTATAAAAACTAATTTGATTTTGAATGAGATGAACTATAAGAATTAAATGAAGGGCTACATCACGCATATATGATTGAGCTTACATGCTATAGTGTGGTATTTATTCATAATTTGGTTGCAAAATCTGATGCGTGCAATGCACGTGTACATTACTAGTACTTGATTATGTGCAAAACACGTAAATTAGAATACCAATGGCACGCTACGATGTCTCTCTTACAGTTCATGAAACCATGTGGCACATGTGGAGGCGTTATCGCGACCTCCTTGGCGTGGATTGATCACGGTGACGTCTGCTTTGGTTCCGAGAAGAATGTACTCGTCCTCCACGAGCCATATTGGCGGTACATGCCTGGCGAAGATGTGCACGCACGCCACGCACGCACTCATTCCCTCGCACGCAGCGGGTACACAGGCGGACGCAATTTTCTACCAAGATCCACCCCATGTGATAATTTGACGTGTGTAAAGTCGTTCACTTCATTGATGGTCAATTAATACAGCGCATGCAAATTGAGTGGACGTGAGGGCGGAAGAAAGACATTATTACTCCACTGCACGCATGCGAGTAGTTAAATCGTGGGTTGCTAGTAGTACTTCCATTGGTCTCTTTCGTATTTTGTGCCAATTTTTGACAGTGTAGTACTTGAAATTTATGTTCCGCTAAACTCATCGGGAGCTGTTTCGGGCCTCGAAACCAAAACCATCAATTAATCTTTACCTTGTTCCCATCACATTCGAAAGCCTGCTCACACCTACTAGTACGTACCAAACCTGAACGTGTTCCCACTATGCAGGTATTAGTACTACTAGTGCTATTACTTAGGTTATAAAGGGAACTACCTAACCGAAAATTACTCTACCTTTCCTCCTCATAAGTGCTTCTTCTTCGTCCGTTGTTGCCATGGCGGTGAGCAGAGCTCTAAGTCGAGAACTACTCGTAACAAGGGAGGCGGCAACCAAGGCTGCGGAAAAAGAGGGCTCGCCGCCTTGAGAGACCTCGAAAGATCTCTCACGGGCAGGCGATGGATCCCAGGAACGCCTAGCCATGGGAGGCGAACATGCCGAGCCGGGCGGAGGCTGGAGTCGTTATCCCTCGACGGCATGCCCGATCAGCTCAATAAGCACCTCAATAAGCGAAGGAGTTCATCCAAGGCTTGGCAGATTCTTTGAAGGAGAGCCTCGACGACATGCCCACTAAGCTCAATCGGCGGGGAGTTGACCGCCCGGCTTGGAGATCTTCTTGAAGAAGAGCATTGTCTCGGAGAAAGAAGGCGACCGGCGAAATCCTGCGACTTCGGAGGACAAGGCGAAGCTTCTGCCACGAGATCGACCTGTTGAAGGAGAAGAACGCCCGGTGGAAGAAGCTGCATGAGAATAGTAGTTCCTCGATGAAGATGTTGCAAGCCCTCGTCATGGAGCGAAGGAGGAGTTGGCGAAGCTCCGCATCGAGCACCGGCTCTTTGTCAAAGATGCGTAATCACGGCCATGGAGCAGATGATGAAGGCTCGCGTCGAGAAATCGCGTCATGGACAGAATGAAGAAGATGGCGGAGGAGACGCGCAAGGAGATGGAGGTCGTGGAGGCGATGAAGAAGCGATTCTGACTCCACGGCGAATTAGATCATTTGGGGTGATAATCTTCCTTCTTCTTTTCTTCTTTGTGTTTCATCTTTTTGCTTGGTGTTTACGCCAAGACGTGTCACGTTCTCTGCGAGGCATGAATAGAACAATGGTTTTTGTTTTTTGAGGGAATGAATAGAACAATGCTAGTAATAATGAGATGACTAGAAAATTAGATCATTTTTTATCGCCATATGGCACTGGGCTGCCGTGTTTTGTGCTTGTCCGTCGCAGTACTACTCCAATGGAAAACTTGAGTATACCACACCGTTCTTTGCTCCTCCTCGATCAGGTCGTCGGTGCATTTATACGAGCAGTCAAATCACAAGGCCCTACCTTCCAGCAGTAATGAGCCGTCAAATCACAAAGGCCCTCGCCTCTCGTGAAACCGACCAAGCTAGACTGCCCCGTCCTCTAGCCTTTTAAAAAATGTATACTTTTGTACAGCAGTAGTATGGATGGATTGCTACATGGAGCAAAACTTGAAATTAAAAAAAAGGTGGTACATATAGAGAGCGCTCGTCGCCAAATTATGCATATAGTACTATTAAAAAGGCTAGTCACAATAATGGTGTCCAGCACAACCCACCCCTCAAATAAAACTAAGCACCACAAATTCTTTGACAAAACTAAGCACCTGAAATTCTTTGACAACTAAACTGCTGGCTATATGATGTTGGCCATATATATTGTCACGTATATAATGTGAATAAACGAGTGGTAGTACTATACCAACTAAAAGATGAAATGTAAGAAATACTAGTATGTACTTCTTGAAGAGTTAAAGTAACAAGAAGAAACATAACATAGTTCTTTGGGGGCTCAGCACAACACACCCCTCAAATTAAATTAAGCACACCTGAAATTAAACTTTGCAACTATTCCGGTAGAGACTGCATTAGAACCACCATGAGCAACGACACTGCCACCTTACTCGGAGTCCTCGTCCACGTCCTCGACTTCGTCCTTGTCCGATACTTCTTTGCTTGAACCGCCAACTTGGCTGTTGCTCTTCATCCAACCCTTGTAGATATTGAAACAAAGGTAGCCATCCATTGCAGCATAGTGGATGTGGTCTATATCTAGTACATTCTGCTGCCATGCATGACGATGAAACGTGTAATAAGGTTTCTCCAGTTTACCGTACGAAGGATGAACCATGGCTCCTGCCAAGGTCAGCATTGAAGGCTGACAAGAGGACACCAGCCGATTCTTTTAGAGGTCGAAGCTGTTGCCTACAACGAGGCCTATCCGACGCAGGACTTCTTTGTCGTTACCAAAGTCTACAGTAACAAATTTGACTAGGTTGCTCTCGAGGAAGTCCTTCAAATCCTGGCACTCAACGTCAGCAAGGCATATGTGGTAGACCAAGCATAATTCATGCACGCAAACAAGTAGCACTTCGGGCTTCTTCATCTCTTCGTAATTTAGATCATTCTCTCGTCCCACCGTGGTGTACTCAACATCTAGCCCGGCGACCCACTCATCATCTCGAGTCTTGAACATGCGTGCAGGCGAGAAAGGCATCCTTTCACCGTCGCGGAAGAACGGGTGTAGATGACGTCGAACTCATCGCCGGTGATGGTTCTAACCTTGTACTCACCGCCGATCAAGGAGATTTGGGACGCCATGGATTTTGGAGGAGGGTTAGGATTAGTGGAACTGTCGTAATGTGAATGGACGGGACGACTAGGAGCGAACCGCCGTAGTATTAAAGGACGTGCAGGGGCAGTAGGAAGCGAAGCGCCAGCGTCGCGAGCAGCGAGGTAGTAGCTTTCCATTCTCCCATGATACGGGCTTCCGAGAGCCCTTGGATCGGAGATCGAATGGTTGCATGGCGTGATTCTAGACCAATGGGTGAATATCATATCCTGGAGGGTTATTCTGCAAATTTTCAGCAACTTAGCATGCGACCTTTTGATCTCAGATCCAAGGGCTGCCAAAGAGCCCGTATCATGGTCGCGCCTTACCACGACCGTCAGCGTCGCTTTCAAGGGTCGCGCCCTTGGAAATTTAACACGGTGCGTTAGGCTATCTGGTGTTGGCATGTCATACATAGTCATCACTTAGTCACTCATACTACAACAAGGTTGGCTATAAGGTTGGCTATAAGTGTATTTCATTTACTCCTCTCTATCTCTTTCTTCGTACTCCCTCCGTCCCATAATATAAGAACGTTTTTGACACTAGTGTAGTGCCAAAAATGTTCTTATATTATGGGACACAGGGAGTACTAGTATTTATTGCATTTGCCAAGGAGTGACCTCTTCCAATCAAATGGTGTTGCTAAGTTTGCTTCATTTAATTAGCTATAGACTCAAAATTGTCTTTTCACGTAGGTACACGCGCTTAGCACCGTTTCTTCCTTGGGTCACCAAACTAGTCTCTCTCTTCTTGATTAACTTGCCACATCGGACTTTATGCCTATGTGGCAAGCTTAAGCACCTAGGGAGCAAGTAAGGTGCCCGTCAGATTTACGGAAGAGTGAAATGCATTGATCGGGGTGTTGTTTATTTTGACAAAGGATGTGGGGTCATCTCATGTGTACAGGTATCAATAGGTTTCTTCGGATATTATTTTATCTCTAGAGCTCGAAACATCCGGGTGAAATAGATAAAAAGTATCTTTTACCAAACAAAAGCGTTCAAGCTATTCAACTTGCATCCAAAACTTGTGAAGAAATAACCCTTATTGTGCTTTGCGGGAAATGGTTCATCATAAGTCTTTCACCGGTACTGTAGTAAAAATTCATACATGGAACATTCTAGACTAAACCATAAATGGATACACTTTTATTCATGCACGATACTCCAATAGAGCAAGATCATGCATGGAAGTCTCCACATGCTTAGACAGCGGATTACATTGAGCGAAGACTAATGATCAACATTTAACTTAGTAATGCATATGTTCAGGTGAACCTCCTTGGAGTCCCCATGCACATTGTTGGGGGTCAAATAATACTATGCGTCTTCCATGTCCACATCGGCGGGAAGGTCCCAGCTCGGCAGAGTCCAAGTCAACAGCGTAGCGATGTCGCCGCCCACGGACCTCCGAGGGGTAGTAATAGTGAGCATGCACCCATACATCGGCCTCGTGTCAGTGTCGGCGTTAGCGGCGTCTCCTCTGACGCACACTACAGAGATGTGGCGGCGGCCTGCGTGGGCCTCGCTGGTGGCCACGATCAAGAGGAAGATGCTGCCGTCCTCCTTCGAGACTAGCAGGCGGCGTTGATCCTCCAGCGACTCCGGCACGATGAACGGGTAGCACGTCTCGTACTTGATGTTCTTCGCCAAGGGCCAGTAGTGATCGCCGCACTCCTGCGTCAGGTGATGCACGATGTCCGCCGGCGAGCCCCAAAACGGCACCGGGCACTCATAGCGATGAGACGAAGGGCTCCTTGGAGGCATCGACCAGGCCGTCCATGAAGCAGGGAGTGGCTGTAGGGGCGTTCCGCCAGTTGAATATATGACCAAGTTACTACGAGATTTACTACAAAATAAATCATGACGGCTATAACAGAGATTAAACTAATCATGCGGACTAGCATAGTAGATGAACAGATCGAGTCTAGGACACAGACTAGAAAAATGAATTCTACCACGATTTGAACAGGAAGGGCGAAACACATACGATTAACGGGAGCAGCACCATTGGCGTTGAGGTTGTCGCCCATGTCGTTGAGGAAGAGGTTGCCGAGGTCGGGGAAGAAGTCATCGTCGGTGAAGTCGTGGCTGCTAGCGATCGCGAGTGCACTCCCAAATGTCATGGCGCCCGCCAAATGGAGCGCAGGAGGCGGTGGCTATAGGGGACGTTACCGGCCGAATGGAGCGCAGGAGTAGCCCACGAAGCGATGGCGGTGCTCCTCCTAGTCTCTATTCTTATCTCTAAATCTACTACTCTTCTTTGTTTTTATAATATACTAGTTGTAGTTGTCAAATCGAATAATCTTGCGTCGTCCTTTGACGCCCGGCTGAACACGCCTCCTCGCCTCCATTAAACCCGCATGCAAACCGAGAAACCTACTCCGGCCTGCGGGAGGAAATTTGCCGGTTGCCGCGGGAGGGTTATTCTGCAAATTTTCAGCAACTTAGCATGCGACCGTTTGATCTTAGATCCAAGGGCTGCCAGCACCCCGTATCATGGTCGCACCTACCACGACCGTCGCGTCGCACGCGCGGTCGCGCCCTTGGAGATTTAACATGGTGCGTTAGGCTATCTGATGTTGGCATGTCATACATAGTCATCACTTAGTCACTCGTACTACAACAAGGTTAGCTATAAGGTTAGTCATCACTTAGGAGAAAATTTTACTACTCCCTCCGTTTACTCCTCGTCCCTACTATGTAATGCATTTTGGTTAGTACTCCCTCCATTTACTTATACAAGGCCACTATAAAAAAATACATTTTGCATCTATACAAGGCCACAAATAGCAATCGAGCCTTTCCAGTTTATGGCTCAATTTCAAAATCTCTCCAACCAAGGTAGACAGTGAGTGGTCGAATTAATTTCGTAGTTTGCACAGTACGCTCGGTTTTCTCAAGAAGTTATGTTTACCGAGGCATTAATTAGAACGAATGCATGAATGACCACTAAATTTCCATGAACTTATACATGCATTGGTTTTAGTTTCCTCTTGACACTGCTTGCGTCGGGTGATCTAACGCACCTCGAAATCCAACATGTAATTGTACTACTACTAGTATAGTAGAATTGAGACTTATCAAACGGAAAAACAAATGGTTTTTAGATGAGCCCTGTAAACCCTAGTGGGTATGTACTCCGTAAAAACGGATTTTTCCAAAACTAAGTCGCTCCCTTTCATGAATTCTGTAGTATACTCCTCCGTCGACGCTCCCTTTCATGAATTCCGTACTTTCGTCATCGCCGACATGTGGGACATATAGCAACCGGTCGACGTGTGTCAAGCACCAAATAACAGTGCAGAACAGCAGGGGACGCACCCCACTCGTCTCGGCCCAGTATTAGTAATGAGCAATGAGGCGTCAAATCACAATGGCACCTTCCCAAGCAGACGAAGCAACCATTATTTCACACTTCGGTTCGACATCATCTCAAACCATGTACTAGTATTGCTTACGCCTCAAGAGGGACACGCGCATCGCCTTGGTACATCATGACACGTGGGACCGCATGACAGCCATGCTCCCCGCCGATCGCTTCGGTAAAATCACCTCTTTTACTATACTTCCTCCGGATCGGTTTACTACATGGCATGCACGTCGTTCTAGGTTGAGAATTTAACTGGCTATATATATATATATATATGTGTGTGTGTGTGTGTGTGTGTGTGTGTGTGTGTGTGATAAACAGTACGCTAGCCTTTTAAAAAATGTATACTTTTGTACAGTAGTACTCCACTATTGATGGATTGCGCCATGGAGCAAAAATTGAAATTTTAAAAAAAGGTGGTACATATAGAGAGCGCTAAAGCCAAATTATGCATATAGTACTATTAAAAAGCTAAATGCATTAAATTGGGGTGCTAAATTCTATTAAAGAAATACTAGTACTAGTATGTACATACTTGAAGAGTTAAAGTAACGAGAAGAAACATAACATAGTTCTGCCAGGGCTCAAGACAACACACCCTCAAATTAAACTAAGCACACACGAAATTAAACTATGCAACTAATCCGGTAGACACTGCATTAGAAGTTTAGAACCGCCATGAGCAACGACACTGCCACCTTACTCGGAGTCCTCGTCCACGTCCTCGACTTCGTCCTTGTCTCTCTTCCTCTTGGCTGTTGCTCTTCATCCAACCCTTGTAGATATTGAAACAAAGGTAGCCATCCATTGCAGCGTAGTGGATGTGGTATATATCTAGTACATTCCGCTGCCATGCATGACGATGAAACGTGTAATGAGGTTTCTCCGGTTTGCGATGCGAAGGATGAACCATGGCTCCTGCCAGGTCGGCGATTGAGGGTGGCGAGAGGGCACCGACCGATTCTTCCGGAGGTCGAAGGGTTGCCTACAATGAGGCCTATCCGACCCAGGACTTCTTCGTCGTTCTTAAAGTCTCTGAACGAATTTCACTGTTTTGTCCTCGAGGAAGTTCTTAAAATCTCGGCACTCAACGTCGGCATGGCATATGTGGTAGACCAAGCAAGCGTTATGTACGCAAACCTCGGATCACGGCGGGCTTCTTCCTCTCTTCGTCCTTTAGATCCTTCTCTCGTCCCACGATCGTGGTGTACTCAACATCTAGCCCAGCGACCCACTCATCATGTGAGTTTTCAAACATGCGTCGAAGCGAGAAAGGCATCCTTTAACCGTCATGAATGCGGGTGTAGATGACGTCGAACTCATCGCCGGTGATGGTTCTAACCTTGTACTCACCGCCGATCGGGGAGATTTGGGACGCCATGGATTTGGGAGGAGGGTTAGGATTAGTGGAACTGCCGTAATGTGAATGGTCGGGACGACTAGGAGCAAACCGCCGTAGTATTAAAGGACGTGCGGGGACGAGTAGGAGCGAATTGCCGGCGGTGACGGCAGGGGTAGTGGCTTTCCATTCTCCCATGATACGGGCTTCCGAGAGCCCTTGGATCGAGATCGAACGGTTGCATGGCGTGATTCTAGACCAATGGGTGAATATCCTATCACGGAGGGTTATTACGCAAATTTTCAGCAACTTAGCATGCAACCGTTTGATCTCAGATCCAAGGGCTGCCAGCAGCCAATATCATGGTCGCGCCTACCACGACCGTCGGCGTCGCTTTCGCGTGGTCGCGCCTTGGAGATTTAACACGGTGCGTTAGGCTATCCGATGTTGGCATGTCATACATAATCATCACTTAGTCACTCATACTACAACAAGGTTGGCTATAAGGTTGTCTATAAGTGTATTTTTACTCCTCTCTATCTCTTTCTTCGTATTCCCTCCGTCCCATAATATAAGAACGTTTTTGACACTAGTGTAGTGTCAAAATCGTTCTTATATAATGGGACACAGGGAGTACTAGTATTTATTGCATTTGCCAAGGAGTGACCTCTTCCAATGAAATGGTGTTGCTAAGTTTGCTTCATTTAATTAGCTACAGACTCAAAATTGTCTTTTCACCTAGGTACACGTGCTTAGCACCGTTTCTTCCTTGGGTCACCATACTAGTCTCTCTCTTCTTGATTAACTTGCCACATCACACTTTATGCCTATGTGGCAAGCTTAAGCACCTGTAGGAGCAAGTAAGTACAATAGTGCGCTTTACATGGCATTTTTGCATATGTGGAGGAAAGAGAGGCAAGGAAAAAGTGGAGAAGTGGGCTCTCATGCAAGAGCCAACCTCTACTACTACATAGTGGAGCATTGGCAGAGGCACCTGTATGGAGGTGGTCAGGAATCGGGAGACTCACGCCGGTCGTAGCGCCGTAGTTAAAATGATAATGGCAAGTAAAATCATGGGGCCCCACCTGTCTAGCAGTAAATCGCTGTAAAATCACACAGCCCTACGTTTGCAGCAGCCTACTCCCTCGTCTTCTCGCGTCTTTGTCGAACCGACTAGGCGGAACTGTCCCGCCACCTACCGGGCAGGAAAAGCCCCGCCCTCGACTTTTAAATAGTATATAGTATACTAATTTTGTATCCATGAATTGCGCCCGCGCCATGGAGCAAAGCGTCTAGAAAATGGCGGCACACATGTACGAAGTATACAGCACGCCCGTCGCGTTCACGTCGCACCCTAGACGGTCGGTCGGTCTGGCACGCTGCTCTCCAAATGGAACGCGTGTCATATTGCGTTCGCACACACATGTGGGACGACAATTGAGAACCGACCATAGGCACACTCCCCGGCCCTGCAAGTCGGGTGACTTAATAGAAGAGGGAGACGAGCGATAGTACTAGAGAAGCGTTGTACTATGTTGGTGCTCGGACGATCCACGCAAGACACGGAAGATCGGTTCGTCCATGCATGTGACCGGACTCCAGCAGAACCGCGCTGGATTGGCTATTGTCTACATATCGTGCGGTTTGTGTTGTACATGGCTGTAGCTGTGGTGAGAAATCTAAAAAAAGTTTTCTTGTCATCTCGCAAAATTATGTGTCATGTGCTTCGGATCACTGCGAGGGTTAAACAGCGACAACTGAGTTGGGCTAGTCATTGGGGGCACATGCACAAACAGTGACTACTCGGTTGCCATCTAGGTCAAGCCGGCTATGTTAATTAGGACATCTATCGACGGACCCCTTTTCTACGAGTTTATCTTTAATTTGAGCTTTGTTCCTCGTCTAGTTTGTCCGTCGGGATTCATGTTGTCTCCTTTGGGCAGTGAGGTTATGATCTCTTGTCATGTGGCATTTTTTCGTGTTATATGTTATAATCCGGCGCTTCAGATCAAAATGACGACAACTGCGCCTCTGGGCCACATGCATGAAGACTTCTCGACAGTCATTGACGAGGTCAAGCCGACTCCGGTAGACAAAAGAAAACTAAGTACTACTCCACTATATAGGCAGGAGCCTCCGCGCTTGCTTGCTAGTGTTGCTCTCTTCACACTGTCTCGGCCTCTCCAGATCTAAACCTGACAAAGGTGGCCACAGTCTCTCTCTCTCTCTTCTCACCGCTGGTCATAGATCCAGCCGGATCCTCTTCGCCGGGGAAGGTGAGAAGGTGCAACGTTCACGCGGTCTTCCTCGGCGACGGATGTTACCCACTGCTGGGTGCGTCCCGATTAGCCTGCCTTGCCGTTCTCTCCCAAGCACCGCTAGCGAGGGAGGGCCTCCGACCCCTTCTTCCTCGCTGTCGTAGTATGGGCAGATCCGCCCTCCCTCCGCCCACCTAGCGGCATCCCGGCGACCATCGGGTATAACTTCCTTCGAAACCGGCCTTGCTCTACTTCCCGAGCTCCTGAAGTCGCTGCATTTGTAACTTTTACTATTTCTCAGGCCCCCTCGTAGATAGGATCAATCGGCTGTTCGAAAACCACCTAATTTTTTTATGTTTAAGAGGTAAAACTAGTTCATGCACTCGAATCTAGTACTACTTGGTTCAAACAAGGAAGAAAGGGGGTGGGGGTGGGGAGGATTTGTTACCTGAATCTAGGACTTGGTCGAAAGAGGAAATAATGGGGCGAAAAGTAGCGTAAACGGCTATCCAAGCGGTCTCTAGGTCTAATAGGAAATAAAGGGAAACGCAGTACAAACTCAATATAAACCCGATCTATTGGTTGAAAAAGGAAAGAAAGTGGGGACTGGGGACAAGTCAATGAGTAAGTCCGACACTAGATTTGCTAGCCTCACACAAGATAAGGTGGCTATCTTAGAACAAAAATGGGACCAACCGGATATCCTGTTCTGATGTTTGTTGCCCCGAGCCACTCTTATGTAACGCCACTGGTAAAATATAGCAGTCGCACTGTTAAAAGTAAGGACACATTAAACCAATGTTGTTTTCAATGTAATGCCTCCAGTAATATGAAACAATGGCACTTCTTTACATGTCCTGCTAAAATTTCCCATTAAGATAAGTTGGTTCTTTTCATTAGAAATGCAATTGTCCTGGTCCGCCTACTCTCCCGTGCCCAAAGTAATGTCGTATTTAACGGTTATCATAGTTAATCCTAATGCCCACACTAATATCTAGCAATGCCACTGCTTTAGAAATTGCTACTGTCCTTGTAGGATTGCCATTCGGATAAGGAACATGCTTCTTTTCATTTGATGCATGTTTCATCACTTGTTAGTCACCCTCCTTTCCACCTTTTTGTGCAAACAGAGATATACATTTCACGCTCGATCTTAGTTGAACTGCACAAATGATATCCAAATTATAGTTGAGCATTCTAGGAGCTTCACAACCAACCTTGATGTTGCTCAATTTTATCGCAATTAATGAAGAAGAAGCTTTGTGGGTTTCGTTTTCTGATGGAAATGGAACCGGGGCTGGAGCCCTTTTCTTAAAAAAAATTGAAGAAGAAGTTGCTAGCTCACGGGACATTGCTTCATTTTAGGTGAACTGCACCAAAAGGTCCCATGAATTGAATCATCCATGTTGGTGGCTGAAAGAGCCGACTTCAAAGCATCGATCTAAGCACCCGGCCTCCATCCTTGCGACGCCCCGGTACACCTTGTTTGCCACCTTTCGACCCTAGTGTCCTTGATAAAATGAAGTAATAATATGATTAAAATAGAGTGAGTGTCATCTCTATCATTTCATTTCCAATGTAGATAAAGAAAGTGCTTCTCTTGGTTAAAGTATGTTTCATCAACTAGTCCCATTGTTAATGTTTAAGCGTTTCTGCAAACTGGGGTGCTTAATTTTAGTTGATATATACAAAAATAGAGATTTGAATGTCTCAAGGCGCCTCCTTGTACTACTGCTGTACATTGATGTTCATCACTGGCAGAAGGTGTATCTGGGAGACTTGGGACGATGTCCAGTCTGAGGCGTACCGTATCAGAGCGTCATGAGGCCCATCTCGCCTCGCATGACATGGCATACTATGATACTATCGCAATATTTTCTTCTATTTATTTTGTGTGTTTCATCAACTAGTGCCACTATAATGTAATCACGCTTTTTCATTATCTGTGCAAACAGGGTTATTCACTGCATTTTGGTGGAACTGCACAAATGTACGTAGGGAACCGGCATATATGCAGAGTGCGAGGTGTGCCAAGTAAAAATTACCGACACCAACCATGTTGCATGCACGCATTGGCATCCACCACAACCAGTGGGATGTGTGGCGCTCTCTGTGGATGAATCTTTCTCGGTAGCAAATCCTCTAACCAAATACTAGTAGCTTATATTGGCAGTTTTCTAGGGAGTACACTTTTCTGAAAGAAGCACCAATCTATTTTTCTTTATCTGTACACTGTGTCACAACTTTGACCCAAAGGTCCAGAGCTATTTTAGGGTGATTGGCGTAGTACTCAGAGACCGTATCAGAAGCATGATTTTCATTAGTTGTCACTGATTGTAAGCATGAGCAGGTGGAAGATTAGGTTAGTCTGAAGCTTACCTTAAACCCTACCGCCGCCGTTGAAACGAGGCGGCGTCGAGGAACCGTGGAGAACGTCGGGAAGCGACGTCGCGCCATCCGCCTCCTCTTGGGGTGGGAGAACGAATACTCCTGTGGCTCCGGCTGGCTCTGCACCCTCACAAACGGCACACCATACTCGATCAATTCGTTATCCTCTGGGTGCTCGTCCTTCGACCTGTATGCCCACCACCTCCGCCTGACTGTCGCCTCGGGCGAATCTGTCTGCTCCATCGCCCATAGGAGATACTCGATGAACTCGAAGGACTACGGCGTGACTGCCACCGAGGAGTACATGTACATCGCCGCCGTCTCGCTCTTTCGCATACATTGCCACATGGCCCGCACCGTCCTCAAAATCTCCCACTCATTGTTAAACCAACTAAGGATCTCCTTTAACCTGGCTAACTTTGCCTGGTCGCCGCCGACGATCTGCACGATTACTGCTGCATCCTCTCCATAGATGTCGTTCTGAGTGGTCCGGTGCTAGCTTTGGAAGATGGGAGGAGAGACGGTGGTCTTGCAATAGAGAAGAGGGAGAGAGAGGAGGTGGTTTTGGAATGGAGATGATGGAGAGGAGAGGAGGTGGTTTTGCAATGGAGAGAAGATCAGAAGAGGGAGAGGCGAGACAGTGGTTTTGGAATGGAGATGATGGAGAGGAGAGGAGGTGGTTTTGGAATGGAGATGATGGAGAGGAGAGGAGGTGGTTTTGGAATGGAGATGATGGAGAGGAGAGCAGGTGGTTTTGCAATGGAGAAGAACAGAAGAGGGAGAGGCAAGACAGTGGTTTTGGAATGGAGATGATGGAGAGGAGAGGAGGTGGTTTTGCAATGGAGAAGAGGGAGAGTAGCGAGCGGCAGCAATATAGGATTAGGGCGAGAGGGCGGTAGCAAGATGGATGGATCAAAATCAAAATCAATTTACCCTTCAATTAAGAAAGCGACCCCACATTAACTAGTCTCCCTTTTATTACGGGTCATAATTGACCATGATTTTACTTTACATAAAATATATGTTATCACGTTGCAAAAATAATATAATTTGAAAGTACATTCAGAATCTGAACCAAACGATACAATTTTTGGTGACATGCATTCACATTTTGCTTGTCACATACAAAGACGTGGTCAAACTTTGACCCAAAATACGCAAAACAACAAAAAATACTTCCAAGACCAGCGCCGCTCTTCCGCTCTTCTCCTCTTAAACCACATGGCTCCTCTCCTGTTCCAATCTAAATCCAGCGCCGCTCCTCTCCTCTTCCATTTCAAAACCACCGCCCTCCTCTCTGTTCCAATCCAAAACCAGCGCCGCTCCTCTCCCGTTCTAATCCAAAACCAGCTGCTCCTCTCCTCTTCCATTCAAAACCACCGGCCGAGTGAAGGTGTTGTGGAGAAGTAGATCGATGGGGGAGTACAACCGATACGTGAGTATCGCAAACGGTGAACCTGAGAAGCTAGCTAGGATGTTGGAGATACAGTCTTGGTATGACAACAAGTACCAACTAAGCGGCGACGGCGACATCCATGGCCAAATATCTCGCAATGAGCGAAAAGGCGGCGATACTCCGGAGGAGTCGCCGAGTACATAGAGCTGCTCCTCCGGACCATGGAGCAAACAGATTCACGAATCCGATCATGAGGGAGCGGTGGTGGGAGTATCGATCGGTTGGAGCATCCACCAGAGATTGAAGGATCGAGCATCTATAGGGTGTCGTTTGTGAGGTGTCTGCCAGAGCGAGCCGGTGGAGTCTTCGTCGACCGAACCCAACTTCAAGAGGAGAAAGCAGTTGGCCTGACGACGCTTCCCGCCATCGTCTCCCTCGTCGTTCACATCGTCTCACGCAGGCGGTATGTCGCCGCCGAGGAATAGGAGGGGCTGCCCCCAGCCCAATAGTCGGGCAGGTTGTGAATTGTCGGGAGGAGCTTAGGGTTGTCGGTATTTGCAGGTTCGAATTGTGTTTTGTGTTGTGTATTTTGAGAGTACTTTCAGATATGAATGTCTTTTGAATTTTAGATTTGCAGTATTGAGCATATGAAGAATTTTATGAATTCTAGAGATCGATTTTTAGAACTTAAAAAAATGTAGTTTCATAAGAGTATAAAAGTGCAGACGAGAAGAAACTGCAAGTTTCAGTTTCAGATAAGAAATCGCAAGTTCGAGATAAGAAACTGCAACTTTCGGAGGCGAGCATTTATATTAACACGGCCTTTTCAAACAGGGTTAACATCATGTTGGAAGTTTTATTCATGGTCGAAAATGGAACTACCAGCCGATTAACATCATGTCGATCAACATTCATGCATAGCACATCTTCATATGATGCAGTCAAAATGCCCACACAATGTCGAGTGTGCGAAACACGAGAGAAAAGCGAGGCGAAGTTTTGGCAAGTGTTAGGCGTGGTTTTGGGCTGCCCCGTCTAGGCTTTCATTTTTAACATGCGCAGCCCACGACCTCGGATGGGAGGGCCTGTTTGTATTTTCTTAGGGCCGTCATGTATCGACCGGCCTATGGACCTCCCATCTGAGGTTTCATTTTTGGCAGCCCAATTTTTTTTTTGAAGAAAACGCAGAGGTCTGTTCTATTTTTCTATATAAGAATAGGAACACCAGGTACAACTTATGTTTTCCTTCTAACTATATTATATATATTTAAATTATTTTATATGTTATTATATATTATTTTTATTGTCATCATATATTTAACAGATACTTACATATGTAAGAAAACAATATCCCACATCTTATTAACTTATAAAAATAATTTATTAACAAATAAAATCCTGGATTGTTTTGGCACAAAAATTCTAGTGATTGTGTACAAAAGCTTGGTAAGATTTAAGGACGAATGAAATAATATCATTTATTATTTAAATATATTTATAACAAAATGCTTAGCCCTTTTTTATTTTTTGATAGCATTGCTGCCCAACCCAACATTATAATTAGAATCAGCCCAACAAAATCGTGTATCTAGATAAAGTGCAAATGGCCTGTAATTTTTTAGGAAATAAAATAAATGGGCCGCATGGATGCTACATTAATTGTTCACCCAGCCCAGCTAATGGTTGTAATTCAAAAAAAAGATCAAATTGACTGTAAATTCTACCGCGCAAAAAAAAAAAAGATCAGAATTCTGAAAAAATGGGTTGAATACGTGCCACATTTTTGGAGGCTGAAATGTGGGCCAATAGGTCGAAGCCAATGCAAGTCGTTGTCAATTTAGTCAACAAATGATTCTGACATGTTAGCCGTTGGATTTACATCCAACGGCCGGCAGCCATCTTCAATCTCTCGTCTTTTTCCTCCAGCGCCGCCGGGACCACCTCCCTCCTCCTGCTGCTAGCAGCTCTGCTTAGCACGCTTCGCTATGAAGCGCTACTCCACCATTGGCCAGGCCATCCCTCCACCCCTCCACACCTCCTGTTCTTCTCCACCGACCGTCGAACCACACCGCACTAGAACCAGTTAACCTTCGTACACCTCTCCGTCTGTGACTCTACTCCCGCGTCTTCCCATCTCCGTCTTGTTGCTTTGTCAAGGGGCCTCGCCGTCGTCCACCACCTTGGATGTGCTTTCGGCGGCGTGGTCAACGTGGTCAACGAACGACGCCATCGGAAGTAGGCTGTGCGTGGAGAGGGTGACAGTGGTCAACGGCCGCACACAAGGAAATGCCTCCTTATTACGCAGCAAAATAATGATTCCTTCACCGACATCCGGGATCCACCGGAAGGGCCTCAGTATTTCGCGAAAAAACGTGCCCCGTGACTTTCAGACCCACTCAGCTATCTTTGCACGCAAGGAAGTGCCTCCTTATTACGCACAAAAATGAATACTCCCCACAAATTTGGAACCCGGCATCTTTGGGAGGCTGACTTAATGGGCCTACCAAGTTGACGGGGACGGAGGGCTTTGTCAACTTAGTCAATATGAACGATTCTAGCTCCTGTTACCGTATGATGTTCATCCAACGGTTGTAGCGCTTCTTCAACCTCTGGTCTTCTTGCTCCAGCCGCCCAAACCAGTGCCGATCGTGCCGCGTGCTCCTGCCTCCTGTGGCCGGCTGTGATGCCGCAGAGGCCTCACCGCCCCCTACTACTCCCACCGCTAGCCAGGCCATCCCTCTACTCACCCACACCCCCTGTTATTCTGCGGCGGCGTGACCTCACACCGCCGAACGGTGAACCCTCGTACTCCTCTTCGCGTGGGCATCCACTGCTGCGTCTTCCCCGGCTCCAAGTCGTCCCCTTCCTAGGCCTCACCATCGTCCACCGCCGTGGTTCTCTCGGCGCGGCGTGGTCAACGTGGTCAAGGAACGACTTCCATCGGACGTGGACTGTACATGGAGAGGCTGAGAGCTGGGTCCACGGCCGCAGCAAGGAAGTGCCTCCTTATTACGCGGAAAATAATGATTCCTCCACCGACAATGGGGACCCACCGGACAGACCCTTTGTATTTGCGAAAAAAGTTTCCTCGATGCTGGGACCCACCAGCTACATCTTCGCATGCAAGGAAGTGCGTCCGGCCAAAACGATTCGCCCCATTGCTGGGACCCACCAGCTACATCTTCGCACGCAAGGAAGTGCGTCCAGGCAAAAAAAACGATTTGCCCCCTGACTGCTGGGACCCACCAGCTACATCTTCGCACGCAAAGGAAGTGCGTCCGGGCAAAACAAAATGATTCGCCCCTCTGACTGCTGGGACCCACCAGCTACATTTTCGCACACAATGAACCGCCGGTCGGGACCCACCTGGTCGAAGCGCATATAGCGTTGTCATTCTGGTCACGAACGATGTACGTACATATATCTTGGTGGATGTAGAGCGCGCCGCGTGTCGTAGTAGAGGCGCGACGTAGCATGTACACGCACGTCTGTTGGCGAGGGTGCAAGAAAGAAAATCTGACGCCACATACGTACATACGGGCAGGGTCTCGAACGCCTACTCGCGCGCACGTACATGGCTGGGTCGGCACGGAGACTTGATGTCGTCGTCGTGTTCATGGGGAGGCAACGGAATGCGTCGTGTTCATCGGGAGGCAGCGAGAATGCGCCGTGTTCATCGGGAGGCAACGGAACGCGTGGGAGCCAACGGCTTGGGCCGGAACAGGCGATGGAAGCGAGGCTGGCGTAGCGCTGGCGGAGAAGCAGACCTCCCTACGGTCAAAACGGCGGTCCTGTTGATCGGGAGGGTGTGGCGTCCAAACGGAGGAAACAGACCTCCTACGGTCGAAACGGGGGTCCTGTTGATCGGGAGGGGTGTGGCGTACCGCAAAACGAAGGAAACGGACCTCCTATGGTCGAAACAGGGGTCCTGTTGATCGGGAGGGGTGTGGCGTACCGCAAAATGGACGAAACGTACTTGTGTTGGAGCGCTACGGTCGAAACGGGGTCCTGTTCATCGAGAGGGGTGTGGCGTACCACAAAACGGGACTCCACAGGATATTGTTCATCTCCATCGTCGACCTCCTCCAGCCTCCACGGGCTACCGTCGACCTCCTCCAGCCTCCACGGGCTCCTGTTCATCCAGCCTCCACCGCGCGCTACTCCGCCGGCTACTGTTCAACCACCCCTCCACGGTCATTCCTCCACCGTCTACTGTTCATCCAGCCCTCCACACCACGGGGTCCTGTTCAACCACCCCTCCACGGCCACCCCTCCACCGTCTACTGTTCATCCAGCCCTCCACACCACGGGTTCATGTTTATCCAGAGGCAACGCCACCGCTCACTGTTCATCCAACCCCCATAACGCTCCTTTGTTCATCCAATTGATCGGCTTGATTAGCGGCAGCAGCGGCGAATCGCTCCATCGGGTTCGATTAACGACCATCGATCAATCGCTTCGGGTTCGATAACACGTAGCCTACGGTCTGTCGCTCGGGTTGATTAGAAACCCAACGCCTCGCTCGGGTTGATTAGATGACGCATACCGCACACAGCGTACGTCACGAGAGAAAGCAGCGCATCGCTTTCGCCCCGACCTCCCACCGTAACCGACAACTCCCGAAATTTTCCTCCCCTCGCTTCTACCATGGTTTTTCCGTCATGGATGGCCCAAAGAATGTCATGCAGTGCTCTCCGGCCCGCCTAGGGACGAAAAGCCCATTTTCTGTCATGATTTTTTGTCATAGAAGTAGGAGCCCACCACATCTATGATGATACCGGTTTTTGTCACAATTATCGTCATAGAAGTGTCATATGTATGACAGAAAAAAAATTCATTCGGCCGAAAATGTCACGGATGTGTCTTTTTTTGTAGTGATATAGATGCATAAATAGAAGCGATACATAGCTCAAACTCTCATTCATACTTAAAATAACTACTAGCAACCACTCTCAATCGTAACGATTGAAGAAACGGCGCCACTTTGCTCTGGTAGAAGGGTGAGGAGCAAGTAATGCCCATGCCCTAGCCCACCTGATGATCTTCCCTGAGCTCTTGCGCCTGCCGCCAGGGACAAGAACCGTGAACTCAGCTGGGTTGCACTTCTCCAAAATCTTCTCTGCTAGCCTCCTCTTAAACTCCAGCTCCCACGCTGATGGCCTGGGCGCCACAGGGTAAGCCCTTTGCCTCCTCACCTCCACTGCCTCCTCTTCCTCATCTGTCAGCTCCCCAAGCTCTGGATCCATCTAGGGTTTGTAGAGGTGGGGTGTGGTGGCTGGGTTCTGGACAGGGAGAAGGGTGGGTGGAGGTGGCTATTTATGAGAAGTGGGGAGGCATCTAGAGTTATTAGGCCTAGGTTTGTAAACCTAACTGGGCCAGAAAGCCCGGTAGAAAGCACTAATAAACACACATCAACTATCTTAAAGATAAAAATAACATAGCATAGTTAAGCAGTGCTTATCATTGACTCCATAACATAGCATAAGAGGTTCAAATTCAGACAGAACATTCATTACAACGTACTTCATAACTTAGCATTAAAGGTTCTAGCAGCATACAATACAGTTCTTAACATTGGCATAGACATAGACTAGATTAACTTCACATTCCCCAAAATGTACACCCCATATCTTCACATCAGATTGTTAGGCCACATACTTATAAAGGTCTTGGATGTACTTCACCATATGCAGAACACACTTCGAGAATTAAGGATGGCCTTGATTTTCTCAATCTTCTCCTTGCTTGCATGCCCATCTTTTCAGCAACTCATTCACCACATGCTCAAGCTTTTCCTTCTCTTTCTTAAGCCAATCTCTCTCCTGTTCAACCTCCTTCAGCCTTCCTGGCGTTCTTGATAATGTCAGCTTGACTCTGTAAAATGCACCTCCGTTCCTTGGCAAGTTTGAGCTTCTCCATCTGAACCTCCAACCTAGCACTCTCTTCTACCTTTTTCTTCCTCTTCTCCAATTATTCCTCCTCAACTGCCTTCTGGTAATCCATGTGGTCTACCCTACCATCCTGCCAATCAAACATCTTGGATACATCTTGGACAAGCTTTGTGTACTCAATACACAGCTTGTCATTTTCAGTCTTAAGCTTGGCCAAATGCTCCTCACACTTCTGCTTATCAACTCTGCCACAATTCTGTTCATGAAACATTTCCCACAACCTGGACAAGCAATTCTGAAGAATTGGAGGCCAAGGCTGGTCAACCCACTCAATAACACCACAGTTAACACCTTCACTCTGCATTTGGAAATTCATATATACATCACTAAGTGCACTGAATTTCATAACAAATCATATCAGACTAAGTAACTGAAAGTGAGGCTTAATTAAGCTGAATATGTTGTTTAATATAACAAAAATTGCAACTGAAACCCAACCTGCTTGTACAAGTTCACTCACAAATATATGCTTCCTATACAAATATATGCTTCCTCAATAGCTTAATACAAGGCACATTTCAGTTCATCGTTATAAATACTGTGTGGGTTCAGAAGAGCAAATTGTCAACATAATACATGTGATACTAAATTTTTAGATAATGTGTCCAATTAAGGTACTATACCTTCTGCATTGGACAACCATAGAAACGCCTTCCAGTTAAGGTTCCCTCAAATGCCACACATTTAATTCGCCTCATGTGGTGCTGCAGGTGGGTTCAGGAAGCTCGAGCTGGCCACAGAAAAGAGGCTCCACGGCGGTGTCAGGGGTCTCCTGCATGAACACATCAATAAAATCACCTTAGGTCACCAACTAGACATAGATTGAAAAATTAATTCCCCAATCCAGCAAGAACCCTAACCCTAACCCTAGATTTTTAGCATACATAAACCTAGCTCCAACAATAATCATAACCCTGCCTAATAAATAACAGTAACCAAAGCCTACCCTAGCTCACCAAGATGAACCCTAACCTAATCTAGCTCCAAGATGAACCCTAACCCTAGCTCAGCAGACGGAAGGAACTTACCCAAAGAGCAATGTCCATGCTTGTGATGTCGCACTCATCCTCTTAGCTCGTTTCCCCGTCATTCCAGGAAGGCATGGTGACGGTGGAGCTTCCACAGCGCAAGTCGCCACCGGTGTCGAAGAGCAGAGAGGAGAGTGAGAGTGAGAGCAGAGAGGAGTGCGGGCAGGGGAGGAGAGTGAGAGCGAGGGAGATAGTGACTTAATACGCGCACCAGGTGCGATCCGACCGCACCGGTCGGAGTAATGGTTGTTAACGGCCTCGCCGTCAACCGCGATGCTGACGTGGCCTGATAGGCGGACTCGGACCGTCAGAAAACGGTTTAAAATGCTAGCAACTGGCAACTTGGGTTTTTGAGACAACTGACGCGAAAAGTGATCGGTATCAGTCACAAACTAAAATCTGATGGTTTTTTAAAACCCTAACGCGAAAAGTGGTAGTTTTATACTATTCACTCGCCTAAGCCTAGCAAAAAGAGTCAACCACGTTGGTCCCTTGTTGACCCCCGCTCCGCCCTGCTCCTAGGGTTCCCCCTGCTCCGTCGCCGCCGCCCCCTCCCTCGCGCCTCGGTGACCCGCCTTGTACGCGCCACGCCAGCGCGCCTCACTCCTCCTCCCGGCCCGCCAGCGCGTCGCCTCACTGGCGAGGTGGCCAGAACATCTCCCGAGCGCCTCCTTCCCGTTCCCCTCCCGCGCCGCCCGGCACCGGGCCTGCCCGCGTGGTGTTGGCGGCAGGCGGCTCATCCACCGCAGCGGTGCCACGGCTCGGGTAGTGGCGTCCCCCGGCGGTGCTCCTCGGTCTTCGGTGGTTCCAGCAGCGGCTGCTGCTCCTGGCGGCGCAGCTCTGGGTGGCCTAGTGGCGGCGGCGCAGCCACTTGGCGGTGCACTGGCACGGTGGATGGTGGCGGCGCCCTCCCGGCCCAGATCTGGGCCCTTTTGGGCCCCATTCGGGTGCGGGCGGTCTGACTTCGGTCTACGCTGCGGCGGCTCCGTGAGGGCGATGGTGGCGCGACTTCGTTCGAGGTGATGGAGGCGGCACGTCTCTGCGGCTTCGGCGGCACGGTGCTTCACGAGCCCGTTTGGGCTCGGCCGGGCCGAGGGCTCGTACGCTCCTTGCCACGTCAATCGGTGACCGCCGATGGCGGTGGAGGTTGTCTCCTCCGGCGTGGCTGCTCGCTTGCCGTTCCTCGTTCCGCTCCTCTCGTCCTCGTCGGTATTGCTTCGATGGCCACGGTGAGGCGGCGGTGATGATGGCAAGATCGTGGTGGCGCACGCTTGTGGGTGGCTTGTCTGGTGGCGTGCGTCGGACTGTTCGGGGTTGTGGGTGTTTGGCGGATGGGAGAAATCCGGGCCGGCTTGCCGGCACCGACGTGGTGACGCCCGTGGGCGCCATCGTTCCTTCCTGAAGGGCGTCGGATCTTCCCCTTCCCCACGCCCCTCCGCGTATCGGGGGAAACCCTAGGACCTGTTCGGGCAGCGTCGTCGTCGTCGTCGTGTTCCTTCCTGAAGGTGCTGCTTGGAATGCGGAGGTTTGAGGTACCTGGAGCGAGGTGGTACATCTTCGGTGGGTGCAACGGTTTTGGATTATCATTGTTTTCGTCGATCTGACGCTATTGTCTTTATTTTCTCCCTTCTTTCTCTTTTGTTTCTTTTGGGCATGCTTGTGCTATTTGCTCCAGCATTGAACTCTTTGTTGTATCGGACGGTTGCTATATCAATATAGCGGGGCGAAAGCCTTTTTCAAAGTCAACCACTTTCAAACCAGAAGTGAGCTCGTGCCAGCCAACGAGGCAGACACCGACGGCAACAACCTCAACCTCCATTCATCATTCTTAGTGGGGAAGCGGCAAAGCAAGCAACCAGCGCGCTCCCATTTTGATTTCCCCCACCAACCGACGAGACCATGGCCGCGCCCACCGTCGCCAAGTCGCCGCCAGCGCTCGTCCCTCCGGTAGGGCCCACCCCGGGCGGCGTGCTCCCGCTCTCCTCCATCGACAAGACCGCCGCCGTCCGCGTCTCGGTCGACTTCATCCAGGTCTTCCCCCCGTCCTCCGACAGGGGCGGCGACGACCAGGTGGCCACGATGCGCCAAGGGTTCGCGAGGGCGCTGGTGCCCTACTATCCGGTAGCCGGTCGCATCGCGGAGCCCTCCCCGGGCGACCTCGTGGTCGACTGTACCGGTGAGGGCGTCTGGTTCGTGGAGGCCACGGCGAGCTGCTCGCTCGCCGACGTCAACGGCCTCGAGCGCCCGCTGCTCATCCCCAAGGCGGAGCTTATCCCCCGCCCTCCCCCCGAGGAGAAGCTC